>ML677332.1:88196700-88223418 GCA_007922305.1 Dermatemys mawii
GTGTGTGTGTGTGTGCTGCAAATACACCCCAGCGGGGCTTCAAACTCTCTCTCTCTCTCTCTCTCTCTCTCTGTGTGCTGCAAATACACCCCAGCGGGGCTTCAAACTCACTCTGTGTGTGTGTGTGCTGCAAATACACCCCAGCGGGGCTTCAAACTCACTCTGTGTGTGTGTGTGTGCTGCAAATACACCCCAGCGGGGCTTCAAACTCACTCTGTGTATGTGCGCGCGTGCGGGGGCCCTGCAAATGCACCCTGTTGGGATTTCCCTTCAAACCCAGCGTGTGTATATGTGGGCTGTAAATACACCCTATCAAAACTTCCAACCCCACTGTGTGTGTGTGCTGCAAATACACCACCAGCTGAGGGTCACACCCACTGTGTGTGTGTTGTAAATACTGTACTCCCAATCACCTGAGCACTTCCTTGCACAATATATTTATGTTTTCCAAATATATTGCAATTGGCAAAGCTTTCCTTTCCCCTGGTCTGCAGGAGTGTATGCATGTGTCTGTAAAATGGGGCAAACACTACCACCGGCCAGGGATTCCCCTTTGCAAATTGGTGCAAATGTTGCCACAGCCTAAGAACTTTTCCCTTAGCACCACAATCTTTCTGTGAATTGAATTGTGTGTGCACACGTGCAGACCATAGGACAGTGACATTCATCAGTAGCCCTTCAGAACATGGGTCCCCAAACTACAGCCAGGGGGCTGGATCCGGCCCCAGACTTCAATTTGTCCAGCCCTCCAGCTGAGCAGGCAGGTGGACAAGCCGCGGCTACACCCCACCCCAAGAGCTGCTGCTGGCGGCCCCATGTAGGGAGGGGTGAGTGCCCCTGCGGCAGTGGCCAGAGGAGCAAAGAGGGGGGGCGGCAGCAGCTGGAGGAGCAAAGGGCGAAGTTTGCAGCAGGCCGGAGGAGCAAAGGGGGGATTTTGCATATATTTGCATATATTGAATTTTTTCACAGTCCCTTTGGCCCGCGAAGCCCCTTCAAAAATTTAATATGGCCCTCGTCTCATGAAGTTTGGGGGCCCCTGCTTCAGAACCCTGCAGCAGGAGGCTGGGAAGCCCATGTTTGGACCATGGCTGTAGATACTCTAGCACTCTTTTAATAAGAGTTTATTGCAAATATCAACTGTGAATGAGTTCCCCTTTCATGCCAGTGTGTGTGTGTGTTACACATTGCACCACTTGTCAATGGGCCACTGAGCAGGGAGTGGAGGAGAAACGTTCTTTCTTCCTCCTAGGTAACAAAGCTGGTCTGTAAAGACCTTTGACTGCCCTTCAAAGTGACTCGGAGAAGCTTTCTGGGTGGCTGGGAGAGCAAGCCTCAGCTCTCTTGCTACAGGGAGAGGGTTAAAAATCCACCCTCCTTTACACCAGTGCGTCTCCCCTGGGTTCAGAAAGCAGGCCCGCAGGGTTGTGGATGGGGCAGGCGAGGTTCCACACTGTTGCTGCCGCAGAGCCTATTTGGACGGCCAGTCACATGGTACAATGAGCCATTGGATCCTCATTCAAAAAAAAAATCAACCAAGCACTGCCTAGAGCGCAGCTTGAGAAACAATGTACCAAGTGTAAGCAGGAGCTTTGCATGAGAGTCACATAGAGTGTATTCTCTGCAAGACTGTAACAGCAATCCACAAGGGAAAACGAAAAAGGGAATATCACCGCCACCTCCCATTATCAGCAAATACAAGGGGACGGGGAGGAGGGGAGGCGAATGTGGAAAATGCTCATATAAGGATGTCCCAAAGCATTGCAATGCAAGTACATTGGCTTGGAGCATCTCTGTGGATTAAGGCACTTGAATGAAGCAGGGAGAACTTGCTGCTATCTGGGTGGAAACCGTTCTGCAGAATACACATTCCCTGTGGCCCGGGCTGACCCCTCGGTGCAGTGAAATGATGCTTTCCAGGGTGTGCAAGGAGTTGTTGATGGTGATACAAATCAACAATTTGTGTGGCACATATGGGAAAAAAAAGTGAAAGATCAAAATAGTATGGTATAGGAGACCAGAGTGCCTGTGGAAATTAACCAATCCCATGCTGCCTTGTTGTTTTTAAATGGGTATTAAAATAACTTTGAAATTTCACAAATGTGAATGACTCAGACTTCACTAGTGTAAATTCAAAGTAATTCCAGTGACTGCAGTGGTTCTTCTCCAGATATGTAACCAAGAGCTAGGCACTATGATAATACCGATAACTAATAATAATGGCCCGCTATATTTCAATCATATGCAAATATTTTTTTAAAAATTAAACGTGAACATAATATTTTGTATGCATAGATGATTAATACAATAATTCATTATTTATAACATAATAGACCTGAGAAGCTCCAGTCACAATGTAGGGCCCCATTGTGCTGGGCACTGTATAAACGTGTAGCAAAGAGACAGCCTCTGACCCAGACAGCTCGCAATCCTGGTTAGTGACAAGACATCCCAAGTGAATAAAACAAACAGGTGGGCAGGGGTGGGAGAGAGGAAAGACAAGGTGGGACGATTAAATGAGCATATTTTCACAGAGACTAGCTGTACGCGCACATTGTAACATGTCACCTGAAGTCAGACGAGCAGGCAGAAATCACAACTATGTAACCAATTTCAGGCTCACTTGGCTGTGATTTAGGTGCCAAACTATCACCTGAGTGTTTGGGACTGGTGCATGTTTCATCAATACCAACTGTAATACTGACTCTAATACATTTTAAATGAAAATAAACATTGTGAAAAGATTGTGCAATTTTTCCCTACCTGGTGTTATGATAATGACATCAAATAAAAGTAGTGGGCAAAGCCAAGAGGATAGGGTAGTTTATAAGTTTATAGCAGTGCTAATTGGTTCTGCAGCCTTTATCTGTAGGGGTTAGTTTGAATCCAGCATGGATAACAGAAATGACCAAAAGTTGCCTCCAGATGAAGGCCATTTGATAGTTTAAGTACACTGAGTTCAGTGATTTCAGCCTTTCCCCCAGCGCACGAGTGTCTGCATCGTAAAAACCACCAACACAATTGACACTTGTTGCAACCCGGGTTGGCTGACTCACCATAAAGGCTGAGGAATGAATGGGAACCATTCTGAATATAAAAGGGCCAAAAGTCAAACCCAATAGTGGGATAGTCATTTTGCAGGGAATGGGATTCTTCCCATTGGACTTTCTAACCTTTCTACAGACTTCTTCTGCATGGATTTCATTTTCTGTTAAATTCTACAGGATGAGCCAAACAAAAACCCTATAAAACTATAAAAAACTAAAATGCCGTAGGATTTTCCCATAAGGCAAGGAGACTACATCTAGGTCTAGCCTCCACTTACAAATTTTTTCATTATAATTAACAACAAAATCTTCCTAGCATAGAAAAAATTGCTTTTGCTGGTAGAGCTTACACTGCTTTGGCAAGTGAAAAGCACTTTTATGCCACCTATGTCGACACTGGGGCTTTTGTCAGCATAGAAATGTCACAAAGCTCCCATCTCCAACTGACATTGGTGTCCTGCTGAAAATTTCTAGTGTGGACTTGGGCTTAGTCTGGTCCCTAGCACCAGTTCCCCACATCAGGCACAGGCTGGTACGGGAATTTGAATTGGTACACTGTTCTGTGGATAAATGGAGGACTTCCATCTCCACCAATGTCCGCCCAGCACCTTTGATGAGCAGCAAATTCACACACAAAATGTACAGCAGTCTAAAAAAAAGCCAAAATATAATCTCCAGATCAACTCCCTAGATGCTGTGAGAGGAAAACACCATCTAGTGGCCACAGTAGTAATCACACCAGTGATTGTTAAAAGACCACAGAGGGTTCCCAAGTTCTACACACTGGGAGGGAATAATGCAAGTCCACCTGAGTTATATCAGTAATAACCAGACACCCCTAAACAGGGAAGATCATGCATTTGGTGTGAGCTTTTGGTCTCCGTTCTGTCCCTTCAGTTATCAGTTTCAGGGCAAGACTTACAAACCAGATACTTTGGGAACCGTCTGGCTAATGCGTTCTCATTTCAGAAGCACGGCAGTGCAAATCCCCACATGCTCTGTGCCCTTGGTCGCTGATGACGTTGGGGCTTTCTGGAATACCAGCCAGGTCCAGGAGGTGAAGAAGTTTGGAGCCGTTGGATAAAATGATGGTTACTGGGAGGATCAAATAACGTGGTTGATGTAAGACAACCCAAGGCTTGGTCCCAGATATCATAGCATCATATACAGAGGGGATCTTTTACTGTCTCCCATGGCTTGTGTTTTCTTGTCAAGCTACACAGGGCGGGGCTCTGGAATTACAGTTGGGAGGCAGACGGGGTGGTAGGCCATGGTGTATAGTGGAGGAACGGTCCGTGAGCCAAAGGTGTGGGTGTAATTGCGCAAAGCTACAGTTGGAAGGTGGAGGAGGTGGGAAGTGGCAGAAGAGAGGTTAGATCAGGTGGAAAATGAAGCTGAGAGCTGAGACAGAGTGGCAACTGCAAGTGGAGGGGAGAGACAGATGAGGATGTTTGAGAGACCACTGGACATAGAAGGAGCCAGAGGGAAGGCCGTAGGAAGCTAGAAATCAGCAATGGGCTTTCTGAACTTTGGCGGGGGTAATAGATGGCATGAATATCCCTATGTGATGGGGTGAACAAAACCCCACAATGGGCCAGAAGGGATTAAAGGACAGTACTGGCCCCAGGTAGCACCACCCCTCCAGCCCCACAGCGCATGCTCCAATTGGAGGAAGGGTTGAAAAGGGAGCAACCCAGCTCAGAAGTGGGGAGGAGGACAGATTGACCCTGCAGGGGTCCAGAGAAGCCTCTCCAAGGGGATATGACTCTGATGAGCCCGCTTGGGGCTGGCCGTTTGGTTCTCCTTTCTTTTTCTCTTTATGTTGAACTGGAAGCTGGGAGAGGAAAGAAGCAGGAAGAAGTGATCCAGCGCGAGTAACTCATAAGGCACCTTCAGGGGCCAGGCACTGTTGACTCTTCTAGGGCCCTGGGTTAGAGCCTGGTGGATTGGGTGGACCCGGGCTCCCCTATCATTGACCTATGACCAGAGCGATCCAAGCCTCTTGCCCACTTCTGATTAAAAGAGGTCTTGGGCCGCAAGACCTACCCACTGGGAGGTGGTGCTAAGTGTGCTAACCACTAGGCCACCTAACCCACTGGTAGGGTGACCAAATGTCCCAATTTTATAGGGACAGTCCTGATTTTTGGGTCTTTTTCTTATACAGGCTCGTATTACCCTCCACCCACATCCCAATTTTTCACATTTGCTGTCTGGTCACCCTACCCACTGAGGACGCTATTACACCCTATTTTAGCACCAGGCCACCTTGCCACCGGGTACATCAACAAAAAGGGCAACTTCTTTATGGTTATGCAAGCATTGGATTACTGGAGACACTTCACCAAAATCAGTGTTTTCTGATCAAGGAAAGTGTGTGACACTCACATCTTTAGAGACAAGGTGGGTGAGGTAATATTTTTTATTGGACCAACTTCTGTTGGTGAGAGAGACAAGTTTTCAGGCTTACACAGAGCTCTTCTTCAGGTGTGTGAAAGGAACTCCAAGTATCACAGCTAAATGCAAGATGGGAACAGATTGTTTAGCATATTCTATGTGCTAACTACTTATGCTAAACAATCTGTTCCCACCTTGCATTTAGCTGTGATGCTCAGAGTAGCTTTCCCAGCCCTGAAGAAGAGCTGTGTGTGGCTCGAAAGCTTTTCTCTCTCACAAACCGAAGCTAGTCCAATAAAAGAGATTACCTCACCCGCCGGGACTCTAATATCCTGGGATGGCCATGGGTACAACTACATTGCATATTCCATCTTGAAGAGCACTGGACTGTTCAGAAAGCCACAAGCAGGGACTTTCTTTCCTGACTGCTGAATTACCATTGGCGATATTGAAATACCCATCGTGATCCTGGGGGACCCAGTCTACCTCTTGCTTCCCGGCCTCATGAAACTACACCAGCCACCTCGACAGCACCACGGAAAGAGTCAACTACTGGCTCAGCAGGTGCAGAATGACAGCTGAATGGGCTTTTGGTAGAATGAAGGGACGCTGGCATTGATTACTCAGAAGACTGGATCTCAGCGAAGAAACATCCCATCGGTTATAGCTGCCCCTCAAGGCTGCAACGGCAGCAGCAACAGATAAAACACACAGAGATGTCACTGTATTTTCAGTCACACCAGCCAGCAAAAGTTAGGTTTCAGAACTCTGTTCCCATGCTCCCCTAGAGTTTTAAACAAGATGCTTCAGAGCACCGTTGCACAGTACCGCTCTGCAGTCCTAGCTATGGGGAGTATCGCCCACCAGGGGTGAAGGGACCAGGAAAATTGGAAGGGAATTGTAAAATTAGAAGGTTGCACAAAACAATCAAATTTTGCCCCCTATTTCCATGGGTGTGAGTCCTGGCCAATGGCACAGAATACTGGCAGTTTTCCACAGCGGTGCTGATTGCAGCTGAGATCTCATTCCTGAGTGTGACAAAGGCACAGAGAGCTCAGCGGTTGCTGGCATTTCGAAGCTGCTGGGCTTGGATGCCGTTAGCTTGTTTACTGCAATGGTGCCTGGCGATGTCACTGCAGACTGGCATGGGAAAGTGTCGTACTGCGGGGAAAGAAATAAAGCTGTGTGAGGAAGTGCCCACCCCTTACAAAGCCTGGAGGGGGGAAAGTGGCTAGACAGGCCAATTAACTTCCCAGGCTGCACCTAAAGAGGGAGACAAGTAGCAGGCCACAATTGAAAATGGACTCAGCTTGGCAGGAACAGGATGGGCCTGTATAAAGCCCAGGAACTGTGAGCAGCGAGGACTATAAGGAAGTAGCTATAATCACTCCCTGAGAGGAGGGAGCTTAGGTTGGCAAACCCAGAAAGAGCAGGAAGAATTCCTCTGCATCCTGTTCTGTGGAACACGAGCACCTAGTCTCCCAGGAGCAGACCTACCAAGAAGATGAGGAGACCTGGGTTTGCCATCGTGGTCAATAGCTTTTCCCTGGAGCCATTCTGGAGTGTTAGAAAGCAAAACAATCAGCGATAATAATACTTTGCCCTTACATAGCGTTTTCATGGAAAACTCTCAGAGCACTTTACAAACATGCACAATTTCTTTGCCTATTGCAGATGCAGGAAACTGAAGCAGAGAGGAGAATCAGCTTGCCAAGGATCACATAGCGAACCAGGAACAGAATCCAGGTTGCTTGATTCTCAGCTCTAACCACAAGTCACTAGATCAGCACTGCCTCCTGCCAAGGCGGTGCATTAATTCTACTCAATTCAGAAGCAGTAACATGTTACCCGGCAGGTGTTTGGGGCTCGAACACTGGGGGATATAGCTCTGATGCTGACGTTTATGTTCCAAACTCTCTACATTAACTTCTGCTCTCACTTAGGCCACGGCAACACTATTGAATCAACAGGGATAGAGGGCTTAACTCAGCCCTGAGTTCAGTGGGGCTGCAGGTGTGTAACTGAAGGCAAGATTTGGTTTTCAGGATATTGATTTACTCCATGGATTTCAGTGCACCTAGTACTTGGCTGCTGGACAAAATAAATAAACCCCAGCAGAAGGAGTCTGTGCTGCACGTACATTAAAGAATTCAGCAAATATTTCAAACGCAGAAGTGGAAATCGGACGAGAACTCTGTGCAAATAAACAAAAGTTTTAATAAATAAGACGAGGAAGACTTTGTAGCATCTTAGAGACTAGCCAGTTTATTACAGCATAAGCTTTCGTAGGCTACGGCCCACTTCATCGGATGCACAGAATGGAACATGTGTTAATTAATTAATTAATGTGTTCCATTCTATGCATCCGATGAAGTGGGCTATAGACCATGAAAGTTTATGCTGAAATAAACTGGTTAGTCTCTAGGGTGCTACAAAGTCTTCCTCGTCTTATTTATGGATACAGACTAACACGGCTGCTAATCTTAGAAGTTTTAATGATTTGCCTCCCAAGGGGGCACAGCGGAAAAATATGAAAATGTGGAATCCTTGCACTGGTTGTGCTTCATCACTGTAATACCACGGCACCTCATCAGCCTCTTCCATCTCAGGGTCTTACCGCGCTTTTCAAACAGTGAACCTCAGCAGCAGGAGTCACTATCCTCCCCTCCACGTGGTAGAGAAGTAGTGAGAAAAAGTGAGGCACAGATACGTTAAGTGACTGACGCAAAAACACATAGTCTGTGGCTGAACCGGGAACTGGACCTAGCAGGTTGCTCTCTCCATGTCTATCTTTGCCATTAGTTAGCATTGCAAGGGAAATTCACGACACTGTCTGCCTTGATTTAAAGTAATGAAATTATCTGCAGCCATCCCTTAAAGGGAGAAAATGATTGCCATAAATCTTACCATCAGCAAGGTAAAGACTTCTAGTCAAACAATGAATGAACTAGACCCCTATTTTTCAGGAGGTTCACATTTGGGGATATGAAATCCAGTTGGGAACTCTGTTATATGAAACGCACTTTCCAACAACTCCCTATACATCCTGCACGAAAGCTCCGTCTCACAGACACGCTTATGTATCTGCATGTAACGTGCTTTAGTTTTCGGTATGACTTGCAGCTAATTAAACAAACAAGAAATGTTCCCTGCCAACAAAATGGAGCCATCTGTTATTCCTATAACTCAGTCATAATAAAGGGTCAATCAAAGAACCTCCCATTTCCTTATGTTGGTGCTGATAGAACTCATACAGTTACAACGTGGTGTCAAATGGCAACTAGAGCTAAGAGGATACACCATCTGCTGGGTTTGTGTGCACATCTTGCATAGGAACATATTACAAAGGATAATAAACCATACTGATCAATGAGCTCAAGACAGAATGCCTAACATCAACAGTTCACTCATAGTTACACAGCACTGTTTTACCCACGGCTGATCTTGGTTGTGGAGCTACTCCGATGAAGTTTTACATTTTGCCACATTTGTGGAAATACTAATCCACTGACCTTCTGCAACACAAGTAAATGAAGTAATAATTATCACTATTATTAATAAACCATTGCACCTGTGCTTTGAGGAGCTCAGGACACTTTATAAACTAATTCGCCCTTCTAATGCCCTGGTGAGATACATGCCCTTACAAAAACAAATATGGGGCTGACCCACAGTAGGAACCCAAAGCGCTGATGTGCTATTGTTGTATGTTTTTTAATCATGACTATAGGTGTTTATGGCCGTTTTTCAAACAAAAGAGTTATTGTTACATCCAAAAGAAATACCTTGGTGCATAATTGGCTAGAAACCATCAGCTCAAGTGATGCATTGCTACAGCCCAGATTTTCAAAGGTATTTACGTGCCTAACTCCCATTGAGGCCAAAATAGTAGGCAAAACTTTCTAATATAAGTTAAACAGAAACAATTGCTCACCTCCAATGACACTATATGACAGCGTAGGTATGAACGTAGATGTGGACCATGGTGTCCGTCACATCAGGACCCACATGTCTGATCTCATTAAAACCTAACATGGATAAAAATATTAGTATCTGCATAATAAAATAATGAACTACAGAACCTCCTGCCTTCACTACTGGAACGATGGACAGGGAACGGTTAACCAAATGCCAGGGCTTTCTATTTAAACCACTTTGTATTCTGAAATTAAAATATATATGCCATACAAAACTATATACCAAAGAACTACAGTAAAAGAATGATCAACTTGCAAAATCAAATCCACAAAGTTAGAAAAAGCAACCTTACCTTCTCCCCACTGTGCATTATGACACAGTCCTTGACACGATCACATGCTATTTTTTCTGAAGGATTCCTGTCTCATTACAGGTGAAATTCAACCCCATGGAGAGAGTCAGCAAAAGAGGGCCCCACTTAAGTCCCCCGGAAGCCTTATTTTTTGAAGATTTAAGTTTCAGGGGTGTATATGCCGTATTCTTATTCTCTGAACAGGGCTAAATTTCACGCTCAGTGCCCAAGTCGGATGAGACAGCTGTTCATGATTTATTTTTATCCTCGTCGTTCAATGTGTGGCCCATATTTCATAGCCTGCAATCCCTCCAAATCCACAGTGAATGGGGCAGTGAATTATTTTTCTATTATTAATGATCATTATTTTTATTATTTGTGTTCTAGCAGTACCTATACACCTCAATCATGCACCATGGCCTCCTGGTGCTAGGCGCTGTACAAACACAAAAAACCCAGTCCCTGCCCCGACAGACTTGCAAACTAGTATCAGACAAGAGATGACAAGGAAATGCACCGGAGAGGAGGAGCCCATGGAGATGGTGCAGTCCTTGTCAGCAGGATAGGCCGTGGTCATAAGTCACCTATTGCCAAATCATTGTCAAGTGGTTGTTTTGTTAACCCCTGCCACATGGACCATCACATGTCTATAGCAAATGAACCACAGTTCCAGCCTTTCACGGATTGATTGTCTCTGCCATAAGCCAATGATCATTCACTAGTATAAGGTTGCTCATGAGAACTGGGGTACTGACGTTTAAACAAAATGAACAGACCAACCGGACATACAAAACACCCCTCCCAAAAATGTTCTGGCAGCTGTCTAACATGGTGATCTGCACAATCCTTGATTAAGAGGTGCTAAGGAAAACTGGGCTCTGATGCATTTATTTAAAGTAGGGGTGTGTCATATTTTCAGACTCCAACATCAACTGTCCCCCTAAATTTAAACACAAAGGTGGGCCCCTGTATTGCCAATTAAGGTTCGAAGGATACAGAGACAATAAGCACACAAGTGAGGAAGAATTCAGACTATTTATTACACAGCAGGCAAATAAAGGATACAAACTAGCCAGCTCTACTGAGCAAGAGTGTGATCTTACACTTCTCCTTTCAGTCGGTGGGAACTCCAGGCAGGCGACGATGGAGAAACCCCAGGCCAACACGCAGCACCAGCATTGGTCTCAGGCCTGCGTCAAAGTTCCCCGAACCATAGTTTGGGGCTTATTTATACGTAAAACCCACTTAGGCTACATGCAAATTTGCAGTCAACAAGCTCATTAATTACACCTGTTTTGATTTTTAGGTACCCAACTCTTATCGGTGTTTATTAATTCCTTTCTAGTGTATCGTCAGATTTATGAAAAGCAGCTGTCCACCCTAACTAGATAAAAACTCCCCCAGCATTCCAAAGTCATGCTATCTGAGCAAGCAGGTGTTTAAACAGAAAAATTTGCCAAGGCAAAAGTAAGCCAAAGGCCTACTTAACCAAAGAAACCCTGGTGGTTGGCATCATCTGGACAGAGACTGCATAAGATCACAGTCATCACTGCTTCTGAGAGCAGCTGTAATGCACAGCCAGGAGGCTCAATGTTCAAAGGGGCCAACCCTGCCCAGGGAATCTCAGACAAGTGGCTCTGGGACACCGTAACTTTGTCTCTACGAATGCACCTGTGTGGGGAGGGATGTTCTCATAGTCAATACACAGTTACATTAGAAATAATAATACTTGAAATCCAGCCAGCACTTTCTACTTTCAAGAGCTCTTTGCAAACGTTATTCAGTCCTCACAACACCCAGGGCTATTGTCTCTGTTTGCTACATGGTGCAAGTGATGCTTCCTTAAAGCTCCCATGCCACTTCCTAATAAAGTGGCCTAGTGCATTGTCTCTCAACCTCCCCACTTCCTCCCGAAGACCCAAAGACAGCCCATGACTTCTTGGCTTGACCTTCCAGCTCCCATAATCCATTCCAGCCATGAAGGTTTTTGCATTTGGTGTCATGGCAAGAAACTGCAGACAATTTAGGGCTTTGGATTGGGGACTCCTGTGCACAGTGCTCAGCTCCAGGGCAGCACTAGTAGAAGAGGATGTGGGAGATGCCTCTTGAAGCCATGCCTTCCCTCCACAGAGTGAGAGCTGTGTGGAGGGAAGGGAAAAGTCTGAGAAACAGCTCAGGGAATGGAGGGGCTGGTGGAGCAGTGGCAGAGCAAGGAGGAGGGAGCAAATTGCTCCTTCTCTCCAAGCCCCCGTCTCCCATGGGGTCCTAGTGAAGATGGGAGTTTGCTATTTTTACTTTGGTGTCCCATGCCATCCCACCAGATGTGAAGTCCTGGCCTAGTCGTTTTATCACCCTGAATTACATTAGCCTTTTCTGTATAACAAAGTGAACAGAATTATTTCTCTTAACACCCATTTTTATTTTATTTATTTGATAGACGACAACTGTGTTTTCTGCTGTCTTTCAGCTCCTTTTCTTACTAGTGATATGAGTGAAGATAACATGGTTAGCCTATTCTCATCCACACAGAGGTAACAAAAGATATGGGAGAGTTGGCAACCCCACACACTAGGCTGTCCATGTTATGGAACATGTCATGCTGCCAAACTAACATCATCTAAAAAACAGTCTCTTCTTGCAAAAGTTAGCCCTTCATAATCCATAGTTGTCACACTAGCAAGAGTTAAAGTGCAGTATGACAGTCTATACACAGTGGGCTCACTTAGATGTTCTACTCGCTTGATAGTCAGTAGGGGCTTGAACTAAAACCCACTAAAATCAACGGGAATATTTCCAATCACTTCACGGGGCTATGGATCAGGCCCTGTGCACACAGGAAATTTCTTTCAAAGCAGTAGAAAAAAAAATACAACTACTGGAGGTCCAGACCCATGAATGTCCTGAATATCCTTAACGCCCAGTAACTTCAACAGGGGTTAGCAGCCTAGCCTTCCCATGGCCCAGTCTGTCAGATACAAAATAAATATATATGGATTTATACCAAAACTAAGAACAGATTCTTAAATATTTGGTTTCCTTCATTCTTTAAAGTGCTAAATATCTAAATTATACAGGATTAAAATTATATTTTCTTCTAACTTCACAGTTTAAAACCTATATATTATATAGGAAAAGTACTTTTCAATTTCAGTTGTATGTAAGCCTTTGTTCTTTTCTTTTTAATGTTTAGCTCACTTACATGTACTTGTCAAAATAATCTCTCATACTTTCATGAACATCAAGTCAGCAGTTATCAAAAAACTCATTCTTCATATGTCTCCTACACACTTCTTCTGTCCATATTACCAGTGTATATGCAGTGTTCTAGTAACTGTATGCAGTGTGGACATGAAAAGGATGCTTAAATTGGTCTAGTAACTAACAGCAAAACCATAAAGTTACACTGCAGATCCTCCTATGGACAGGAAATGCTTTAGGTTCTACATCACTCCTTTGAGATACAACTTGGCAATTCTTGGTTTTCCACTAAAAGTCTGCTCTGTGGGGAACATCCTGGAAAATGTACTTGGGTTCATCTTTATCTTGTTCCCTTTTACTGCAAAGTGGAAAAGATTCTTGAACAAACTGCCTACACATTGGACACTGTTGAAAATATTTCACACACCCATCGCACAGACATGTATGCCTGCAGGGCAGAAGGACCCAGTTCACTGTTCCATTCTGGCAGACAACACAGTCTTTACTGTTTTCCTCGTGTAATTCGGATTCAACTTCGGCCAGTCCAACCCTTTCCAGCAAGCTTTGGTCAGTGCTGCTCTCTCCAGAGGCATTGCCTGAGGGCGGGGCAGTGTTGCTTGCAGACATGAAGAGTTGCTATGAACAAAACACACACAACCAAGTTTCAGCAGAATTCAGTAATTACACATTGTCTTCATAGTCTAATGTGATCTACAATAGATCAAATGCAAACTAATGAGGCCATTCTTCTCTCTACACACATGCTTCCTATTAAGTTCAACACAGGAACAAATTCAGCCCTGGAGTGAATGGACACAACTCCCTTGATGTCAGTTATGTATATTTTGGGAAGATAAAGAGGTGCAGAAGCACTAAGGGGAAAATTAGAGATTATGGACCAGATTCCCAGCCGCCACAAATCAGTGTAGTTCATTGACTTCAGTGGATCTGTACAGGTTTACAATGGATGAGGTTCTGATCAAAGCTTTGTACTTTCTAGCATGCTGCTCCATATGCCTGGAGTTATGTCCCTAACTTCTTCTACCAAGTACATACTCTTTCTCTCTGCCTTCAAATCCACCATATTTTATCACCTCTTGTGCTTTCCTGCCTCATTTTATCTAGATTGCAAGCTCTTCAGAAGATGGTACTCTGCAAACAACTGAGCTAATTCCCAGACTATCCAGCAGGAGGCGCTGTGGTGGTGAGTCCCAACCTGTTATACTACCACTTTGATAAATCAGGAGGGCCTGGGGTTGTCTGGAATTTAAATATATAAAAATGAGAAATTTCTGTACGGGAGTTCAGATATTTTCAGATATGAATGTAGGCTGCATTGTAAGTCTGCATGGAACTAATTTAGTGACAAGATAAATTTAACCATCATCCAGTTCCTTGCATAATAACAGACTGAAAAAGCCAGATTCTGTACCAATTTAGGGTAACTGCAGTCTACACAAATTAAATTAATGTTGCAGTCAGAGTGAAGTAAGATTCAGAAGACAGCTTACCTTCAGGTCATGAAATTGACCTTGGGCCAGAAGTAGATACTGATATAATATTCTGCAGGAAAGTCTGTAACTCTCATCGGGAATATGAATTACGGACACCATTGAAATCTAAAAACAAAAGTTTTATTTAGCACTCTCCCCTTCCATGTGTATGACTTGTTGATTTACATATTTGCAGTGACATGCACATCACATACAAACAACAGGGAGACTATTAAGAGATTAGACAAGGTAAAACAAGTATATGCTTCAGTTTATGTCTCTTCATAGCTCGTTTAACTGTTTGTCTCGTTTCTAAGGGTTGCTTATGGTACTGTCCCATGTAGCTCTTGAACATGTGATCGAACAGACCAATCCAAGTGTCAGATTCTACAGCCACTCTGTGCTGCGTAAATTCTTCTGTGGCTAATCCACAGTGAAGATTATCCTACTATTGCTCCCGGCTAATGGACTTGGGCCCCAACCAGAAAAACACTTAAGCACACATAGTCAAAGGTAGGCAAATGCTTAAAAACCTTGCTTAACTGGGGACTTAAGTGATGACTGTAACCCCTTGGGACAGAGGCTGTCTTTAAATTCTGTGTTTGTACAGCACCTAGCATAATGGGGTCTTGGTCCATGACTAGAGCTCCTAGAATGATGCTATGATGATACATTACTGTTTACTATTGTATGTGCCCCTGCACAGCAATGAATTTCATCCAGAGAGAGCATGACTGAAATTGTGACTGGCTCTTGCAGAGGGATACACAAAGAGGGGGTGAGGGAGGGAAACTCCTTGAGTACCCAGTAAAAGCCAAGCACAATCTGGCCTTAAAGAACCATATATAGTACAAGTCCAATACAACTTGCTCTTCTGTGGCTGGATTCTATCCTGCCTTAGACAACAGCATTAACCTTTCCAGCTAAATTCTGACTGCAGAATGTCTGTTACTGATGATGTAAAGGGAGACCACCGACATTGTCACTTTCCTATTTGTGATCTTTGCTACCACAAAACATTCAAGAGGTTGGTTTTCAGATTCCAGATGGCATTTAGAGGTATCATCATTCAGCCTGTAAACAGAGCAAATACAGGACATAAAAGTCACTGAGAAGGACAAGATATGGAACCACAGACTGATTTTTACAGTCACTTTGGTTACAATAATAGTATTTTATGCTTATGTACTGTTTTCAAACCAAGAAAACAACCAACCAACCATAGTGGATTGTAAAGATGAGAGAGAAGCCCAATATTATGGCAGATTCCAAGGCTCTGGGAAGAAAAAGGAATCTGTAGGATGTTTTTTGTTCGAAGTTATTTAACAAGCTTGGGGATCAGACATGCACTTAGGATACCTCTAGTTAGCTAATGAAAATGTAAAGCATGCAGAGATTAAATGAATTAAACATATGTATTTATACTAATCACCTTTACTATCCCCCAAGGCTAATTAGAGCCTTATTTTTTTAATTACGGTATATTTTACAGCTTACTAGTGGTCCATTTGTTTAGTTTTGGCATCAAGCTGCCCCTAATACTCAGAATGACAGATCTGGTATTAGATAACAAGAATTTAAGAGCCAACAGCCTCAGCTCAACTAGTGGAATTACACTGTGTCAATTTGCAGTAAGCAATGATTATTACATAGATCTCCACTTAATAAATGGGACCTGGTCTACAGCTGCATTATCAAAACTCCCAAAGCTATGTTTTAGTTCACAAGAAAAAATATATAATAGAACAGTAGAATATATTGGGCAGTATCCCTTCAAATAGTTTGCAAACCCTCTCTGAGTATATATATACTGCAATTAAAAGTCTACAGCTGGCCCATGGAGATTTTTAAGAGTGTATTAGACAACCACCTATCAGGGATGGTCTAGATAATACTTAGTACTACCATGAGTGCAGGAGACTAGACTAGATGACCCCTCGAGGTCTCCTCCCTGACTACGATTCTATGAATTTCAGCCATTGCTACACACCAGGACTTGGTGAGTAATAAAGTGAAACAACACAGGAATGACCAGCGGTATCATCATTATATAGGATTCTCCCTCCTGGATCTTGTCTACATTAAGAACATATTAACTAATGTGTTTAAATTAACACTACCTATTATAAATTAACTATTGTAGACAAAATCAGTGGCATTTAAAATTGGTTCAGGTCATAGTCAACCCACTTTGGTCTTTTAAACATTTGGTGGTCTTTTAAATAATAAACATATTTTAAATGTGTTAGCTGGCATTTCTAATAAATATATTTCATTTTCTCCATATAGATGAGATCTTTGATGCATGAAAACTCATGATTCCTACAATCCTATGCTCAATAAAAACCACACACATTATTTATGTACCAACAAATGCCAGTTGCGTAAGCTATTAAAAAAAAAAAAACAAGCATGAGTTTGCAGGGGAATATACCAGAGGTTTACTTTGGATGTATTGTAAAACTTAAATATAAAATTGTTTCCTTCAGATTTTTACGTACCAAAAATGTTTTTGCTGAAGAATATTTCAGCATTTACTATTTTTTTCAGTTAGAGGTTATATTTTGGAAGTTTTGCAACAAAGCTAGATTCAATCCTTCCATTTGGACCATGAAAAAGTCTAGAATTGGTTTCTGCTTTTAATGTACAAGTGGATTCTGCTTCTGCTGCTTTGGCCAACTGAAGGGTGTTTGACAAGAATCAAGAAAAAAATCTTCTACCAAAAAAAAAAGAAAGAAAGAAAGAAAATAACGGAAAACAAAGTGAGTTTTCCTCCCTGGTAAGTAATGCAAAAAATATCATGTTAAACAATCCATCTTTTTCATGTTAATTTAAGAAACCTTCTTGCAAGTTTGTTAAATCTACATTTTATCTTTATTAAACTAAACTGAATTTTAATCATACTCAGAAGAGATGGATATATTCTTCTTTTGAAGCCTTAATGGTGCAGTGGCAGGAAGTTGAGGGATAGGAATAGTCGGAAAAGGTAATATGTAAGTTCTTCTGGGTATTATTTTGGCCATGACTGATTTCTATATTAGTATGTGGAGAAGGTTAAATGTACTGGGGAGTTTGCTTTCAAATGTGTATGCCTCAATATACATTAGTGTTCATGCACCTAAAGCTATTGGAACAAAATATAACATGTGAAAACTCAGAAAGACGCTGGATAAATACACATATTGCACATTGGACAATCAGGAACTAGAATCAATTCTTCTGTGGAAAAAAAAAGTTTTTGAACCTCTTGCTTCAGCATTTTTTAAACTAATCTCTAATTATTAACGAATTAGAAGATCTTCTCAGGGAGTAGATTACTCAGTATCCGTCTACTGTTGGATTTTCACAACTTTCTCTGAAAATGGCAACACTGGATGCTTTAGAGACAGGATACTGGACAAGATGAACAACCGGTCTGATCTGGTATGGCAATTCTTAATCCTCTTCCCAGAGATCAGTCCAAATAATTCTGCCCGGTTCTGGGGTGAATCCCTCCTCTTGACCCACAGAAGATACAAAGGCTAAACCAAATCAAAGGCTCTGCAGCACTCCATATGGTAGGGGAAAGGAGGATTTGCACAGTGATTGATACCCTGGCCTCACACTTCCTTAGCCCTTATGCCCTGCTCCAATGTGCTAGCACACAAAGACTTTCACAGATATGAGCTCTGTGTTGTAAAGAGGGTGAGCACTTCCTGGATGGCCCACACATACATTCATCTCTATACAATGCACAGCAGGACCACCAGGTTCCCCTGTTCAGGGACCCACCACTGACGCAGAGGTGAGGGCTAGCTTCTGTTTTCAGCTAATATGGGAAAAGCAAGCCAGTCTTTCTACTCAGTCCTAACTTACATTCTGAAGCATCCAAACACATCAGTACGATGCCCTGCTGTACATTCTAATATTACTCACAATGTCGTATATTTCTCGGTCGTCTTCATCAGCTAAAGTCAACAAAGCTACCAGTGGGTAACGAGATCTGGGCACTGGGCCAAAGCCTGCAATTTGAGCATCTTCTGGCAACTGACAGTATTTTTCTTCCTTGTCGGTTTTTTTAATGCTTTATTTGGGTAAAGGAAAACAATCAATGTCACTGCAATTGAAGACAAATGCGGCACTTGCACTAAGAGTATTCTCAATCTTATCCATTCATAAATATACCGTGCCAAAAACTGCAGACTGCTCATGAGGCTCAATTCTCACTCTGCCAGAAAATTAGCATAGTTTGTCAAAATATTTTTTTTTTAAGAAAAGGATACAAATGCTGCTGTCGATATATGTATTCGCTGTAGAGAGCATCTTCTAGTGCCTGCGGAGTATTTATTCTGAAGCAATATACGTGTTTCTGCAAAGCTTCGTGTAGTTTTTGAACACTACATCCCCAGTAGCATGTAAGGATACAGTCTTCCAGACAATCAGGTTTCAGTGTTATACCCCCTTAGAGAACAACATATAAGTACATGAAAAGAAAATGTATCCTACACAATGCAAGCTTCCTCAGCTCACTAGTATACAGCAATCCTGAATTTACCAGCTGTATGTAATTCCTTAAAGGCAGCAGAGGGAAAGCAATGCCAGTACCCAAATATTTTTTTTAATTTAAGGCTTGTTTTCACTACCCACCCGATCGGCCACTACCAACTGATCTATCAGGGATCGATTTATTGCGTCTCATCTAGACGTGATAAATCGATCCCCAAAGGCGCTCCCCGTTACTTCAGCTCGCCCAGAGGAGTAAGCGGAGTTGACGGGGGAGCCTGCTGCCACCGTGAGGACTCCAGGTAAGTCGACCTAAGATGCACCGACTTCAGCTACACTATTCACGTAGCTGAAGTTGCATATCTTAGGTCAACCCTCACCCTGCTAGTGTAGACCTGGCCTTAGAGTGGATTTAGTGCACTTGAAAGGGGAAGGCCATAAGGTGCCTTTTGCTGCTCCATGTACCCTTGTGCAGGGTAAAGTTTACTGCTGAGGGCATTATATGTACTAGCTCTCTTAGGGGGCCAAGTATGACTCCTACCCCAAAGACTATGCCATTTGGAAAATGATATTTAACTAGACCCACATCCTAGCACACTCCTCTCCTCTATGGAAGAATCAGGCCCTATTGAGTGTGCACAGTGGGGATGAAACTATGTGCCATGTTTCTTTCCCCACCAGTTATCAGTGCAGTAGACAGCAATACTTAGTCATTAGGGACAGATTTTAAAGAGGCATAGGCCAGACTTTCAAGAACTCAGCACCTACAGCTTGGGGCAGGTTTTCAGGGGAGCTCAGCTCCCACATAAGCAGAAAATAACGGTCAGATTTAGAGACGCACCCGGTATGCTGAGCTGTTTTGAAACTCGGATCAATTATTTTGGTGCCTAAATGGGAGTTGTCAGTGCTTCTGGAAATTCTGGCCCCTGTAATGCCAAGACTCTATGGGAAAAGCGATGAAGAGACTTAATTAATGTAGTACTTTTTATCTGCATACAGGAAGGTTTTACAGGTTTGCTGCCCGACTCTGACACAGGCTGGGAGAGGCTCTCCTGAATTCTGCGGAGGCTCTCGAATGGACTGGGTGTTTGAACAAAGCAGCACTTTAAAACAACCACAAACAAACTGCAAGCCACCACTTAGGTTTACATCACAAGCCCATGCAAATATTTTTCTTCGTTGGCTGGTGTGGACAGCCATACGGAAGGCCATTCTGGGAGGAGATTGGAAGTAAGGGGGGTGGGCCGGGACCTGGCATTGCATTTACATAGATCCAGCTGCCCCAACACTTTGTGCAAGGGGCATGAAGGGGCCCCTATATCAGCCCATAAGCTGCAATAGCAGCAGTGGAAAGCTGCTCATCAGCTGAGCTCACTGTTCCCGATTGGTGCAGAAGGGCACAGATCTCCTTCCTGCCTCTCTGCAATTCACCCGCATAGGGCCCAATTATTTAGCTTTGAAGTGGGTGAGATGGATTTCACAATGAATGAAGTTGTGTCCAGTATTTTATCATCTGCAGTTGTTTTTATCACTGAAAACATTCGTTGCTAGAGCAGGTTTTATTAATAAAATGAATATCCCTCAAAAAAATCTAATTTTTCAGTCCCACAATATTGATAGTGTCACTTTAAAACACACAACATTTTGGTAAACTGCACCAATCATCTATTTCTAAGTGACTGTGGGTTAGGGTTTCTATTTCTACGGTGACTGTGTAAGGGAACACGTTATGGCCATGAAAGTAAGGGCTGGGAGCTATAGGTGGGGAAAGGACACTGAATAAAACCTAACCCCAAAAAATCCACTGACTTGTTATGGAAACTGCAGCAGGATGTGGAATTTCTAAGCCAAAAGGATTCTTCACTTGTCTCATCTGCTTTTTGGATACTCTTACGCTGGATTCTATTTCTTCAGAATTTCTCAGGATTACAGGAACATCCCAACCAAACCTAAGAAACATGGAACAACGAGATTCATAAGTGGGCAAGAGTTAGTGCTAGCATATTTGAACTGCCTTGCAGATCTAAATAACAAGCAACACAACAAATAGAACTACATCTTGGAATTACAGAATATTTGCTAGGATGCATGCATAGTATATACTGTCAATCAAAAACTGGATCCATGCAATTCAGTACTTTACAGTAATACAGTGCTTCACAGTAATAAACGTGGGAATCTTTAACACTGGTAAGAACATAAGAACAGCCATACTGGGTCAGACCAAAGGTCCATCAAGCCTAGTATCCTGTCTTCTGACAGGGGCCAACACTAGGTGCTTCCAAAGGAATGAACAGAACAGAGATCACTTGATTACATCACCCTCTTGCCCATTCCCAGCTTGTGGCAAAGAGAAGCTAGGGACATCACCTCAGCTGATCTTAACTACTAGCCATTGATGCACCTATCCTCCATGAATTTATCTAGATCTTTTTGAATCCTTTGATAGACAAACTTTTGAAGGGAGAATATTTTCCCTCTTTTTCAAAGTTTTGCAGAGCTAAAGTAATGCAGATGATTAGTGCCCCCTACTGGGAAAGTTTTGACTAACTTTCCCAAAACCAGATCTATAGGAGCTGCTGCTCAGTGGCAAGTGAAGTTGCTTTCAGTGTTGGGACACACCTGATGCATTGTGTACTTTCAGCAGCGAAAAGAAATTAGAGCCTGATCCTGCAGCTCTTGAATTCATATAGCTTTTGTTACAGCCGCAGGGATTTGTGCTCCTGAGGATAGCAAGATCCAGATTTAACATTTTAATCTTGATTATAAAGGATTTTTTTGAGTCAGGGACTTCAGTTTCTGCTTCAGGCCCAGAATCAAAGCCCAAAGAAGTCAATAGGGAGGCTCCAATTGATTTTGATAGGGTTTGGATCACGCCCTCAAGGCTGAGCATAGCATACCAGCTCAAGTGAGGTCATTTGTATCAGTCAGGATCCTTGACCACCATTTTTTAAAATCACAGCTCCCTATCTATCTTTACTCACAGGCACCGTTAAGCAAGCTATTCAACCTGAACCAAGAGGGAATACTGCAGGAGAAGCCTATCAAATACAAAATGCAGGATTTTCATATTCTTTGACTGTAGCTTTTAAAATGCACCAGCAACAGAAAGCCGTGATGTACACAATATAAGATCGAGATATACACTCATTTCTGTTTTCAGATAAATTCACCTTTAGAAGTGACTGGGCAGACTGTCCTGGAAACATTATGCTAATTCAGAAGACAACTTTAGGGACTAAACAGGAGAGATTTTGTTTCTATATTAATCTATCCTAGATTTTATACAAAGGAGGCAGTAGACATAGCTTAAAGGGCTTTTTTTTTTTGGTCACCTCATTTTATATATTGTCATTTATTATCTCCGGCTGCACCGTTAACATTTATGACTTAGTATATTCGCCAAAGCTACCTGTAAAGTTGAAGTTACGGCCCTTTTAAAGGTTTACAATGGTGGTTCACTCAGTCATCAGCATATTACACCCTGGGGAATTCTTCAGGATGCTCTACCTGATTCTTCATAACAAACTTCCTGATAAGGTTGGCATGAAATGTATCAACTTCCCCAGATTTACTGTTTCCATTAAATATGCTGGAATAGTTTGCCGTCACAATGAGATGGGTATCATTCAAGCAACTCAAGCTTAAAGGGACACTGTCAGTTTAAAACTAGTCTGTTTTAAAAAGTGATAAAAAAAGTTTTGGCTACAACGTCTGTCTGTGAGCCTGTCTGAATTTTTGTGGCTTCACAACCAATTTGTCCTATTTTTAAAAACATTGCCCTCCTCTGTTGCTGTGTGAAAGGACCACGAGAAACAACAGGGGAAGCAGAACTATACAAAAAGTGTTGGCAAATGGACAACTAACATCAGATTTGTTTTTCCTCTAGTCTGTTCGCATTTTATAAAACATACGGTGTTACTTGTAACAATAGCAAGTAAAACATCAGACTGAAGTGTGATTTTCAGGTTGACAGTATCTCTTTAAGAAGAAAAAATAACCTCAAGATTGTTTTTGGTAGCAGCGATATGTTCCCAGTAGCTTAACAAAGGGCTCTCACAACCATTGGCTTCTTTAGCCTGCATATCAGGACTGCGCATATTCACAGAAGGGAGGGCTAATAGGCTGGAAAAATCGATACACATTCATCTTTTAAATAAAAATGCTCTCTCATAATCATAATCAAAGAAGGAGACAACAATACTTGGCAACCAAGCTTACATTTAACTGCACATCATTGGCAACGTTCACACTTTCTCTATAGTATACTGAGTAACCTGGTAATTCAGCAGGGTTCAACTTGTGCACAAAGGGCTAGATCCTCAATCAGCATCGCTGTACTGACTTCATTGCTATTATACTGATTTACATTTGTTGCAATTCTGACCCTGAGTGGTGTGGATTTATTATTTTGCAGGTAATCTCCCCAATGATTGGGTTTTTTTAACATACCTGCTGTTTTATGCCACCTGGTTGATTCCAAAGGCAAAAAGCTTTGTTCTTTGGAAGCATTTTTCATTGGTCAATAGCAATAAGATATTCACCAGGACAAGTACACATGGAAAAACAAGTCTCTGCTATAGAGCTTTCTGAGAAGCTAAAGCAGGGGTGGGCAAACTATGGTCCGTGGGACGCTCCTGCCCACCCCCTGAGCTCCTGGCCGGAGAGGCTATTCCCCTTCCTCCCCAGCATGGATAAATATGGGGTCGGCGGGGGATTTGACAACAGTATATACACTAGCGCTTAAGTCATTCCAGTACTTCTGACCAGTCATCCCACTCTGGTCCATGTTACTGTGCCACTATCTCTACTTCTGAAGTGAGTGCAGAAGTGGAATAGGTGGAGGAGACAGTGTGAGAAGATGGCGTCCTTGCTTCCTCCACCTTTTCCATAGCCTCTTCTAGGCACAATCCTGGGAGTTCTGGCACTTCCAAAATTTAGGCAGTAGTAAAAACCTAATAATATCTTCCGTAAAACGAGGGAATCTTTCAATTACAAAAAAGTAAAAACTGAAAATGAAGAGCCTTATGCATACTAAATTTGAAGTTACAGTACCACTGTAAAGAGAGTGAAATCAAGTTTAGAATATGACATTCTAGTTATCAGGGGCCAGATCCTTAACATGTGGAAACTAATGTAGCTCCATTCAAATCAGTGGAGCCACATCAATTTATACAGGCTAAGGGTCTGTCCCCCAATCTTCAAAAGTATAAGCCTTATAATACTGCTCATGTGACACTAGACTGAAGCCACGTGAAAATTCAGGAGTCGAAAATCTGCCTAACAAGTATGTTGTGGAGACTTTTTCCACAATGAGTAACTGTTGCTGCCGAAGAGAAGCCAACCCCATAGGCAAATCAGCCTCATAACCTCCCCACACTCAAGCACCTTCAGGCCTAGGATGACTCATCAAGATATGTGGTTCCTCGACCTTACAGAGCCCATTAGTATGGAGTAAAGCGGACTTGTGAATCCATGGAAATCCATTCTGGGGATAGTGTTACTTGAGGTTGTATGGTATTACAGATGTACCCAGTCCAAATCAGTCTTCCTCTTCCCTTTATATGTTTCCTCTCTATTCCCCCTTGTAGATAAAGTGTAACTTGATTGTTGGCTTATCCATTAGAGAGAGGTCAGAAGAATACATGTATAAGGTATCAAGCTAGTCATAGGTATAAGTACTGGGTGAAGAGGAATAATCAAAACGACATCGGGAGATAAGGTTTCTGATGACTGTAAACGGACAGGTGGAAGCACCACCAGTTAGTAGCTAAGAACCCAGGCCATTGAAACCCACTGCAGACAAAGCAGAGGAACACTGGGTAAGGGCTTCTGTTGCTGATTAGCTGCCATTAGGAGCAGAGCAACTCATAAAATTCCCTCACATATATATGCAGGCAAGTTTCCATGCACGCACGCACACACACACACAGAGGAATTGTTTAAGTAGTGACTAGCTATTGAGGGTTCTTCTGCTTTTATAAAAATATTAAAAACTGAGGGAGCAAAAATGTGCAAGAGGGGAGACGCACACAACCATGTTCTAAGGTTAATGCGTGAGGAAGGAGAGAAGGAGAATGTTAAAAAGGAAACACCACCTTAATTGTATTCTACCTCCCATGCACACACAATGCCTGGCTTCCATCAAGTATTTCTTCAGATGATGCAATGGCCCAAGGGAAGAACCACCACAGATTTAAAGTGGATTCTGTAATGTTTACTAAGGTGACAGAAATGTTATAATCTATGCAATTTAAGATAAGGCTTTCCTAAAATTAGGCCCCATTATTCATGCACTTAAGGAGCCCGATTTTCAGAAGTGCTGAGCACCCAGCGTCTTCCATTAAGGGAGATCTGAGCAACAACTGAGGAACAAGAGTGGTGTTTATGGGATAGAACTCAATTATAGAAATGCTGTCCCTTTAATCAATCTCTTCTTCTGCCCCAATTCAGGTTACATTTAGAACACCGGTATCATCCATGAGGCAGGGATTCCACAAGGAAGAAAACGTAGAGTTCTCATGACAGCTTTTCCCACAGTCTGTACATTTATGGAGTGTCTCTGCTGTGCAGATTCTCTGATGCACAGTAAGGTTGGAGTGGTGACTAGCAAGCAAGGAAGGATCTAATTCTGCTTTCATTTACACCAGTATAACATAAGGGGAGGTAAGCAAAAATGAGAACAGTATTTGATCCAAAAACATACTCGAGCATCCCAGTTATACAAAAAGCTTATACTTCTAATCATTGGGAAAGAAATCAAGAGGTAACTTTACATAATACTCAAAGGAATTGATGCTACAAGTTTATTTAAGCTAGTGACTGCTAAATACGAGGTGATACCATTGAAAGGACATTACATGAAAGGAAAAGCTGAATATTTATAAGCTATCAAAAGTACCAATAACCAGAGTAACTGGTTTCAAAGGATGAGGAAAATATTGAGACTCAGTACTACAGGTATCAATGCTAATTCAGTAAAGAGGCAGGATCTATGCTGAGTTAATTTCCTGAACTGACATTTCCTATCCAAACATGGCCTTCCAGACAACAGTCACCTAGACCTTTTGATTATTTATCAGCCGACTAAGTATCAGGGAATCGGCTCTGCTGGAATGGCCACATCCCTCAATAGCTGCAAATTCATCTCATCCCCGGCTACCACTCGGTGAAGATCTGCATGTATTGCTATGAACTGTAGGAAGCACTCCTGCCTTGGCAGAGAGATGGGCAGAGGGTCTAGCAGGCCTTGCCCATCTCTGTGGGAACAGAGGTACAGTCTCTGCTGCTGAAAGTAGTTGGCAGTAACTGCTGCTGAAGCCTTTCCAAGGCAGGCAGGCAGGGTGACTCTGACAGGGGACCCTCCCCACCTTCTCCACAATCACCAGGCATCCGCCCGCCTCTGAGCCAGACCCGGGACATCCCACGCGCGGGACACTGTCGCCTCCACCGAGCTTCGCCCTCAGAACCACCGGACAGTGTCCAGAGACCCCTTAACCCCCAGCCACCAGCGCAGGCCGCCACCAAACTGCCCCGTAGCGGTCCCGCGCTGCCCAGCCCCGAGACAGGGCCAGATCCCCCGTCCCTCCTCCTTCTCCTCCTGCCCCTGCCCACCAGCCCCCCGGCCCGATCCCGGGCCCCGCGCTCACCGGCCCCGCCCCCCCGGCCCGATCCCGGCCCCGCGCTCACCGGCCCCGCCCCCCCGGCCCGATCCCGGCCCCGCGCTCACCGGCCCCGCCCCCCCGGCCCGATCCCGGCCCCGCGCTCACCGGCCCCGCCCCCCCGGCCCGATCCCGGCCCCGCGCTCACCGGCCCCGCCCCCCCGGCCCGATCCCGG
>ML677332.1:88227525-88255226 GCA_007922305.1 Dermatemys mawii
GTGGATGTGTGGTGCCGTGAGGGGCTAGGTGTGTGTGGCTGTATGTGGCTGTATGTGTGCTGGTTGTGTTGACTTGTGTCGGGGTGTGTGTGTGTGAAAATTCATGCTCATGCGCACAGGTGGCGAGTGAAGGGGGGTGCTGCAGGGAGGGGCTAGGTGTGTTATTGTGGGGGGGGGTGTTGGTGGTGAGAGAGTTGTGTGTGGGGGGGTGAATGAGGCGCGTGTGTGTGTTTGGTGTTACTGTGTGTGTGTGTGCTAGTCTCTGAAGAACCGTGGCAGCTGGGCCAAGTAATCCTCCATCTGGGCAGTGTCCCTCCTAGAAACAATGAAATAGCTTTATACGAATTAGCTGTTGAGTCGCTGGTGGTGGCTGGCGGAGTTGTCCGAATCCATAGGGGTCGAGGAGTCTTGATCTGGGATAGATAAATGCCTTGCAGTGGGTGTAATTTATAAAGTCAAAACGGCTTACTGAATTACTGCAAATCCCAGTAATTATTGAACCCACTGACATTTGGAACAACAGATTCTCCGCCATGCTTGTAGCTGTTTCCATTGCTTCATGCTGGCTCAACAGACATTTGTTACTCTGAAGCCTAGAATCTTTTATTGTATAGATCAGTGGTAAGCAAACTTTTTGGCCCGAGGGCTACACTGGGGTTGTGAAACTGTATAGAGGGCTGGGTAGGAAAGGCAGTACCTCTGCAAACAGCCTGGCCCCCTCAGAACCTTCCACCCATCCAACCCCCCGTCCCACTCCTTGACCCCTGACTGCCTCCTGGGACCCTACCCTCTATCCACCCCACTCCCTGTCTCCTGACTACCCTGACCCCTATCCACACCCCTGCCCCCTGACAGGCCCCCTGCAGTGCCCACGCCTGTCCAACTCACCCTGTTCTCTGTCCCCTGATCGCCTCTCCCCTGGGGTCCCCTACCCCTTATCTAACCTCCTGACCCCTTTACCATGCTGCTCAGAGCAGCATGTCTAGCAGTCATACGGCTTGGCCAGAGCCAGACACGTTGCTCACTCCCCTGGAGTGCATAGCCCTGGCCCCTCCCCAGAGCACTGCCTGTGTGCTTGGTGTGGCTGTGGGGGAGGGGGAACAGTAGGGGAGGGACTGGGGCTAACCTCCCCGCCTGGGAGCTTGCCGCTGGGCAGGATGTGGCCCATGGGCTGTAGTTTGCCCACCCTTGATATTGATGGAGCAAAAATTGTACTTGTAACTAAATGGGCAGGATCTCAGGGAGACAGAAAAGGTGGAATCCTGGAGGTGTGATCTCTAGGGTCACTGCTAGTGTATCACTGTTTTTCACACGCTTCCCTTTGAGTTTGCTACTTTATAGTAACTTTTGTTAGGTGGGGGGTAAAAAGGGACAAACTGTTCGAAAATGATATTGTGTACAGAGACAGGATAATAAATTAAAGTAGTGATCTTGCATGACTCCTGAGAAAGCTGCATCCCTTTTTTACTTGAAGTACAATTCAGAAAGGTCACACAACGAGACATTCTTCTAGCTCTGCTATAATTGAAGATAAAGGCTTCCACTGAAACACTAATTTCTCAGCTTCTTGCTTACACGTGGTGTGTTGCTAAAAGGTGACCATTTGTGGCTCTGTGTGTGTCTATGGGGAGGAGGAATATGAAAACTGTGACTAATTCTTAACAGGTTTCCCTCCTGTCTTCCTACAGACATTGCAATATGAAAAAAATTCTGTATAAACACTTTGAAAAGTCACTCTTCTGTGATCAGTTGGGAGGAGGGCAGCTGGCTAAGCTATCAGTTTCTGAGGAATTTAAAATGTGGTTCTTGTCAGAAAAGGGACATGGTAAAAAAAATGGCACGCCCTTATTCAGCAGATTTGCTCTCTCTGCATGGTCAGTCAGATCTGCTGGCTTTAGATAAAGCATAATTTGAATGTATTTACCTCTGCTGCTGGAGAGCCAGCATAGTCAACAGGGAGTGAACTGGATTATGTTCCTCATACATAACAAACAGAATTGTTTGTTTAATTCTATTTACAGGGCTAATTTGAGCCACCAGTGGAACCCCAGGGGATTGCACAAGTGGTTTGGCCTGCAGTACTTTGTTTACTATTTATGTTGGAGAGAAGAGAACCTAGATAGAGTCTCACCCCAAATTGCATTTGTGGAGCTGGCAGTTGGAAGAAATCTCTTACTTTCAAAATGGAAACACTTGATTGGCAGTATCATTTAGAAACAATGAACATGGATCACAGTGCCATATTTAATCACTTGTCATAGTAGTAGGGTTCTACTCTGAAACAGCAAAAGTGGATGTTAATACTAGCATGTGAGTGAGGATGATCCAAAGTAGAGTTTGGGGGAACAAGCACACAGCAATCGTTCTCATCCTTGCAGCAGCCAGGAGCCTGAGAAAGAGAGTAATAGTGCCATCACAGCAGACTGGTAGGTGGAGGAAGAAGTTTCCATTCCAGCAGTCATAGGGAGCAAACTCAAAACACCTTTCCAGAGGCTGATGAAGATGGAGTCCAAGATGCAGTCTAGAGACAGCAGGAGAATGTGTGGATGAGGTTTGCCCTTGCTCCTCTGTTAGTGAGGAAACCCTCTTGTCTTCAATATTGGCCTCTAGTAAGGTGTCTGGTAAACTGCTCGAGGCCTGAGTTCTAAAGATTAAATTTCTTCTGATCACTAAACTAATGATTTCTTTTACTGAATGATTCATTTAGTGGCACCTTCAATAATTTTAGAACTGTTGACTTGTATTTAAAGATAGGTTTTAATTAAACTACCCCAGCAGAAAAGTTCTGGCATGTCTGAGTAGTTGCAAGGAAACATTCTTGGGGCTTCCTCTCTCTAACTCATTCTTGACAAAGTCCTCTTTATGGAGGAAGCTATCGTAAACTAAGATAAGTGGACTAGGACTTTGGTGTAGTTGCATGTGGGCTCAGAACCTTACTTCAGTATCTTTCTAAACGTTAATTTATTCCTTTAAGAGTTGCTCTTCATAAAGTGATCATTTAGCTTTATGTATGGATTTTGTTGGCCCTCATTTCTCGGGAACGAGTGTATAAAAAAACTCCCATGTATGGTGGCTACAGTAGTATAATTGAGCTAAAGATGG
The DNA here is from genome assembly GCA_007922305.1 of Dermatemys mawii. Lineage (NCBI taxonomy): Eukaryota > Metazoa > Chordata > Testudines > Dermatemydidae > Dermatemys > Dermatemys mawii. The sequence continues at coordinate 88,230,628 of ML677332.1, forward strand.
TGAACTAATTTTTCTTCGTTCTGCTTGGCAATGGTGTTCAGATATGCTTGGCATTCAGTCAAAGCTACCTATGGTGACAGAACGTTTGCTGAGCGGTGGAGCTGACTGTTACAAGACATGCGAGGGAGTGTGTATAAAGAATGGTGCAGGAAATGGGCAGTGGCTGATCTGGTGCAATTACAAATTCTATGTAAAATGGTTTATAACTTAGAGGGCTAGCTGTGAAGGAACTGATCACATTCTTTCCTACCTTCAACAGGATAACTCTTCTAATGCTTCATTTTAGACTTCACTAAATCTAAGTTTTCAAAAAAAGTAACTTGTAAATATAATAGGGAGAGTGCACACTTTTCTCATTTAATATCGTTTGTTAAACACTTCACATGTAGGCAAAATGTGAAGGTTCAGAGTTTTGCTTTCAATACCTAGCACAACAGGGCCCTGATTGGGACCTTTAGATGCTATTGAAATATTAACAGCTCTTATTACTTTAAATATTCACAGGGCTGTACTGGCAGTAGTGTATTAAATGTGTATTTAATAGGGTGTCTTATTTCAGGACTAAACTTGCAAAATCAGTTCCATATCTGATTCATTATTTTAACCTATAAGTTGCAGAAACAGGACTGCTTGATAAGGTAAAAGTATAGAAATTATTTTTTGACATCAGGAATTGAGAATAAATGTGAAGACATTTGTTCCACATTTTTCTGATATTTAACTTTCCTTTTTTGGCTCAGTATGGAAAGATAAGACAAGATTTGTTTCTTGTATACCACAAGTCCATTTTTCACTGTGTTTAATGCTTATGTTGCCTCTCTTTTGTATATCTGAATTTTGTGCATGTTCTGAATCTTATAATTTTGGGAGGATTGGGGTAGTTTCTTTTTTTAACGGAAATATTTTTTCTGTAGAGTGAATCTCTGGTGGTTTGTGATGTTGCTGAAGATCTGGTGGAAAAGTTGAGAAAATTCCGGTTTCGCAAAGAAACCAACAATGCTGCAATTATAAGTAAGCTAAAATCATTGCCAGCAAAAGCTACGAGGTCTTACAGAAAATATCTTTGATAATTTTTAGCTGCTGCAGCAAAATAGCCTATAGATGCTTCTACTATACCACTAACTTTGTTTGTCTGATATTTTCCCATTCCCTCCTAATAATATAACATTATTTTATGGTATGGAACTCAAGCTTTCAGAATAAAAGCTGTCACACTTGTTGTTAATAGAAATACTTATGTGCTTAAACATTTCTTAAAGTGGAAATAGTCTACCACTGGTTGCAAGAAGGTGGAGAAAAAGCCAAGACTTGACCCTCTTAGGTTTGAGTACATTTGACAGTCTTAAAGTAGACTTTCAAAATTACTAGTTTTGTAACAAGCTTTGCGGGGGAGAAGTCTTGACTGCATTGAAGTTAAAACTCCCATTGACTCATGTGGGGCCAGAATTCCACTCATTGATCATTGTCAGAGAGGTTGGGGGAGAAGAGGAGGGAGTGAAAGTTTAAAATACTGCAGTAGGTAGGTTAAATAAAAAGCTGATCATTATATGCATGTAATTCTAGAAAATTTGCAATTTTAAACTTTAATTAAAAAAGGTGTGTGTGGAGACAGCACCCCCTATAAATGCACAGTTCACCTATGTTATGTTTTTATTATAGTGAAGATTGACAAGGATAAGCAGCTGGTGGTACTGGATGAGGAGCATGAGGTTTGTTAAATGATCTTCAGAATATCTTTAGCTTGCCGTGCATTGTTGCTGCTGAGGTACTGTCTTAGTGTAAATTGTTCTCAAACTGTTAATCTCATTTGGGTCATGAACCTCCTTCAAATGCATGGTTACTCTGCAGGTGAAGCATGATGCACTATTAATGGAGCTGCACGGTAGCAATTGTATTGCTAGTTATCCAAACAAAATGGTTTAAGCTTTAAAATGTTTTTTATTCAAATATAATGTAACTATTATACAAAAAGCACCTCTGGGAGAATTCTTGCTGAGCCTTTGCTGACTTGCACTCTGGACTCTACACTAGCTTGCCATTAGTTAGAGGTTAGGATTGTCGTAATCCCTGTAGACAGGTTGAGGTCAAGTTATTATTCCATGTGTAGTGTTGGCCCACACAGAGACAACATGAAATATTTAACAAATCACTGCATAAGAACATTTACTTCTCTCACAGAATAAAAATAATATTTGAAGAGGAGAATATTGGTCACTATGAATAGTTAGGCTTCTTCATTAGTCCAGGAACTGGTCTCCTTACAAATGAAGGCCAAGAGGTAGACTTCAGGATCAGTTTGTATTGCTGGTTGTATCAAATCTTTCACGCTCCTGTTCGGTAGTAGAGATTGAAATATGTGGTGAGTGCCAGTATATCGAAGATTAGAGTGGAGCCACAAAACATCAGTTTCCTATACTGATAAGGACAAAAACAGTTTAATATCAACATTATGTCTTATACAAAATAACTGATTGCTAAACTGCTTTAGTAAACAGTGGAATCTTACTATGACTGTTCCCACAGGATTGTTCAGTTAAATTGTAGATATGAAGCAGTGTCTTACTCCCATTAGCCTTGTACTCTAGCCTGCATAGTGTGTGTGTCTGAGTTCACTTATTTAAAGACTGCTTGTGTTTTAATATTACTAGGGCATTTCTCCTGATGAACTAAAAGATGAGCTGCCCGAGAGACAACCTCGATATCCTTTTTCTAATGTTACTAATATTGTTTCATTTACTGAAAAAATTAAATCTAAAATACATTGGAAATTGAATTTTCCATTTTTTCCAAACAAATATTAGTCTACAGTGGAAATTCTCCCTATGTTAATTCAAAAATTGATTCATTTGCATGATGTATCCTGTAGTCGCATTCCATTTCTTAGCAAAGACTTGTACAATGGTATAGTGAAGTCTTTACTTCTAAGACTGGTTACTTTTGCCATGTTTTGAATGGCTTTCAGCCTGCTCTTTTGGAGGGACATTAATTGAGAAAGATTTAAAATAACACTTGAGGTATAGGTTCTCCATTTAAAGGTTAGCAAAGCACACAACCATCCAACTTTTGATGTGCAAAGAGCTACCAACAAACAGTTTGCAAAGAGATCATGCGAAGAGCAGCGGAAATTATCTCTTTAGAAAAACATCTGACTGCTTATGAAGTTTCAGCTAAATTGGATATTTAAAATATTAGAGAGAAATCCTTGGGAAAGGACTTTATAGTGAAAAAGGACAATATTGAGCACTAACATTTATTCTGCAAAATAGTCACACAAACATCTATTTCAGATGGGGGGTTATGTTACTGAAAAGCAGGGTAAATCCTTCAGTGGCTCAAACTCAAATCGGAAGAGAAACTGAGATGGGAGAAGGATGAAACAGTACAGAAAATGATAAATATCAGCATCTCTTAGAACAGATGGCAAAGGGAGATTTGTCTATATCAAGATCAGCTAACGAATGTAAGGATTATTTTCTAAGAGATCAGTGAGTTGTGTGTGTGTTTTGGTGTGTGTTTTAGTTTCCTTAACCTCAGAAAAACATTCATTGTGTATAGTTACAAGTATCAGCATGATGATGGCAGGGTTTCTTATCCATTGTGCTTTATCTTCTCCAGCCCAGTCGGTGAGTGAACATTGTGAATAGTAGTTGCTATATCCTATAAATGTGGAAGTTCTTGTATCTAAGAAATAAGGCCTAATGCTTAAGATCAGTGGCTTTCGCACTGAAGGCCAAATTCGTCAGAACACGCCCTCTGGCCCAACTCTGGCACAAAGGAGTTGCAAATTCACAGTAATAGCTCCCTGACAGACTTCTTTGCAGGGGAGTTCCTGGCAGGCACAGAGCCAGTTGTGTGCTACCTCCTGCAGGAGTGTCAAATATTCCTGTGTCCCAGCTGCCAGAACAGCTGTTGCAGCTGGGGCTCACATTAAAGCAACTTTTAAGGCTGCTTTAGTCTGTATCGGGGTCCAAATGGCTCTCATGAAACCTAGGAATGGGGAGGAAAAAAGCCAGCTCAGCACCTCCACTATATTACAAGCTCAGTTTAGACACCAGGAATGAATTGGCCCCTTGAGATCAGTCTGCATGTTCTGAATTATAATAGGGTGGCTTTCTGCAGCTATTAAATTACATCGTGATCCGAGAGAGAGAAGTGCATTATTATTACCCTTTGCTAATCTGCTTGTTAGAATAACCAGGTGGGTGTTGTTATTTAGCAATGAAAGTCCACATCTTTTTCTGAATCTTCAGTAGTTAATTTCTGTAACAAGTTGTAAGCCATGCCTATGGTGTTAGGCTCTGCTCTTTGTGAGAGTTCGACCAGTGGTAAGATGCTTCATGGGAGACATTACCAAGAATTCATTTGTAATGATTGTATCTTAAGATTTTGTTTCTAGAAGTTCCCCTCTATTTTCAGTCTTGTTAAAGCTACTACAGAGAGTCAGGACATAGATGACTTGCTAAATGAAATAAAGCTGATAATATATTTGTTTAATTAGTTTATTTTTCTTTGTCTTGCCCTGAAAGTTATTGCACAAGATTAGTGGCTAGACTCCAATAAACGCATTCCTTGTATAAGACTGCATCTGTGGTTCAGGAAGAAATGGGAATCTATTAGAAACAGTACCAAAGGTAACTTGCTTTCTGGTAGATAAATGCTCTTGTAGAATATAAGGCAGCAGGAAGAGGTGTTGGGTTTAGCTTCTGGTTTGCTGGCTGTGCAGTTTGAATTGTGATACAATGAAGCTTGCTCTCGAGTACAATTTTAAGCAGAACTACAGACACAGCTAGATGTGACCACCAATCCAGCCCACTTTCCCATCACTTTTTAATATAGTCTTGACACGTACTAAACATTCAAATCAAAACTAAAGATGATACTGTGTACAAAGAAACCATTGGGTCATTCTGTTGATTGGAAATTTCCTGCATACAAACTGGGTTTAAAAAATAATCTTAACGGATTTCAGTCAAACTGTCAAAACACCACTTTGTTTTCCTTCCCCACAACTACAGGATGCAAGCCTGAACAACAGATGATGTACGCTGGGAGCAAGAATAAGCTTGTACAGACAGCTGAACTCACTAAGGTATAACTTAATATCTAGCTGACCAGTTGCAAGAATCTTTCATAAAAAGCAGAACGTGAGCATACATAAGATACTGTTCTGTCTTGCTAGTCTGTCTCATATGTACACAATGCAACAGGATCACTATGTTCTTGAAAGGTGTAAATTGTGTTCAACTGGTGTCTATCTTGCAGGAAGCCTAAAGAAAGAGGGGAGTAAGCATGGAGATATGATTTTTTTTTTTTTTAAGGGAACAGGGAGAGACAAATTAACTATTATTAAAATAGCTCCTAACAGGTAGGGACACTTTAGATAATGCTCCATGAGAACGGACAAGTCAGGGGGCTAAGAGCCCTATAGTACCCATCTGACCAAGTGTGGCTCTACAGCACTTTGCCTCTGTTTCTCTCTTCATGGGCTCCTTAAACTCCACATAGGCTTTTCTTTTCCAGTATTACCCTCATTTATCATTGTAAAGGATTCCAATCAAAATAAAGACTTCAGAGTCCAAATTTCATCCTTCCCCAGCCTTGCCTGGTTGGAGTTGTCCTATTTCACTGGTGTTTGCTCCAGCCCCCAGCTCTCCTCCTTGGAACTGGAGTTGTAAATCAGAATGTCTGTGGCACCTTTCCCCAATCTGTCCTTCTACCTTCAGGCTAGAAGGTTCAGCAACCAGACCTTCCCCGATGATGACTCTCCTCTTCTGAGGAGAGAGACAGACTGTATACAGACTTCTTCCCAGAGCTTGTCCTGATTGGCTCGGAGAAAGGGAAAGTCTTGTCCCACCTACTCTGTAAGGCTCCTGGTACCAGGCTTTTAATGGAGTGTTCTTTTTTTCCTCCAAGCCTTAACTGTTCCCCTAGACTGTCTTCCCCTCTGCCTTCCTTATGTCTTCACAGACTCTAAAATGTTCCAGGAGTTAAAGGGACATGCCACAGAACAGGTGCTGACTAACCACTAGTCCTTACTACCTTTAAATGGCAGTCACTCTGTTACAATCCCCCATCCTATAAGTGGGATCTACTATTTGGTTGTATTAAAATGTTTGTTTGTGCCCAACTTTCCATGTGCTCCATACCACTCTGTATAGATGACTTCCTCATTTACCACACCGTCATTCTGTCAGCATAGATTTAAAAATAGAGAAGAATGATTTAACACTGGGTTGAGAACCCATCCCTGCCAGACGCCACTAGAAATCATTCTTAATTCCATTGGCCTTAGATATAAAAAAAAAAACCCCAACAGACTGAATTATTTACCCATTTACCTCTTAAATCTTAATTTTGGTTTTCCTTTAGAGCATCCCTGTAAACATGCATTACGCTCTTACAGATCTGAGCAGGGGGAACTGTACAGTTGTGCCAGTCTGTAGTGAACTCTTCATAACCATCACTGAAGCATGGAACACCGGTGTCTCTTTTCTAACAATGGTAGAATAGGTCTTGCCAACTTTATTGCCAACTCAGTGTTTCTAGGCCAACTGAAGAAGCATCCGATGGTTGATTCTGACACTGTTGGGTGAGAAATAGGAGATTATAAAATCTCCCCCGGACACTTGCAGTGCAGCTGAAAGTTAATGCTGAAACTCGGGTGCTATTTTCCTGTTCCCATCTTGGTTGCTACCTAGGCAAATCTTATACTTCAGCCAGGGTAGGATGGGCTTAGTGTTCTGACCTGTACTGTGGAGCTGACTACCTTTAGGACACACCAAACCTGGAGAAGAGGACCCTCCAGTTAGAGGGGATAAGTGGGAGGAAGCAGGCTTTAGAGAGCTGCCTGTTCTGGCAGAAAGACTCTCATAGAAGGAACTGAGGCATGAGAACAGAAAAGGGAAGGGATAAGGGGGGGTGCTCTCTTGAGGAGAAAGGTGAACTCAGGTTATATACAGCTCATCCACTTGGTGAGTGGGGAAGACTGGTCAGGTTTCCAGGGGCAAGAGAAACTAGAGACCAACTGTATGGGGGGTTTACCCTCTTTTTGGCAAGAACCACAAACCATTTGAAAACTGCCTGAAGGAAGGTCAAGGAATGGATTAGAGTCCGATCTGTTCTTCTGGAACTGACCCCACTCTGTACGTGGGTCAGGATGTTAACTTTCTGCTTCAGATTTAGATTTTAAATGTGTTTTATTCATACCTCTCCCTGAACCTTCATTTCATTCTGTCTCCTGATCTGACTCTTGTACATGACTTAATCGACTTACCCCACTTCTTGGTGGCTTGGTAGATAAGCCTAGTTTCTGTTACGCTAGTCTGTGCTATCATATTGATCTCTCTTCATCCTTTACTTAACAAATCAATATGCCAGTAGACAGCAGTGAATAACAGATTGAACATTAGAATCCGTGCCTGTAGACTGAGCCTGAGAGGATAGAGAGCAAGGAAAAGATGGTGCAAAAGTGGAAATACAGAGGGACAAAAAGGATGTAAAAACCCCAAAATTAAATTAAAATTAAATTAAAACCCAAAGTTAAAAAAACTTGGGGATTATTAAGAAAAAGCTAGAATAGATGGGGAGGAATAAATGGGTGATTCATGTCCAGCAATGGGTAAATTCACTGGGTATTTTATGTATTTTTGTTATCCCTTTTACTCTCAGCTGAATACTGTAGTGTCAGCATTAGCTGTGTGTGTGCATATATGTATATAGTGCTGAAAAATGATCAAAATATCTCGCAGTCTTCTATTCATATTCAGCATGTCTTTCCTTGATAATCATTCTAACTTGATTCTCCACAACTTACGTTTTTTAAAATTTTGCTTGCATTAGATAAAATAATGTTCAAGGCTCTGTGGATGTGTTATTGATGCAACATTGTTTTATATTGACTTAGCAATTGATTGTCCTAAAAAGATTAACTCATTTGAGTGATGCCCAAGGTTTCCAACTGGAGTGAAGTAGTTTAAAATTAATCTATTCTGTTCCAGTATCAAAATCCAGAGTAACTTTCCTGCTAGGTGTGTATTGAGCAGGGGATGGGGTACTTGTTTGTTTCATTTGCTGTACCCAGCCCTTACTGAAGACTCTCTTCTGCAAATCCTTGTATGTATGCAATACTTGGATATACCAATGAGTATTGACAAGATACCTTAGTATCAGAAGAGCAAAATATTAGTGATATTTTGAGGGTTCTGCCTGTTTACAAGTTAATAATCTTGGGCTGAAAAAATGTAAAAGACTTCAGAGTTAATTCAGCCCAAAATATGCTTATTGTATTGCAAACAGGAAACATCTTCACATATTATCGTAAATATTAGTATCCCTGAACTGTGACTGACAATGCCACTTCACAGTCACTTAAGATTATTTGCTTATGTTATATTCTTACCATATATAACGTAGAATCTTAAGAGAACTACAAATGAAGGTAGCAAGTCCCAGAAACAGTAATTATAGCTCTCCATAACTTGACCAAATTGTCATCTGTGTTTCCATTAGGGTCTCACGTTTTATTCTAGGTTATTAACCTGTCCTTGCAAAAATGTGCATGGAAATAAAATTAACATCATGAATCCTAGTGTATCATGACCATTTTCTAAATGTACACTAATGCATTTTATCAATAGAAGTGTGGTATAATGTGTGGCTTTTTTTCTCCCAACTATTGGAATGTGTAAATTTAACCTGGTACCATTTTGTTTAGGTATTTGAAATAAGAAATACAGAAGACCTAACTGAAGAATGGCTGCGTGAGAAATTGGGCTACTTCCATTAAGAGAACCCCTGTATTAAGTATTTATATACCATCCTGACAATACTGGAATCAGACACGAATACTTACCCCTAAAAATGCACTGTATTTACAGCAGTTTCCTGCAGTATATTTCTTGTACAAAGTTTGGACAAGGAGAGGAAGATTAGTCTCCTTGCAGTAAAACTTTGTAAAGTGTTTCCTTGTGCATAACTATAAAAGGGAATACTTCTTTGCAGGGATTCTCTTTTTGCACTCTTGTGACTAGTATTTCTATAATTGCTACAGTTCAGTTCAGAAACTATTACTACTTACAAACATTTGGAAGCTGACACTAACTTTTCCTGAGCTGCAAATGCATCCTTTTGACAGATACTATATACTAACAGTTTATATGTTAAAATAGCATACGGCCACTTGTTAAAATTGAGGATTTTTTTGAAATTCCCAAATTAAAGTCTACGGAAATGTTAATATTAAACTGAAACCAAGTATTTATGTGGCGAAAATAACTTGACGTGAAAAAAAATTCTTAGGACTTTTCAGGGCTGAGTCTCTTTGACTACCAACTGAGATGCTCATTAAAATTAATCTAGCTAAATTTCAGGGCAAAGGTCTGACAACTAGTCAGTCATAAGCTAATTTCTATAAGATTATTTTATAACTTTTAAGGGCTTAATTACAATATTGGTTACATGCATTCTGGATTTTTACATGCAAGACTTATTATACTATTTATAAATTAACTTCTTCACTCGCATTACCTGTTATGAATACCTGTTAATACAGCGTGCCTTTAATTTGTTAGCTTTAAAAGGACTAAGAATTTTACACTATTTACTCCAAATTTGGTAAAAACACCTTTTGTTAAATGGTCTAAGTAACGTTTTCTAATGCCTACTGGTGCAATTAAACATTTATAAAATACACCTCGACTTAAAATGCCAGCTATCTGCTACCATAAGCAGAGACCTGGGAGTGCAGGAGTTCAAAGATCTTAAGATCTTGTGAGTGATTAAGAATAGTGTTGTTGTTGTTGAGAAACCTTGGCCATATATAGACCTTGTGGGGTTTTTTTGGTGTTTTTTTTTTGTTTTTTTAAATGAAAAGAGGTCTCCTAGCTTAATTGTTTGTCAGTCAAAATTACATTCCAGCTAGGACTTCTGCATATAAGTAACCTCATTCAATCCTTAAGTTTCATCTCTTTGGTAAAACAGCAAGAATTCTAATATGAAAATAGTACTTTTTATAATATAGCTAAAAACTAACCTTTTTAAAGGATCTGTTTTATATAAAAGTAGAATAGTCGTTTGAGTTGGGATATTCTATTTAGCAAACAGGTACTCCTGTGACAGTATCTCAGTTATGACTCATGTGAGTGTTTGTCAGGCTACTGAATAAGTGGCTTCTCTTGAGCAACTTCCAATCATGAACAGCTGTAGCTTAAAGTATAGTTGCCCTAATGTGTGTGTTTTGGGGAGGAGGAGTGAATTAATCAGTCGTTAAATTGGGAGGCCAGGTTTTCATTCTGTAAAACCTTTGCAGGGAGAATGCATGTTTGCTTGCCAATGCATGCTGTGTAAGACTATTAAACATGATTCTGTTTAAGACGACCACATGGACCCATGCAAGACTTCAGTAACAGCAGTTCATATTTAGCTTGATTTATTCCTCTTTCATACACACACCCCTCAGACATAAGAGGGCTTTTCAATGTGTTCAGGTTATGACGTGATTGAGAGAGACCATTAGTTCAGTGTAGGAAAAGTGACTTTAAGTGAAAGAAATAAGATCCTCATGCTGATGTATTGAACTGGAACAACATTATTTCCTCATTTCCCTGGACAGAACATGTATTGATTATAAAAATGTTCCTTTGTCTCTCAAGTGCTACAGATCAATAGAAGCAATTTCTTTAGTGGCAGATTTGTGTAAATAAGGCTTTGGTCTTTAAATTGGTATTACTTTCAAAAGCAATTTAAAAAATAAAAATCCAACTTGAAGCTCTTGCTTCACTTGTATTGCATGAACTATAAGGCATTGTGATGTCAAAGTCCAGTAGGGCAGAAAGAAACTGCCAGTTGTGCTGTGAGCCTGTAACATTCTTTAATATTCAGCCTAACTTGTGGTGGGAAAACTGAATTTGTAAACCTCTAACCAAACCAGTGTGCTTCATATGCTATGTTGGACTGGCAATAGTCACTTCACTACTTGCACAGGGATTAGCAGGAAGAATGCTCATAAAGGGGGAACGGTGTCCCACCAACAAAACTGTTCAAAGTGTTTCTTTAGATGAAAATATGGGGTTTTCTGCACTAAACCTAATTTGTAAGTACAATTATAAGTGATTCTGAGAGTCATCTGGGGCATCACCAGTTCTCTGCACATGACCTCCTCCTGTCGTCTTTGCTCATATAAGAGCACTTCCTCCTGTTCAGTTCTTCCCATTCCCTTCTTCAGCACTTCACCATTCCACCCACCACATTCAGATCTCAGATGTTCCTGCTGCCCTATTTTCTAGCTTCCCTCTACTACACCCCAGAGTCTCCCCTTAATGCTGCTCCTCAAGAACTTCCTTTTGTCTAACTCCCAGTCATATGGGACCCCTCTGAAGACTGAAGTAATGGGTAGGGCCTACACCAAAAGCCTTGGTGGACCAGGCAGCAGTGTTGCTCTGTAAACTGGGAGTAGGGTGCTATCTGTCCCCTTTCGTCTCCTCTCTGCAGCAAAAGGGAGTTAAGTAACTGCAGCTACTGTGAGGGGGAAGTCCTTGCGGAGAACAGCTGCTGTTTTAGGCCTAATCTACACTTAATACATTTCAAGATACTGTACAGTCTCCTGCTGCTCACTGTCCAGTTCTCAAGGTCCCAGGACTGGCTCTGAGATATGGTAGTATGCAGAACTATAGTACCTTTAAAGTAAAGGCATAACTAGCCCATTCAAATCTATACTGTGAATGTGAGATTTGTAATGCTGTCATCGCTAACTGCCCAATCTTGTTGTTTGAGCTGCTTTTCTTTACAGCTACCCACAAAGATTAGCAGGAGGCAGATGCATGGTGTTCAGAGAGCCAGTGTATTCTAACTTTGTTTATCATTGATAGTTTAATTTATGCCTGTCTGGTGTAACCAGACTCCTCGCTTCACTGCCAGTGTTTCAGAGCTCTCTGAAGAGTACTCTAAACATGGGGCAGAAACGTACTTTAATCATCCTGAGACTTGTTAACCTTTGTAGCTAGAGGTCACTCAGCAATTTCCATTAGAAACTTTTTTTAAGGAGTCCATAACTAAGCCATAAAAAATGTTTCCTGACCAGAAACTTAAAGGTCTCCAACAGGTGGAGTTTTTCTGCCACACTTAATTTGGCTGTTTTAAGTTTCAAATACATGTATGTGGCAGGGAGGAGAGGGAGGAATCTCTTGTAATCCCATGTGTGAGAAAAAGCCAAACTGACTAAAGCATGAGAGTTTTTGCATGTTTTCACTTCATAAGATGGGCTGGTTCTATTGCATATATTAGTGAAAAAAATTAAAAAGCGATATTTGGTGGTTTAAAAGTATTTCTTGTACTATGTATGCCTCCTTTTGATAGATCAGAATGTCAATAATGCTGGGACCTATACCTTTCCAATGTATTGTGTAAAGGTGCCTTGTACATTCCCACTGAGCTGATATTTGTGTCTTAAACTATATAAAATGACTCTCTAATCCAGAAGTAGCATTAATTTAATGCTAAGGATCAAAGTTAAATGTGCAAAAGCAAGGGGGAAAAATATCACTCCATGATTTTTCAGTTGTGCTTTGGAATGTGAGCATGTCTCAAAAAATTCTATTCAGACTGCAATAGTGAGTTGTAGTGGGATGGAAGCTCTCCACTTCTTTCTTTGTAAGCCTGACCCAACATCATAAATGCAATGTTACCTTTTGTGTGCTGATAGTTTGTATACCAAGGCAAGCTGTCAGTGCTATGGATGGTAAAAGATGACCGGGAGGCTTGAAATACTAATGGTCAACCTTATTAATCTAACGATTCCATGTAACTGATGTCAAAGGGCACAACCTCCATCTGGTATTTAGTCTCTGCTAGTTCACACTGCATGTTTATTTTTAAACCAAATCTTTTGCTAAGCATGGTGCTTGTACTGGTTTAAATAAAATGTGAATACTCAAATCACTGTTCTGTTTCTTATTTTAGCTACCTACAGAATACTGGAAAAGGTCTAAACACATGGCCCACATGCAAACTAGCCACAACAGGCCTTTATTCCACTCTCCTGTAAGCAGTGGGGACTGAGTAGGCCCATCAGGGGAGAGAAGGAGCTAGTGGCCCTGGTGGGTGGGAAGAGTACAAGTGCCATGCCATGATTCTTTCCTCCTCCATCTGTGGGATGAAGGTTGCCCATGGCAACCGGGGAGGACTCAACTTCAGAGGGTTAAGACATATATCTTCCATAAACTAGGGCTGACTTTGTTTCCCTTAACTAACATGGTCACAGCTGGGGGATGCAAATAGAATCATGATTCTCCATTGCCTTGGGCTGCTGTAAAAAATATGATCAAATCGGAATGGTAGTACTGTTTACACCTGTGCAAAGAGTGTAAGATGACAGTCAAGAATGTGCCTTAGCATAGATAATACTCATGAGTGTGGGGTTTCAGGGCAGCAGTCCTTGGACCCCCTTCTAAAGGAACCATGCTACCATGGACGGGTTGATCGGGTTCATTGCTTTGATTCCATAAATCTGCCTCTGAATAGTTTAGCTGGGAGCAGAGGAAGCTATGCTGTAGAACTAGCTATGTGTACATGCAGCTTAAGTTGGTATAAGTTGTAAGTATGAATAAGCTGCCCCCCTGAGCAATGTAAGTTCCACCAACCTAAGCACCAGTGTGGACAGCGCTATGACTGCAAGAGAGCTTCTCCCACTGACACAGCAACTGCTGCTTGCAGGGCCTGGAGTCATTTAAGTTGATGGGAAAGCACTTTCCTATCAATTTAAAGTGCCTGCACTAGGAGCACTATAGTGGTGCAGCTGTGCCCCTGTAAGCTGCAACATAGCCATAGCCAAACATTCCCCTTCCTTCCCTACCTCTTCCTCTCAATCTAGCTCCACTGTTGGTTAATTCTAAGTAGGGAAGCAGCACCCTGCCTGCTCTCTGCCAGAGAAGGTTCAGGTGACTTTTTTTGTACATCCTTCCTCACTCACCCAGGGCAGGGGATGACCTGGCCAAGGTAGGGAGTCTGTAATACAATAAAACCTGCCAATATTCAAGAGAGGCTGCAAAGAAATGTTGTGAATAAGTGGAAGTGCTTGTCAAAGCAGAAACCCTTTAGTGAGGGCTGTTTGTAGCTCTAAAAATTGCAACTCTTTGGATTAGCCTCTAGACCTGTGACTGTTTGTTTGGCAGAGTAGTCCTGCAACTACTGCTTGAAAGAGATTCCTCATAGTGCCCTCCTTTGGTGCTGGAAGCCTGCCTGTTACTACTCCGCATTGGAGGGTCACACTGGCAATGAGACAACTGGCTTTGTGTGGAACCACACTATCACTTCTTCCTTCCCACACTCTGTCCGGTATTGCAGACTATTTAGAGGAAGAAAGCGAGTGGTGGTTGGGGCTGTTTATCCTTTATATTTTATTGGGGTGTGAGGTTCTAGCAGCCCTGACAGATGCTATTAATGGTTCATGTCAACGCACAGTTAAGATGGCCTTCTGGAATGGTAAAAGCTATCACAAGGCAAAGTTCACCACTCAAACGTCAGAAAACCAGGAAGTACAGAGTTAAGGTGAATGCCTGCTGTGATAGTTTGTAGCCCCATATTCATCCCTTTTGCAAGACTGTTAAATTTTGTACAAAGCATACTGTGTAAGGTATTTAGCAAATTGAGTTTTCAATCATTATTGTTCTGGTAAAATGTGTGGCAATATTGTATGTAAAGATATAAAATGTCACTATATGATATTGCCCAGGACATGTTCTGGAGGGTAGTCTCAGACAAATTCAGAGACAAAAAGCTTCCCAGTGCCTCAGCTAGGTGTGTGTGAGATCAAATGGACCACTGCCTGATTGAGTGGCCATTCTTGGGCAAGAGAGAGCTACATTTTGACAAAGTTCCTGGCCACATCAGCTGGAGATGAATCTTGCACAAGAGAAAGGGCTATAAAGGGAGAGGTTAGACTCCCCCTAATCCTCTTCCCCTTACACTCTACCAACAGCATCAACACTTGAACAAGGAAGCAGCATTGGACTGGGGATGGAGATGAGTGGGGGAGTGAGACCTTGATTGAAAGAGGTTCAGCCAGTAAGATGACTGAAACATGCTGAGAGAGACCTTTGCTTTGTATTCACTTAGCTTGTTAAAAGGAAAAAAAATCCTTAATTATGTCCTTGTAACCAATTCTGACCTGTATGCCTCATTACATGTAGTCACTTTCAGTCCAGACAGACTAGATTTTAAATTTTTGTTGTTTTTATCCAAATTGGTGTGTTTGGATTGAAGTGGTTGGGAAAACTCCATGTAGGATGACAAGATTTGTGCATATCACTTTTGTGACAAAGCTCTGTCCTTATTCATGGATCCTGTGTTTCCTGGTGGATTTCACTAGCTTCAGATGCTCACTGTGACCCTCCACACAGCCCTTCTCTCTCTAGAGACAAGCTCACAGCCTATTGAGATGTTTTCATCATAAGCCAGTGAGGAGAAGCTATCCTTCCTGGCACACTTGCTGTTGTCTCCCAATCTCAGTGATTAATTAGGGGGGAGCCCAGCCACACCCTCTTCTCCAGGCTCCAGCCCAGGGACCCTAATAGTATCAGCTAAGATGGCTGACCTTTTATCCACAAAACACAATACAATTCCCTGGGCTACTTCCCCACAGCAGTCCCCACTTCTTCAAACTCCACTTCACCCTTACCTGAGGGACTCCTTCCTTGCGTATTATATGTTGTCTTCCACTCAATCTCACCAACAGCTCAACTTCTTCCCGCATCTCCTGACATCCACCCCAACCTGACTAACTGGGAGGTTTTTAATTAGTTTCAGCCAGTCTCTGACTGGCTTCAGGTGTCCCAATCAGGCTAGCTGTTTTTACTGATTTCTAGAAGGTTCCAGTGGTACCAGGGCTTTTGTTTAGCCTGAGACTAACATATCTGTTCTTCAGCACTTTCCTATAGCCATCTGGCCTTGCCCCATCACACTTTGTATTAATGAAATGATGGACTTTATATGAGCTTGCATCCTCCAGGAGAGAGCGAGGCAGTACAAGATGCACATTTAAGAGGGAGAGTCTGGGACTGGGAATTTGCTGGTGTTGTCCTGCGGTTTAGTTAATGATTGGCTAGTTATAGCATTTGTTCAATATACCTGGGAGTGATTTACATGCTGGGGGCTGTGTAAGAGCTGACAAGGAGTAGTTGCTCTCACAGCAAAGCTGTGTGAAAGGCATCCCAGGTTGGAAAATTGAGGGGACACAGCTGTTCATCAGTCCAGATTGCACCCTGGGGAATGTCACAGTAAGTAACGGCTCTTGATAATTGGATGGGGGTGGATTTTGGCTTCCTAGAGGACATAGGAAGCCCTTTGGGACTGTGGGATGTTGCTGCCAAAATGATCAGCAGTGAAATAGCTACAGATATGAGTGTTAAATTAATCATTAGGTTTCAGAATCATCATGACTGAGATGAATGGGCAGTTCATACTTCTGAGTTGTTGCTTATGATAGCCCACACTAGACTGGCTCATGCTCCATTTGTGGTTTTCAGAGTTTCCATTACAACCACAACTCTTTATGAATACTTAAATTCTTAAGTGCAGTTTTGTTGCAAATTTCACAGCTGTGTAATAGTTGGGGCTCTGACTTTTGCTTTTAACTTGTTCAATATTTTTTTTTATTGATCATGACATTTTGTATTGAAAAGTTTAACAGAGAAGTTACCCTATTCAAGTTTTCTGTCAACTGCTAATCTTTAATCACTTGTGAGATAGCAAACTGAAAATACGGATTCTGGTCCACTTATTGATCTTGATTAGCAGGAGATGAAAAGGCCACTGCTGTTCTATGCAGAAATATGCATTTATTGCTGAAACCCTTTCCACCGATTCCCTCTTGTCACTCTCTTCAGTTTTTATTTCACACATTACTACTACTTGTCTTAAATAAAGATTGTAGAAATGCTTTGGAAACAGGGCTATTACAATGCATCTGTACAGCCCCTAGCAGAGTGTCGTCCTTGCTCTGGTTGGAGGCCGTAGACAGCTACCCAATACACCAGGAATTGAAGCAACCATTATTTTAGAAAAGATTTACAAAATAGTTGAGGTTTATCAGCCTCTTTCACCACTTGAAATCATAGTGGGGTGGTTTCCCCACAACTGTTTTGTAACATGTCCCTCTTTTGGGAACTTCAAACATCCTTTCTGTTAGGTAACTTCCACCACTGATGTTGCAGAGATGTCTCCTACCTACATTAGCCTATCGTCTGCCTAATCTGACAGCTCTACTTGTTTAGCTGTATTAAACTAGTGTTTCACCAGCATCAAGCTAGAATAGTGCAGAGGGTGAGGGCAGAAGAATGCAGATGCTGGGATAGGTACATGATTGTTGGTACCCCTCTCGCTGCAAATGTTGTACTGCTCCTGTGGGTAAAAGCAGCCTGGCTGTTTTCTGGAAGGAACATACTATCCTTCCCCACAGCTATGGTGGCCCATAAGGCAGCTAGCTCCAGGAGTATGGCTTCTCATACCCTTTTCAGGTCAGAAGGGACCATTATGATCATCTAGTGTGACCTCCTGCACAACGCAGGCCACAATCTTACCCACAGATTTCTGCCTCAGAGCCCTAAATGATCCCTCTAAGGATTGAACTCACAACCCTTGGTTTAGCAGGCTAATGCTCAAACCACTCTGGTAGCACTTAGCTAAGCTTCTTTGAAGCCCCCATGCAGCACAAGATGTGCTGTAGCATTCTCATCAGTGGAGCAATTAGAAGAGGGGATAGAAAAGACAAGAGTGGAAAAACTAAAAAGGGGGGGAAGGGGAGGGATACATCAACAATTGTTTATGGAAGTTGATCAGGAAATAAATGGGATCCAGTTACCCAAATGTCTGAAGGGAGCTCCACTACAATCAATCTGAGTAGGGCAGGAGTGATACTTATGCATCCTCTTTATAATGATTTATTATTTCATACAGAGCTGGTTGGAAAATCCTAATGGACAATTGGAAGGAAAATGTGCCTGCCCTGCTCCCCCATGCTATGCCATCTGCTCTGACCTCCCCAAATCCTGCCTTGATTTGTGAATGTGATTAATTCAGCTAGGAGGACTGGCTAGCTCAAGGGATCCCCTAAAGATAATATTTACATGTACTCTACCCCCAACTGTGAATGTGCAGCTGTTTGCCTCGGCAATTTGGTTTGCATTTCAATCTAGGTTTATGGAGGAACCGTCAAGTATATGCATCTTCTATGCAACACACATTATCTGTTTTAGATATTTTGATGCCCTCTCACCACAATATCTTACAATCTATAATGTATTTACCCTTTTTTCTGTATATCTGTTTTACTATTGGACTTCTCTTCCTTTTCTTTTTGATAATAGCAGGCTATTAAAATATTCTCCTGTGCTTTTTAAAACCAATTTAAATAAAGACGCATAGAGGCTTTTCTCCTGTTAGTAGGTACTAAAATTAAAAACATACTGTGTGTTACAGATCGGGAGTACAGCAGCAGCTGAGTGAAACTTTGCATACAACAAACTAATACTTAAGAAAAAATACTTGGCAGTAATATTTGAAAACTCCAGGTGCCATGTATTGTCTTCAAAATACAGAATTGTAAAATGTTATGTTATGTTACTGGATATATGTGGTGCTTCTGAAAGTGCGTAGTGCTAGGTATAATTCAGAGGAAGTGCTGTGTGATCTCACCCTCTCCCTGCTCTGCCAATATACCACAGTTATTACCTGCAACAGGATTGCAGAACCGGTGCTGGCTAAACCTGCCTTATGAAACATGCTGACTTATGCATGATTATAGTATTTTTTCATGATGTGAAGAAATACTTTCCAGGGATTTACAATGAAATCAACTAACAGTGACATTTTCACTTGGGATTCAAACCAGGATTAAAATCCATGCATCTATCAGTAAAAGGCTAATAGATTAAAGCTTCTATGCCTCCTCTCAGTCTCCATGCTGTGATCCTTTACATGTTTGTTTAGTGTATAGTATATTTTTTGTGGTAATACTTCATATAGAAAGGAAAATTTCTGAGACAAAGTCAATTGTTGGGCGATCTGAGAAGTAAAATATATAAATGAAATGAGCATTGATTTGACCATGGTCCATAGAACTGTTTTTGACAATGTTTTCCCTATTGTCCTAGAAAGATAATCCTGACTGTAAATAACCCTTCATTGAACAGATCTTAGTGGTATAACATGACAGTTGGTTTACTTCCAGTTTTCCCTGCAAAATAATTAAATTTCAGTGACTTTCAGAAATGTTTGTTAGTATTAAAGCTGATGAAACATTCTTTTGAAGCAGGAATAATACTGATAATAAATATAAATTCAGTATATTGCTAACACTCCCTACTGTATCTATTGCATATTTGTATATCACATACGTTTTATTGTAAATGTCAGCAATAATCTTAGCAACACTATTGCTTATTTGTGCATAAAATAAATACTTCCTCCTCTTCTTTTCCCCTTCATGTGTAGGCTAAGAGGGGGATACGCCTAATCCAAAATACCAACATCTGTTGTCATAAAGGAATTTTATTATGGTCAAATTAGGTGCATGGTCACAACTCAAAATTTCTGTTTTAAGCCAAAAGTATATTGATGATTGGAAATATGGCAATCTCTCCTGTATCTGTTCTTAAAAATAAAAATTATTTTCAATCCAGATTATCAACATCTAACAGAACAAAATACCGCAGTGTTTCATGTGTACATCCAGTGATGAGACATGCAACTAAAACAGCGGTTACAAGAAATTTCTCATTTAATTGAAATCAGTAATAACATAAACCAAGCAAAACAAACATTAAGTAAACTATAAGATGGAATAGATGAAGTGTTAGCAACATCTCAATGAATGGAAATTGTATTAAGATGATGGACTGTAATTGTAATAGTTATATAGTTAATAATTGTAACAGTTGTTATTTCCTTATAGTAAGTGTATAACAAAATTAAGGCATTAAGTCAGAGGTATCAAAAAAAACCTCAAAAAAACCAACCAAAGAATCAGGCACAATTAATTTAGTCTATTCCCATCCAATTTCTACCACGGCTGTTCCAACCAATATCAATCAATGGTACCTACAGCCACGATTATATATAGAGAGAAACGTTTATCAAGTATATTCCTATGCTTCTGTTTGTCCATCACAACCAGTTACAAGAGTGACATTTTTTCTCCCTGGTGGGAGAAAAATGAGTTAATTACTCAATACCGTTCCAGATGTTAGGTAAATATCTGTGATGTTTTAAACCTATTGCTTATGTCTGTGTGTGCTTAAATCTAATAAACTGCATTCTTAGACAAGAGCATGCTTGTTTGTATTAATCCAAGATCAGACAAAATTGCTGTGTTCCTATTGATTTATTCCTGACACTGCCTGGAATGAAATAATTAAAAGTTACCACTGTTGAGGGTTCTGAAAACCACAGGTACCACAACAAACCAACTGTCTGGGCACCAAAACTACTGCAGAGAAGGAACAATGGTACCAGCTTCATTTTGCGATGAGGCAGTTCCAACTTTGGTCTCCTCTAAAAATCTTAACTATCTGCAAGGATATGCCTCTTTCTTTAGTTGGTTAGCCTGGTAAAACTTTATTTACCTTTTGTTTGTTACCTGTCACTTAAAAGTTATATACAAATAATAAAGTCAATGGCAGCAGAGCCAAGTTCCTGAAAAGCTGTCCATGCTATGTACAGTCCTCTTCTGTCTTTTTCCTGCTATTTGCTGATATTTCTATTTCCTGTAGATCTTGATTTTAAAGTTTGCCAACATTTAATTTTAGATCCACTTTCTGGATTTCACAGCTGAGCTCTCCACATGTCACGGTGATGTTAGTCTACTGGGAACACCTTCAGAGGAGGAGAGACTACGGAAGAAAAGGATGGGTTTTTGGCTAAAGTACAGAGTGCTTCAGCCGCAGAGTTCCTGTGCGACTTTGGGGAAAATCACTTCCTCTCTCTTTATCTCAGTTCCTCACGTGTAAAAAGTATTGTGGTGAGGGAAATAAAACTTATTCCCACCTTGCGGTGGTCTTGTGAAGGTTGTAATTTTTGCAAAATTGTCTGGGGAACCTCAGACAGAAGGTGCCATGTAAATGCAAAGTATTATATTTATTATTCAGATCTTGTTCTTGATTTGATGGAAAGTGTTGATACTGGCTATATTTGTCTAGATTAGAATTGTGAAGCTGCTAGCCAAGTTTCTGTTTTATTAAAGGATATTATTTATTTAATTTAAATTTCTTGTATATAATAAATATAGCAGGAAAACAGCTGAAGTTCCCCTCAAACTATTTGTTTTCTCACCCTCTTGCAGCTGCTGTTTCCTTTGATTCCTTATATTGACTTTGGATTGTACAAAACTTTTCCTCATCGTCATTCATAGTTTTTAACTGGTCTCTTACCCATCTTACCTTTTTCCAGCTTCAGTGTGCTAATCTTAACAAACATCTTATCTGCTGTGTCACTGTATTTATTTTTATTGTATGTCTGTCTTCCATGTCTCAGTCTTGTGTGTGTTCAACAAGAACTGGGGGTTTTGTTATCTAACTTTAGAACTTTAGGCTAAATTCTGTGTTCAAAATGTAACCATTTTGTTGATGTTTTTCTTACTTGTCAGTTTCACTTTGCTCAGTTTTATGCCTGATTGTGTTACATGTCCTCTTGGAGTCTGGCTGCGATTACAAAATGGGTTTATGTAAATTATTTTAGAAAAATGAAATACAGGAGTTGAATAATTTTCATTTCAAAAATTAAGGAAATACAGGTCAAGTGTGTGAAAAATGCAGGCCAGAGCTCCATTTTAAGAGAGAGAAGAGCAGAATGTTTTGTCTGTCATACAAAATTATGCATAGCTCTTAATCATACACACCATACGCTCCTTCGTAGGAGGGATGTTTTTTTAAATATAAGTCAAAGGATCTGCTCCTGCTCCCATTGAAGTCAATGGCAAAATTCCTTTTGACTGCAGTGCTATAGGATTTAAGCTCCAAGTGCATCTTACGTGGATTTAGTATGGGATGTGGGATATTAGTTCTAGAAAAGAGATTACATGCTAGTCTCAGCAGCAAGGCCAATGTCTGCAGGCATTGTGTGGATAAGCTTAAAACTGTTGCTTCCCTTGCTGCACGTGTTCTGTGGCCAACTTTGGGCTGCAGCCTCCAGGGATACAAAGCCAGCACCTTTGTAAATGCCACCTTGACACTAAACAAAATTAAAAACGGAACTGGAGGGGATTGGGTTTTGATTATGTTAAAAGTATCTTGTAAATTAAACACACTGGTAAAGTGTGTTTTGTCTCCCTCAAGTGGCTAGTCCACTAGAAGATAACAGTTTACTATTGCTACCATCTAAAAAAGGGGTAGATGCTGGTGCTTAAAAGTCCCAAGACTGAAATCCTGCCGATGATGCAGGTGATAGTGGTGGGGGTCCTAACTTAAAGTCTGTATCAACCTCAACACATATATTGCAATTTTTCTCTGAGCCATATAACCAAATCATGGGCAGTATAATGACATTTTGCACTCTGATAGCATCTTTCATCTAGGGATTACACAGTATTTCACAAGAATTTGCTAATTATGTCTCACAATATTCCCATTAACACTTGCTGGCACCCTAATGACAATACAGTTAAATCATTGCCAGTGCCAGAAAAACACTCTTATCTGCTGATAGCTGGACCACAGACCAATCTCCTCCTCCTAGAAAAGTAAAAGATGAGTGGGGGACTGTCACCTACTGCAGAGGGCAGATGGGAAGTTGAGACACTCTGTACCTCAAAGTAGTACCCTGGAACCCCTGTTTTCACTACTGTCATATGATTACGATGTGGTTTGTACAATGCATGCCTCGTGAGGTATCATTTAATTTGTTGTTGATTTGTTGAACACTAGTATTCTGTTGAATTGTCTGTAGGTGAAGTTATGAAGTAATGCTACATGTTTGCTACTGAAATATGTGGTAAATGGGAAACGCCCACAGCTAGCTTTTCAGAAGCAACAAAGGAAAAACTGACAAGACAGATTAACATCTAGATGAGCCAGATAGGTGTTGATGTCCCATTAAGGGAACTCCAGGATCCCAATGGCCATCCCAGAGACTCCTCAGAGGGCACGCACATGATGGAGGCAGCCTAACTCATGTGACCCAGCAAGGATCTTTCTAGCAGGTGGAGGAAAGTATAAAAGAGGGACAATGACATCACCACTTGGCCTCTCTCCTCCCCCATCTCAACACCTGGAAGACAAAGATTTTGAACTGCGGAGATTGGTCCCAGGCTGAGAATTCATCTTCTGTAATAAGAACTGTACATTGCCTGGAACATCCAGTGGGGTGAGAGAAGCTGTTTGATTTGAATCTTGCTTAGTCTGTTAAAGTCAGAATTTAGATTGCGATTCTATTTTTATTTCTTATGTAACCAACTTTGACCTCTGTGCCTAACCCTTATTATCACTTCAAATCTCTCTTCTGTATTTAATAAACTTATTTCAATGCTTTATCCTTACTAGTGAATCTGTCTAACATGCTCGTGGACTCTGCTCAGCATACAAAGGCTGGTGCATGCCCACTTTCCTTAGACAAAGTGGCGAACAGACGTCAGGCAGCAAGAGAGAGATTATGAGAACCAGTTGAGAACGAAGGATCTGGAGATAAAGGACAATGAGAGAGAAACTGAGGCCCAGAAATCAGATGAGGTGTTAGCACATCAGCAAAGAAGCTGAGGTCCAGAAACTAGCCAGGGAGGAGAACTGAGGGGGTGCAGTGGCCCCACAGCTCCCGACTGTACCCAGTGGGTGCTGTACAGGGGCTGAGGGCATTCTCCCCATGTTCCAGCAGAGAGCTGAGGCACGGAGGGCGACGTGGGAAGTGTCCCTCCATGTCTCAGAGGGCTGGGTGAGGCTGTCCCTGCCCCTCACATTCCTGCAGGGGAGCAGCTGAGGATGCCCCTAGGTGGGGGGGCTGAGGATGCCCCTAGGTGGGGGGGCTGTGCCCCCCCCCACTCCTGCAGAGGGCTGGGTGCTGATGTCCCTGGGTGGAGGAGGGGGGATTGTACCCCCTCATATCCCTACAGGGGGCTGCCAGGGATGCCCCGCGCAGGCGCAGCGCCGGCGGGCTCCGATAGGGGTCGCTGTGGCGCGCTCTTGGCCGAGACGGCGGGAGCGGGGCGCAGGGGCGGCGCCGGCGGTTCCTCAGTGCGCCTGCGCTGCTGCATCCCCGGGCCCGGGCTCGGCCGCGCTCCGGCCCGGCATCCCCCGCGCTCCTGCTGCCCCGCTCGCGCCGCCATGGCCTTCACCTTCGCCGCCTTCTGCTACATGCTGGCGCTGCTGCTCACCGCCGCGCTCATCTTCTTCGCCATCTGGCATGTGAGTGCCGGGCCGGGGCGCCCGGAGCGGGGCGCGGCGGGGCTCGTCCCCTGCCCGCGGGGTGCGCGGGGCGGGGCTCGTCCCCTGCCCGCGGGGCGGCCGGGCACCGCTTCCCGGACCCGTTGTGTGTGTGTGTGAGAACCGCAGCGTGTTCCCGCCCCCGGAGCCGTCTCCAGACCCGCGCTCACGGGGGTGGGGAGAGGCAGAGATCTAACCCCCCCC
>ML677332.1:88260226-88441895 GCA_007922305.1 Dermatemys mawii
CCCCCCCCCCCCACACTCACAGGAGTGGGGGCAGAGATCTAACCACTCCGCTATTGCCGCTTCCCTCCCCCAGCCTTCATCCCCTCACTCACAGGATTGGGGGCAGAGATCTAACTGCCCACCTATTGCTGCTCCCCTCCCCCAGCCAGCCCCGCCCAAGCTCACAGGATTGGGGGCACAGATCTAACCGCCCTCTATTGTTCCCCCCCACTCCTGAGTTATCTTCACCCTGACGTTCACTGGTTGAGGGCAGAGATGTAATGGTTGCCACGTTATTTCTCCGATCCAACTCCCACCCTGCACTCACAAGAGTGGGGGCAAAGATCAGCCCTCCTCCCAGTGCTCCCCCCTCCCTTGTACTCAGAGGTGAGGGCAGAGATTTAACTGTCCTTTCAGTGAGGCCCTCCTGGCCACCTCCACCCCCCTTCACTGACCAGGGTGGGGGCAGAGATTGAACCCCCCCCCCCCATTTCTGACTTCCCAGAGCCATCTCCACATCCCTATGTACTCACAGGAGTAGAAATCCAACTCCCCTCCACAGCCATCTTTACATCTCCATATATTCACAGGGGTGGGGGCAAAGATCTAACTGCCCTTCCCCCCCATTGCTACTCCCAGAGAGACCCAGCTTCATCCTATCTGTGTGCACATAGGAGGTGGGGGCAGAGATTTGACCACTCTACCATTGCTAACCCTCCCCACTTTCTCTCCCCCCCCGCAACTCTGTACCAAGCAGAATTGCACCCAGTTGCACATAACCTTTGGCCATAGCTGGACGTGCTTAGAGATTATTGGTTTGAGGAATAATGTCCTATTTTGTGTATATTTGAAATGGTATGTGTAAAATAATTGATCAGATTTGTTTAAAACCTTCCTGTTGGTGTAAACCAACTTTGCAAAATCACCTTGAAAACTTACCAGCCCAGATACATAACCTGTTTGCTCATCATTACCATAATGATGCAAAACTCACAATATTCACGTGTGGATGAGTAGAATTTTCAAAGGCTAACGCAAATTGGGTTTGTTTTATTATACGTTTTTGTCGAAAATGTGGGGGTATCTTATATATTTAAATTGGTGGTCTATTTGAAGGAATATGTGTTTAAAAGTTTCAGTCCCAAGTCAAATAAGTTTTGTATTTGGAAACAGTGAGCTGTTCCTAGTTTCTGCTTGGTATGCTAGCTTTTAAAATTTAAATCTTGAGTAAATATTATTTGAGGTCTTGGATTTTCTACTGCTACAGAGTGGAAAAGACTAATGGTGGAACCTTAGGTAACCTAGTTTCAAGTGGCTATGAGATGCCTGCTCTTGGAAAGAAGCATTGATAGGAGATCATCTTTAGGAATGAACTTCATAACTGAATGAGTGGATTTTTTGAAGGTGATATTTTCCTTGATGAGCGTGAAGGACTAAGCCATTAATATCAGCAGAATTTTAAGGTTGTGTGTGGGTTTTGTTTTCTTTTTTTTAAAAAAAAGTTTTGGTCCCTGCAGTTGCTAAGATACCTATTTAGATGTGTACCAGATAAACTGATGATTTTTTCCAGAGTGTTTTAACCAATATTTTATAATTTTCTTCCCCATTAATCCACTGCAATTTCTTGTTTGCTGAATCTGTGTCATTGTGGGACGTCCTTGTTACAAGAAGTCTCATAATTCAAGTGATGCCACAAAGATGCATCTTCGGGCAGCCTTAAGCAAACCAGGAAGTACCATTGGATCTGAGGGAGGAAATAAATTAAAATACATGTTAAATGCTTCTCCCAAGCATGAATAGTGTGTGCGCACGCACGTATATGATATATTCAGATTTGTTCAGTTTCAATTTTTGCTTTGTAGTTAAGTTTTTATTGTAATATGAAGGATGTTATATAGACATGTTCTAGTTTACATTGAACATAAAGGATACCAGTAGTACTGATTACTTGATATTTCGGTTCTCATACTTATTTTTCTATTCTTGCTGTTTTGTTTATAAATGACCTGTTTGGTCTTATTTGGTGCCATGGTATTCATTTTACAAAAAATGGCTTTGACTCTATTTCACCCTGGCAGGTTCACCTTTTCCTAAGCATCAGTATATGGGTAAAAGTTCTGTCATTAAAAGATGTTGACTTTTTCCTAAATATATCTCCCATGCCTGCCATCTCATGCTCTGACCATCCATTTAGTCTCTTCAAAGACTGATCAGTTCCTTTTAATTAACTGGCTGGTATAAGTGACAGGCACTCAGCACAGAGGAAGTGTCTCACCTGTGCAACCTCCTGTTTGTTTTTTTAATGAACCATGGATATATTCTGTGAGACTAAATGCTGTTTACAATGACATTATATAGCTCCTCTGCATGGTAGGGGAAAGGGGAATGAAATGCAAAGATGTAATGCCAGAGCATTGTGAGTATATTTAAAATGTCTAGAATAATCTGAAGCTAATTTAAGTGTGCTTGAATGTGTAAACCAAAGCAGACCTGTTTGAATACTTTCTTACTCTAGGTGATTTAGTTTATGGAATTATTTTTTTACACATGAGTAAAATGACCTTACTAAGATTGTGTTTGTAGCACTTATGGCTCTGTACCAATAAATTATATTTTGTGGCGAGATTTTTTTTACTGCTTTTGAACTGAAGAGTCCTAACTGTTCAAATTTTATTCTAGATTATAGCATTTGATGAGCTGAAGACTGATTACAAGAATCCCATAGACCAATGTAATACACTCAATCCTGTAAGTTACATGATAAAGAATTCCTCTTTGCATAAATTTATAAATAATTTTTGTTGCTATTACCATTATTTAATCAAAAAGGCCATTAAAAATTCTGTTCCGCTGGTAATTTCTAGTATATTTGATAACACTTCTAGACAGAATTCTTTATCTGATTCTTCTTTATGTTCAATCTTGAATATTCTGACTATTATTAATCTGCTGATGATCTTGTCAGCTGTCCTACTAACATTCTTTCAATCTGCTTTTTACATTTTCGGCACAAAGACAGTTGAAAAGGTCAAAAAGATTAAAAGAGTCAAAATTGCATTAAAGGTGTGTACTGCTTTTTAGTTTAATGTTTTAATCCCACTTTTATTTTGTTAGGAACATTTGTATTACTCTTAAGATGTTCTGTTCAGTGTGCTTGCTCATCTGCCTGTTTTGTCTGTTCAGGTTTATAACAACTCCATGAACTTTCATATTATGTGCAAAATAATTTTGCTTGCTTACCCAGTGACGTGGGGAAAACTGTTATATGCCTAAAATCTATTAAATAGTCACAACAACTGAAGATGTACAATAAATGGTATCGTCTGTCAAGCCAGGTTCACTGAACTTTCTGATGTTCAGAATCTAGGAGACTAGTTTGTTTTTTTTTTAAAAAAAAAAAAAGTGGGAAGGATGGTGGTGGGAAGCAGAGTGGTGTTAATATTGATCTGGCCTTACAATTTCTGGGGTGGAGGTTGGCTTCCCAAGGATATCCCCAGTGTTCTTTCAGAATACTGTGTACTCTCTTGGCTACAACTCTTTATTGTTCTCCTATTTGTTAATGCTGTGCCTCAAGCACTTTTAGCTTGCTTGTGTCTTTGGCAGACAAATAATATTAAGGATGTTTATTAGAAAGTATGTGTTGTCAGTAATGCAATACATCTTTGCCCATTCACCATCCCTTTCATTTTGACTTGGAGGGGCCAGATTGAGATAAAAATATAGGGCAGAACAGCAGTGAAGTGTATCTCTGGAAGGCTGCACTGTATATCATGGTGTTCTGCAGAATTAAGTAGAATCACACCAATGGAGACTGAATTCAAAGCTGAAAAAGCATGTCATAGACAGCCAGAGAGCTTTGCTGCATGAGAGTGGTTGAATGGAGAGAAAGAAGATGTTACGGAATATGCATCTTGGAAAGTGGTGCCTGAATAGCTGTGCATCTAACAGTTTCCCCAACTCAGTCTGTTTTACAGTCATTTCTGCAACAGTATGGGGGAAGGCAAATACTCATTACATGTATGCATTATGATCTTATCACAAATTTAATAAAAGGCTGTTATAATGTGCACGTTCAAAGCAAATATTTTATTAACCTAATGTTAATATACATGCATGAGGTGTTATATAATAGCTCTGTGTAAACTGAAAATCTTCAACACGGTATTTACTATGTTAATGGAGTTAGCTTAGTCTTGAAAAGGTGAATTTGCAATTGTTACTCTTTGAAGAGTACGGTAAATGCACATGATGCTTTACAAATACATGAAGAGAGATGATCCATTGGCTTAAAGTTTAAATTCTAGGGGAGAACATTTTTAGTCATGAGAAGTAAATACTTCTCTAGAGTACCATTTTTGGTTCATATAATGCTTAGCGTCTCCCTTTCCCTGTGCAGCCCCCATCACCATAGTATCCAAGCTTCTCTTGAGTTTTTATAAATAATATTTCTCCCTTCCTAGCCTTTAGGGAAAAATGCGTGGTAACCTATGAATTAATCAATCTAATTCTCATGTAGGCTGGAAATGAAGAAAGATAACATAGTATTAAATAGTTAAAAGGCAGGCTGATACCCTGATGTGGCAGAACACAAAAATCTAGATAGAAGGGAAATGAATGCTTTGAGACGTATGGTTAGTCTTAACTTTTGTAGATTTCAGGTCTAGCAAACAGGTCTTGCTTGATGGTCAGACTTTTTTTAGTTTAAATAATTGGAATAACATCTAAAAGTTACATATGGTGAGTATACAAGAGTGATCTGGACAAGAAGAGTAGTTGTTTTACAGATGTAAAGAAAGTTGATGACTTGGGTTTGTGTTGATGTTAGTTGGTTTAGTTTGACAATAGTCATTTAAAGAAACAATGTATTAGAACGTGCCTTAGGAACAAAACTCTGCTTCTAGTTTATAGATTTCTAGTTAGACCTTTTTAGGTGTTTCAAACAAATATCTGTTTTAGACAGTATTAAAGGAAACCGCATAATACATTCTGAGGCAGTCATCCTAGACACACACATTGGGCAGAGTCAAAGAGTAAGCATTGTCTTGTGTGTGCTTCACTTAGAGAGTAGACTCCTTAGTAATTTAACTTAAATCTTTAATTTATGATAAACCCTTGACTGAAATATGTAGTAGCAATTGAATATTTTTACATGAAACAGCTTGTAGTTTTTTATCCTGTGAGCATTCCAGATGTATGGATGAACTTTTTGGGAGAACTGTATAATTCTAAAGAGTAGGTGATACAATTCTTTCTGGTATATTTGCCTTTGAAGGATTTTACTTTTGTGATGAGCATGGGAGTTTCTTGGTTTTAGGGTATTTCACCTACATTTAATCTAGATATGTTTCTGTACCGCTTATCTCTTAATAGCACTAGCAGGGTTACCTGGTATTTTATGCTCTCAGCAATCTGAGAGTAATCTGTACACTTCTGCTGGAAAGCACAATGTTAAAAAGAAGGCAGGTGTTAGGTATTTGAAAGGTCTTGCACAAAAGAAAATGGAACTGGCTAATATGCCCCAAATTGTATGTGCATTTTACTGTTTTTCCCTCCTATATTGCAGAAAGCACATTGCTTGTATTTGTGCATATTGGTGTGCTTAACAATGTTGATGCTCCTTTTGTCTAATAAAGTTTTGCACTGGAAATAAGGTTTTGGTAATAGTCTGTTTTAATAACTATTGTACATGTAAAGTGTTTCAAGTTCAAAGCTTCAAAAATAGTAAAATACAAAACAAACTCTTGCATATAAACTGTTACAGGGATTACTTTCCCCATTAATATTTCTATGTGGGGCATGTGCAGAAATATCTCAATGCTCTACTCTTATGTCACACAGGTATGTAGTATAAAATGTGGAAGTTGTTCACAGTGCACGTAGCCACTTAAGTAATAAAAGCTTCCATAATCAGAGCATTCCAGCTTGTACGTTTTCCTGGATATTCATGAATATACATAAACTTTTGTGTAAATATCAGGGTGTATTTTGCCAGTTGTTTTCACTTTCTGCAGTTTACTTGCTCATTTGAGTGTTTTTCTCTATATAATACTATGGAATTTTTCACCAATAATTTACCTTATAAATAGAAATTCAAACCAAGCTGTATGTTGTGTACTCACATGTTCTGATGCATATTTTTCTTTTTCAGCTTGTACTTCCAGAGTACCTCATCCATGCATTCTTCTGTGTTATGTTTCTCTGTGCAGCAGAGTGGCTTACACTGGGTCTCAATATGCCTCTGTTGGCTTACCATATTTGGAGGTAATATTGATGAGTTTGATCTCTCTACTCATGTGAATTATAACTAAGGCTAAGAGTTTGTCATGGATATTTTTAGTAAAAGTCAGGGACATGTCATGGGCTTCAGTTAATTTTTCTTTATTGCCTGTGATCTGTCCCTGACTTTTACTGAAAGTATCCATGATAAAATGGGAAGGGAGTGGGCAGCTGCGGGGTGGCTGGGAGCTCTGGGACCCTCACAATTTGTGGGGGCTCAGAGCTCCTAAGTCACTTTACTCTTTCCCCAGCAGTGGGGAGCTGTGGGGTTTTCTCCCCGCCCTGCAGCGACTGCTGGGAGCCCACTGCCTCAGGCTACTTCACAGCTCCCAGCCACCAGGGCTGAAGTCACAGAGGTCTTTGAAGTCACGGATTCCGTGATTCCTGTGACCTCCATGCAAAATTGTAGCCTTAATTAAAACATACTGTCCTTTTGTGATGTTTCTGTTAATTGTCCCATTTCTTCAGCAATAAAGCATAAAGTCCCATTGTGATAAGATGGTGAAAATCTTATGCTGCAGTTATAGAAAAGACTATTTTTCTTTTATTTTTTAAAAGGAATATTTTTTTTCCAACTTGATAAGCAAGGATGGGAGTACTGCAGTACATATTTTAAATGGTGCTGAAGGTACCAAAGTCATACTAAGTATTTTAACGTACAAATTACGGTTGGTTCTTTCCCTTGCTCTCTTCTGCACCTTTTCCAGTTCTTTAATAAGCCTGTAATATGACGTGTTAGATCCTACATCCTATTTTAAAGGGTTGCTCTTTCTCTTGCTCTCTTCTGCACCTTTTCCAGTTCTTTAATAAGCCTGTAATATGACGTGTTAGATCCTACATCCTATTTTAAAGGGTTGTCGTGCCCACCCTTTGTATAGTACTATCTATAATGTAATATGATTTGAAGTTGAGATAAACTACGCTGGTGCAGTACAGCCACAGTGCAAAAAACCACAATAAGAACGGCCATATTGGGTCAGACCAATGGTCCATCTAGCCCAGTATCCTGTTTTCTAACGGTGCCGAATGTCAGGTGCTTCAGAAGGAATGAACAGAACAGGCAATCAAGTGATCCATCCCCATACAGGCAAGGCCTTAGCTTGTGGTCTCAGACTTTACTGTCATGGTTTGTTAATTACTGGATGGAGTAAATGTTCAGTGCAGTTAAAGATGCATGGTTCCTTATACAAATTTCTATTTTGTTTTTTGGGGACGGGGGAACCTACTTTTCCCATAGCTTTCTTTTCCAAACCTACTGCTAACTTAATTTGTCTTTTCCAGGTATATGAGCAGACCTGTGATGAGTGGACCAGGTCTTTATGATCCTACAACCATCATGAATGCAGATATTTTAGCATATTGTCAGAAGGAAGGATGGTGCAAACTAGCATTTTACCTACTATCATTTTTTTACTACCTATATGGGTAAGTTTCTTAGTTTTACGCATTAAGATAAAAATGTGGTGGCATTTTAAGAAAGTTTCATATAAATTTAAATTTTCCCTCTGGGTTAGGCTCAAACAAAAAGTTTCAGACTATTTCAGACACTTAGCCTGGGATGTAATGTCTATATATATTTTTTTAAAAAACCACCTCACCCCAAAGTAACTTAGCAATAAAGCTGAACCAAAACAATCTCAAACTTCATTTTTGTTATAAAAGTATTGGGATTTTAATATGGGTGAAATTTTGATATTTTAAAAGATGTGACTTTTGTCTTAAAATCTGGGTTTCATTGAAGTTTGCTGATAGAACAATCGTACATCATGGGTGAGAAGATACAGAAGCTGTAAATGCAAAGTCAAATTCTAAAAAGGAGGGATGTGGGAAGCAACAGCTGGTGATAATGTACTGATGTAGTACTATTACCAATACATTACATAGTCTGACTTTAATAGTCAGGTTACATAATTAAAAAAACTACTTCATATATATCTATATATCTATATATATCTGTGTGTGTGTGTGTTTGAGCCTATGTAAGATGCCCTGTTGTTACTACCACTTCATTCCAGCGTCTGTTATATACATGACACTTCTGTTCACAGGCTCATTTTTAGTGCCTTCACCGTGACTTTTTACAAGCCAGGTTAACGATCAGTATTTCATTGTAATGACAAAGGCTGTGTGTGTCTGGTTTTTTTCAGTGGAGAATGAATCCGTGCATAATATAATGAAATGCATAATACTGTTAACTTACCTAATCAAACAATTGCATCTAAATGTAGTGCATTTTAAATTTTTCCTTTTCTTTTCTAGCATGATTTATGTTTTGGTGAGCTCTTAAGAAGACACTGTGCAAACTTGGTTCCAATTAAGTGCATGCAAAAGCCACAAAACAAAAGGATCCTTTCCAACAAGAAACTGTTACCAAGATTAAACTATGGAATCTGATGATCACAGTTGCATTAGAAAAAAAAAAATGACTCCCCTATTTTTAAAATATTTCCACACTTTATACTTGTGGAAAGACTGTTTTCATATATTTTACTGGGACATTGAAATTAAAAATAATTAAGTGTAAATTGATATTAAATGATTCTCTGGTTTTGAACAGTTTTGACTTTGCGCTCCACAAGGAACAGCCATAACTCTTCAGGTAGTTATTAATTACTGACTGTCCTTAGTATCCTAGAAGTTTTTGTTTACAGGACCTTATAGTGGCTCACGTTGGACTTTTGAAACTCCATTTGTAGCTATAAAGTGCTTCTGAAGGACTGAAAGCTTTGTGTATTTTCTCAGCAGATAGCCTCACGGATAAACATGTGGAAAGAGTAGTTCTGTTTTTTATATTTGGGTATCTTTCCCTGTGTAAGCATGGTTCTGAAATTTCCCATATTTCCACCAAACACTAAATATCCTTGCTTTAATTTTCAAGCATAAGTTATTGTGATAGGAAACATTGAGTTGTCTGTGAAGGAATCAATTTAAAAGATTTTATTTTTAAATGTTTGTGCAACAGTCTTATTAACCAGTTGGCTAATAATGCAAGATTGATCAAATCCAATGGTAAAAATACTGCTCCTGTGGGTTTACAAGTCACACTAAAGACATTTCCAAAGCAAAGTGAGATTGAGAAACTGCCCTGCTGTTCCGTAGTGGAATAAATAAAAATCTCAAATACAGAAATGTTCAGTTTTTTCCAGTGCCTGGTTTTTTAAAAAACTGTTTACTTGCTGTACTTAACTGCTTAATTCATAATAGACAGTAGCATTATTAAAATTCATATTGAGATGGGCTATATCTGGAAAAGAGATGCTTATACAAGTGTTAGACAATGTTTCTAATCTTGTTTCCTGTACATACAGTTGGTCCATATGTTAATTTTTAGTGTGGGGAGTGGAAATAGATGTGCAGTGATAGAACTCCATTCTAATTCCTCTTGCTAAGAGCTACTGGTTAGTTTAGCTTCAGAAGTTAAGTAATCTTTCCCACTTAAACTAGTTTAAAGACTGGTGAAATGTTTGCCTTGAGGAAGGTGTGTTGGTGGTGCGGAGAGTGTCTTCGATTTTAGTAAAATGTGTTAACATAGATGGGTATTTGACCCTTCTGCTATGAACCAGATTTCTGGATTCAGTGCAGCCACTTCATGATGCAGACTGGCCTTCAGTTCTGGAATAAAGGAATCTGAGCACTCTTATAAAATTTTCTATGGGGATAATGATTTTTGCCTTAGCAAAATCAAAGGAGACAACTGACAGAATAGATACAAATTCCATGAAATTAAAATCCAATAGCTTCTTAGCTTGAAATCTTTATCATGTAGCATGCTTTTGTTGCAAATGTGTGTTTTTCCTCCATGGGATAGAAATAGCTGTAGAGTTAAACATTTTCTATTTTCATAAGGACCAATGTACTCTAAACTGTACATAATTGCAAATTCCATTGAGCCATTCTAATGATGAAGTCTGACTAATCTGTATAGTCTTTTCTCAGAACCACAATTTGAAATTGGAGCTCTAAATTATGTACACTTTCAGGATCATACTTGGCACTCTTCAGAAAGGATTAAAGCTTACTTCCCTATTTCTCTCTCCACCCTTTGACAAGCTGCTGAGTTGCAAGGAAAGTGTTGGATCCCTCAGCAAGAGATGAAAGTTAACTTCTTTGCTTTTACGGAGTTCAAGCTGTCATTGCTCTCAAAAGTTCTTCCCCCCCTGCGGCTTGACAGCTTCTGTTTTCAAACCTTTTCCTAAAGGATCTAATTAAATTGTTGACACTGTGCTCTGTAGATTAACAAACTATCAAACCATGAAATCTAGTATTGCGATGCCTTCTCTAAGTGTTCTGCTGCCAGCCCCCAGTCATCAAAAAGTTGGAGCATTGTATTTATCTGGCTGCTGCAGTGTGCTCAGTGGGAGTCTTCAAGTAGCTGCAGCCGAAGTCAGAGGTCTCCAAACTACGGCCTGGCGGCCGGGTCTGGCCCACGGCTTCAATTTGTCCAGCCCTTCAG
Source organism: Dermatemys mawii (assembly GCA_007922305.1). Taxonomy (NCBI): domain Eukaryota; kingdom Metazoa; phylum Chordata; order Testudines; family Dermatemydidae; genus Dermatemys; species Dermatemys mawii. The sequence continues at coordinate 88,270,935 of ML677332.1, forward strand.
CTGAGCAGGCACTTGGAGAAGCCGCTGGTACCCCCACCATGCGAGCTGCTGCCGGTGGCCCCATGTGCAAAGGGGTGAGCGCCCCCGTAGCAGTGGCCGAAGGGGTGGGGGGATTTGCATATATTGAATTTTTTCACAGTCGTTTTGGCCCGCGAAGCCCCTTCAGAAATCTAATATGGCCCTCGTCTCATAAAGTTTGGAGACCTCTGGCCTAAACCATGCAAGTCTTTAAAGATCTAAATTAGAGGTAGGGGCTCAAATCATCTGAATCAGAATATTCCTGACTAGGAAGGCTTGCAATCATATCTAACTCTGAACTTTCCAAGAGTGAACTTGCAGCCAAAATTTTCGTGTGAACCCATCATTCAATATGCTTCTCACTGTGGACAAATAAATGAAATGGAAGTGTCTAGGTTAATTTAACTTGGAGAAAGTTCTCAAACTTTAGAAGATCTCAGAAAAGAAATAGGGTCAGACTGCTGTGGCATGAGATGTTGTGGATTGGGTTTGGCTAGTTAAAATTTAATAAAAATTAGCATTTCTTGTTCTTGTTAAATAAGTTACATCTAACAGTAAACTACTTGTTTCTCATGAAAGCAAGTATGGTCAGATAAACCTTTGCATAAACAAAAAAGGACTGAGGAGCAGAATTTGAATTTTTTTGAATTTTTCCTCTGAATAAAATGACTGTCCCTGTATGCATAACTGACAGGTATTTGGGGCCCTAATTGTACAGCCTCTCCTACCTGTGCCTTGCCTTTAGGCATGTGAGTAGTCCCCTCGGAATTAAATCATGCACATGGAAAAATGTACAGAATTGGGGTCTCAAGTATTAAGCTGAATTCCATTTTAATCACCTGTTAAACTTAAGTGCAGTTTTACTGTAAAAACATGGGTGTCTATTTCACTGACTGCTGTATTAGAATTATGCAATTTGCCAGTAGTGTCTTTTCTGTCCTCCCTCCTGACTGCCAGTTAAAGCGTCTGCAGGATAAATTCTGTCCACATCAACACGTGTTACTTCCATTAGCTGTCAAGGGGGTTGCTTAGGTACAGTTAGGGCCATAATTTGGCTTGCAGAATTGTAGTGCTGATGCTATGCAAGACAGAACCACCCAGCTTCACACTCTGATTTCAGCCTTAGTTTGTAGTGCTGGTACAAATCCAAGTTTCGTAGGGAAGTCATTGAGAAATGGGGAACTCTAATCAACTCATTTTTCAGGCTAAGTCCATCTATGCACCTTCACTTCTAAACATTAGATAGGGAAGTGGCGAGATCTATAAATAGTCTATTTTTCTTTATTTCTGATTTCTATATTTAATGATACCTATAAAGGCTCAGGTGCAGCAAGCTACAGTTGTTAACCATCTCCACAGGGATCTAGAAAAGCTTGCACTGATCACTTCACAAGTGGAGAAAAGAATACATGGTGCAGTCTAAAGACTAACTACTTTATAATTTGTTGGGTAGGAATTAGCCTTTACACGTGCATTCAGTGACTAGGTACAAAATGAACTGGTAGTAAATTTAGAACATGAGACTGATAAACATATATTGAAATGAATTACAGATGCAAGGCTGTCTACTGTAATCTTCCCTTGTCCCAAAAAGGTTAATGTAGTTCAGAAAATGTTATAATTTAATTTTACACCTTTTGAAATTAAGGTCTTAATAAAGTTGTACAAGTATATCTGCACAACTCTGTCAAGTGCCTGTAGTCTACATTCAAGATATATGTTCATTTAGGACCATATTACTCAAAATTCTAAAAGTCCCAGTAAGTCTAACAAATTCCAACCTTCAGTCACTTTCTTCCACAAACTGCAAATATTTAGGAGTTGTATATGTGCTCATTTCTTGTTTAAAAGATCAATGATTGAGTCAGCAGATAAAAGGGAAAATTGCCACTTAAACTAAAATGAGTTCTGTTTAGTGTAACATACTAAGTGAAACCTGTCTGAGCTTGGCTGAGAGAATTCCTTCAAAAACAGTGCTCTTCTGCAAACCTAAGGTGATCCAGTTTTAGCATTAAGGCTCTTACAATATACAACAGTTTAACTGTGTAAACAACATGGTAAGTTAAGTTTCAGAGAACTAAATAGTTTGTGGGAGAGGGAGATTCTTCCATTTTGGAGGAGGGAGGGATCAGGTGTAAAGACAAAAGCATGAGGTGGTTACAACAGTGGAGAGATCTTGTCATTCACAAAGCTCCATCCTCATCGTAGCTCTATGATACTGCTAGGAAAGAAAGCAATAGCACTGTGGCTCAAGTGGAGGGAGAGGATTAGTGTTTTACTCTAGCAAGAAACACTATGATGTTGTATATGGCAGAAGCACCAAAAGTGACTGGATTTGAGGAAATTAATTTTATTCAAGTGCAAGATCACTGTAGTGGGGAGTAGCCTTGGATGTCATTACGAAGAACTTCTCTCCCATTTTGAATTACAAGATGTGGAGCATAAAGAACAAATCAGTTCACTCGGGAACCCTTGGGATGATGGCAAAGGTTTGAATAGTATTTCTTTACCCCAAGTCTATTAGATCACTTTTTACAGATTTCAACTACAGTAGTGACCTAGTTGAGTATGGAACCAGACCACCCCACACAAGCATATGCCGTCAAATTACATTAGTCAAGGGCTTTTGGAAAGAACTAGAATATAACTCTGGAACACCTTCAAAATCCTTCTTAACAGAAGAGTAAAAGGAGGCGCTTTCTGGCTGTCCGTAGCCTTGGTTCTTAGAGCTCATCTGGCTACTGTTAACAAGTTACCAGATTTTTTTTTTTAGCTATTCCCACTGACTACTTAAAAGAAAAAAAAATTACAAATAGACAATGCATTAGTTTTAGTTCTCAATTGACATGCCCTGTAATACCCTCCACTTAGTAAATACATAAAATGCAACATACAGAAAATACCAAAATTTAAAAACCAAAATACTAGTTCAGTGTGTTGAAACTTGTATATGAGTAAGGACATGCTTGATGAAGGGAATAAATGCCTCAGCAGTGACCTCCTGAAGCTACTGTCCTAAAACAAGTCCATTAGAAATGGAGGGGACACCAACATAGCATTTCTTCCTTCATGTGTGGAAATACTTGTACAGTATGAACTCAGAAATTATTCCTTGGAAGTTTGAAATGCAGGATATTACTCTAGCTCACAAGGCCCGTTCCAGCGTCAGTCTTGTATCTATTTACAGTAGAGAGACTGAGTGTTAAGATAATACTTTGCCAGAAGCAGTGACTAATAAGGTGGTATTAAAGGTCATGTAGTTGAGAGAGATCTTTTTACATAGAACTTGTACTTGGCCAAAATACCATATGTACACAGATGTAACATAATATCAGTATTAGATTATCGTGAGACTGATCTTAATATGGCATCTTTTGTTGACAGATGTGCAGCCAGGTTCTCTCGAAAGTCATGGAGATAGTTGTATTGCTGAAAAATGTACAATCATATTTAGCAAAAGTGCTGAACGTGACAGACATATTAATCAAGTTTTAGAAGATTAAATACTTTGTGGTTTAGGCAAGTTTCAAGCTGTTAGGATAAGGTAAGAGCTCACGGGGGCAGGAGGGGGCAGATTACCCCACGTCTACCTACTGCACAATTCCTGCGCTACTCTGACGCATTTGGTGCTGGCCACTGTTAGGACAGAGACAGGATATTGGACTAGCTGGACCTTAAGTCTGATCCAGTCTGCCAACTCCTGCGTTCTGATTATAGTGAAGTTGGAGATATTACAATTTTGGTTGTGGCTGGCATAAGTTTCTGAAATATTAAATGGGAAACTGCTTCATTTGTGAATAAGTAGCTCCACTCCCTCTGCATATAGTCCAAGAAGTAGAACACTGCTTCCAGCTAGCTGAATATCGGGCACAAAAATCTACGTAGTGCTAGTCGGCCCACTCACTCTTCAGTAAAGATTCCAAATAGTGTAAACGGCATAACAAGTGTTCAAAAACTATTACAGGCAACCAGGGAATTAAAATACAGATCCCCCATATCTAATAAAAGCAGGGTGGGACTCCCCCTCCTCTCCCTAGCTTCAGTAAACTGTGCTTACTCTGCTCTCCACTCTGCCTTAGCTGAAGTGTGCCTGCTTCCCAAATCCTATCTGGCTACTTCAGCTAGCAATAAGCAGCATTCTCTGCCACTCTGCCTTCTTTAGGAGGCATTTAAAATAACATTAGATCTAGAAGTTAATGGTGAGATCTTAACTGGTGTACATTCTCTGGCTTTATGAACTTCATGACCTCTATGTATTCTGAGTAGGTTTAATACTAGCATTGAGATCTGGGCAGAGGACGACAACAGACGATAAATGGAAAATGTCAGGTAGAATAGGAACTAATATGTAACTGTGAGTTGGGGATGAGAAGAGTCTAAGAACCAAGGCAGATGATCAAGGTGCAGTGAGAATGAAAGAAAAGGAGGGATTTTGGTAATATAAAGGAAGAAGCAATGACACCTATTAAGAGCCATAGGTGGGAGTGGAGTGGAGGGCAACAGGGGAGAGAGGTAAAGAACAGAGCAACCTGGGTTGTGGATAGGAGGAGGGGATAGAATGGCTGTTGGCGATAAAGGAGGAAAGATGTGAAATTCTGATGTGGACAGACTGAGGTTGAGTTAGTGTGATAGCTCGTGACTAAAAGCAGCTCAAAGCCAACATTCAAAGGCAGTAAGGGCATGAATTACTAGAGGCCTGCTTTAACTCTCAGAAAGACAAAGCCATCTCCATGAAGAGAGATCCTAATACAGAGGCACAGTCCCACCTGAGGTCTTATCCATTTTAGTATTCCCTTCCGCCCCCCACAGCCTCCTTACTTTTATTGTCTGTATTGCTCCAGATCCTCTTAAATCTCGGAGGCTCTCTATTGCCTCTTGGGGTTCCATTGCATCAGATAATTGAAGCAAAAGACATGCAGCTACTGTAAGGAAGAGAGATGCATAAGTATGCATTCTAACAATCATCTCTGTATGTAATAAAACTTCTGCTTAGACAACCACCGGAGTCTCACGGCAACTTCAGAACTGGAATTTCTTCATCATACAAAGGTCCATAGACCTGTTACAATAGATACTTCAACCTGGTTGCAGTTGAGGGCAGAACCAGGCCTGCCAGTCATTAGCAGCAGTGAAGTTTGCTCAAGTTTTCCCTGTGTCCCCAGCAGCTCCCCCAGCATTCCTGGATGCAGAGCTTTTTGGAGGGAAAGTCCAAACTTTAATTCAAAAGTTTAACAATTTGGCCCCATAACACCTCATGGACTGTGTTTGCATTTTGGGAGATTGTTGTCTCAGCTCTGCTCCCCTTCTGTGGTGTTTGCCGCTTTTGGCACCCCTAAGGCTTTGAGGAGAGAACTAAGCTGAGAAAAAAACAGACAAAATGAGAGCTGTGTGTCTCCTGCTTCCCCCTCATTGAGCGTCATGCAGGGAGCTCTGCCAGCTCTGAGGGCAGCGTGCAGTCCCTGCCCTGGCAGGAATGGAGGGAAGTCGCAGCGAAGGTGTGGAAAAGGAGATAGACAGAAGCATGGTCTAGTTTGTTCCCCTTACAATCAGACAAGAAGGCTCTCCACGCTTCCATATGAGAGCACACAGCTATGGTGCATTGTTCACTGGCTTTTTCTATTCTTTAACAAGTCTGACTAGATAACACTTTCTCGCTTGATCAGTACTGTAAACTACTAAATAAATTGGCTTGATCCTGCTCCATTTACTACAGTGCATGCCTGGTCAGGCCAAATGTGTTCTCTTACCCATATTTCTACCAACAATTATAGTAACCGAGGCCTGTCAAACTATAACCAAATCTTGTAGGAGGCTATTAAACTTCTCATTTTCCACGTCTCCATAGGGCCTCCACTGTGCAAGGGCACCAAGTTCCATTTCCAACTCAGAAACCTCTGGTTCTTTAGGCACCAGACTAATTTATATTTTAGTTCTGTTACCAGAAGAGGATATGGCTAAACTGTATCAATATTAAACAATGACATGGGGGAAGGAGGGAAAAGATGCTTACTGAGACATGAACGTCCAAGTCCTCCGTAACAGCTGAAAGAAAAGAATGACTTGTTTTAATAGTGCAGTAGCACCAAATCAGAACTGGGGCCTCTATGTGCTTAGTAATCCTTGCAGGATCACACTGGAGAGAGAACAAGATGGTTGGAAGTGATTTCCCTCTTTTGTGAGCTCAGTAGAAAAAGAATTCATTCCAAAATACCCTGACCACAATTCCACTAGTCTCCTATAATGTAAGGAAACAAGCCTCACTGTACAGGTGTGGGACATTAGCGTTGTGTGAAAATTCAGTCCTTTGGTAAAACCTGTGGGAATCCGCCCCTGCCAAAGAGTTGTGTTCTAGATTCACAGGAAGCTAGATCAGATCGTTTTGGTAGATTTTATGCCCACAGCTTCTCTGGTGCCCAATGGGAAAGAGGAAACACTGCATCCAATACCTCATCCTACCTCTAGGTCAAAATTCCTCCTCCCCACCCAAAGTCCATTTCTTAGTGGATTAATAGAATGTATCAGGATATTCTTATGTACGGTGGATGGCCTGAAACAATGCAGACTTATTTTTTAGTAACCATTAGTGTTTCCTAAAGGCTCATGATATGTCACCCTGGCAGCTGCTGTGAATTTTAGTCAGTTTCTCTCAGGTAGTACACCATGGGTCACCCCACTAGACCTCCTGAGGAGGCTCCAAGTGTCCAGCCCTACAAGGCCTAGCATTGTTTCTCATTGAACAGGGCAAGGAAATGGAAGTAGTTGTGTGTGCCAGAAGAAAACATGGTGAGAGAGGGAATGTCACACAGTTTGAATTAACCCTAAAGGAAGCCAGCCAACTGTCATTTGACATTATTTATTGTACATTAAAGTTTTGATTGTTCATCCATCTGGAGGGAAGCTGATAGATGCCTTGTGGAGATAGGAAGGAAATAGGAACTTACTGTATTAACATTTTGCGGTTGCTTTCCAGACAGCCCCTTAGTTCTTCCAGAATGGTACAGCAGTTGGAGATGTCAGGAGTGTCTCCATCAGGAATAGGATGGTGGTGCACAATAATTCCATGCTGCTGGTAGGTGTCTAGTAGGTTTGGCACCCTATATTTTGAGAGTTCTCCTCTGGTACAGAGCACAAATATATCCTGTGTCCCATACCTCTTTAATTCTTCTGCCAACAAACCAAGATACTTGCAAATAAAAAAAGCTATCAAGTTTAAATTCTTCTTAGACAAAAATGCTAATCAATTCAATTTCAGGGATTAATGTGAGAATCAGCAAGAACTAAAAATTCTTCTCAGCATTAGCTGAGTCCCCTTTCCTGGTCACCTTTGAGCAGTCAGGAAGGTCTTTTGCTGATACAACACAAGTCTTTGCTACAAAGCATAGGTGTGTTAGAACAAAAGATTAAGAAATCACAATAACCATCACCAAACAGCAAGCAGTGGAGATGTCATGTTTAGCACAACGGCTGATCAGCTAACATTTTGGTTCTAGTATGGTTTACCCATGACCAGCTGACACAAACACTGGTACATCTGTAGGGTTAATCATGAACACTGTTTATGCTCAGTGGTAGGATCCTGAAGTTGGCAAGATATTGAAATAATTAGACTTATTTGTGCTATGGCTTTGAACTAGCTCTTCTTGGGAAGCTTGCTGTCCTGCACTGGGATTATCAGAACTTCCTGTTACGGTAGTGAAAAAAAAATAAAAACAACTGCCTCTGGCTATGGGCTGTACATATTCAGTAGTGAGTACTCTCAATTGGTAGTGAACCCATGTAAAACGTGATGTTTTTCTCTTGCAAAAGTGTCTCTGTACATTAAACAGTGCTCACAGCCTTGCATTCCCCCAAGCACATCGAGCACTACAAAAGCCCGGAGAAACAGAATTGTCAAATCAATACTTCCTCAGGAACTTTTCACCTAGTAAAAGGAAATGCTACATGTTCTAACATTATGCACATGTAAAAGGAAAACTCTGAATACTAATACAGATGGCACATCACTGCTTGAATAATGAGTCATTATGATTGTTTCATTTCTGACAAGATGCACATGGTATCTGGAAATACAGATTTGCTGGTTAGAGAGATTATGCGATAAAATCACCAGTCTAAGAACAGGCAAGATTCTAATGACTAAAATAGTAAATTTATGCACTTTTAATTCACCATGTGCATTTGAAAGTGCTTACTTACCATCTGAAAAAGAAAGATCTAAATTAGTGTAGTAGTCCATATGTGTTCATGGCTGTGTTTGTGTAGCATATGTGTTGTGACGGAGTCAGACCAGAAGGGTATAAGAGAGTGCTGGAAGGCAGGTATAGCAGCCTCAAGATGAGCAGGTCCTTCTTCCCTGGATAGCCAAACAAAGGCTACTCCAGACCAATCAAAATACCTGACCCCAATTAACCAGTTAAGGTCATTAGGCTAATGCCAGCACCTGATCCCAATTAACTGGCAAAAAGTCAGTTAAGGCTGAGACAGGTGGAGCCAACCATGGTTTCATTCAGACTGTTTCAAAGCTCTCCTTTCCAGTTCCCTCAGAGGGAGCCAAGGAGAAAGGAGCTGGAGGAGAGGAAGCTTTGCTGTAACCTGAGGTAAGGGTGAAGCTAGGAAGAGGGAACCTTGGGGAAGTGGCCCAGGGAATCAAAGCAGCATTAGTGGTGGAGGGAAAGCCACCAACAGCTACCACCATTAGGGTCCCTGGGCTGGAACCTGTAGTAGAGGGCGGGCCTGGGTTCCCCCCATCCCCCTCCATAATCTATAGAAATCCTCTTGAGAGGAGAAGTGAGACTGAGTTCGTTCAGGAGGCTGAACTGTGCTTACTGAGCTCTACAAGCAAAGACTGGGGGGTATTCACACCCCACCGTTTCCACCTCCCATACTGGCCTATGATGAAGGTAACTCACTAGGTGGTGACTTGCCAATTATACTGAGAAAGGGAGGTCATTCTGGGGCCTAGATAAGTTTCTGAGGCCCCTGAATCTGCCAGGAAGCGCAAGACACACAAGTACAGACTTTGTTAGTGTGTATATATATTTTTAAATAAACTTACCTATATCTTTCTGAAGATTTCTTCTAACGTCCTTGAACCTACAACCTAAAATAAAATATGAAGTAGTGAGTTGTATGGAATAGAAACATTTGACAAACAGTTCACTTTCACAAATAGAGTAATTGTGCAGGGGAGTGGAGACAGAATCATCATGTTTAATAAAGTAACAGGGCAGCTTTTCTAAGCCTGTAACAAAAATTTAGCTTTTAAGCCTTCCCAAAAAGGAGAGCTTCTGACATGATTAACTTGGCTACATTTAAAGAAACTGGCAAGAGATCAGCAAGAAGTGAGATAGCTGTAGGGTTACTAGCAGGAAGATTCCCTCCCTCTCCACAAGTTCTGGCATATAACAGATATTAAACTCTCCTCCTACTTGGGTTCACGGCACGTCATTATCATTATCTTATTTTCTCCCACTTCATTGCACGAAGAAGAAGAGCTACAAAAGTGCTTTTAACATAATGCATATATCCAATAACGAGAGTTATCAGGACAGAAAACGGCCACAGCAACTCCTGAAACCTGGGGGCAATTGCATGGATTGTGCTACAGTGTATAAGGCAAATGTGTGTGGCTAGATTGCATGCTCCAATCACTGCTCAAACTATTCCTCTCCTCTAGGTCTGCTAACTTTAAAATTGCCATTACCACTTTTGGAATTAGTTGCTCTCTGGGAGATATTTGTTCCCTTCTGAAGATGAGGTGTTGAAATCCAGCAAGTAGGAAGTTATATCTGCCTGCCGCCAACAGGGGGAATTTTGTGAGGCAGGAGCAGGCATTAAAGAACAGACATGAGTTAAGAAGGGACGCAGGTAGTTTAAAGTCCAACATTTCAAACAGGTTTTGTATTGAACAGATTTCCAAAGCCTAAATGTTTAACACTTTTTACATAAATGCATGTGCTTTTAAAGTGTCAATGAAATTCTGTTTGGAATTAAACAATCCCCATTTTGGTGTTTGCAACCCAAACATTACAATAGAATGCTAGTGCATGAGAACAACACATTGATAATGATTCCAAGCTGGGAGAAATACAAGCAGTTAAAAACCAAGTAGTTAAAACAGGTGAAATATTTTACTACTATCTTACTTTTTATAATGTAACAGTGTAGGACTTTTTAGATGTGATTTTTAGTTTGACATTCCTTATAGTGGAAAAACTTGGCTTTGCCAGAGTTGTCCCATTTTCATGGGCTTGCATTGCCATTTACTATCATAAAAGGTACTCCAATTTGGAAAGAAAACTAGTTAATCAGCAGTTACCTTTCATCATGTCTTCTGGATTAGGCAAAACAGTCTCAGGCATCAAACCAAGAGATCTGATACAGTACCTCCTCTCTTTCCAATATTGTGTGCTCAGAAGACATGTATATCACTCCACTAAGCGAGTATGGGTTTAGAGAGATCTTTGGAAACAGCATAATTTCCTCCTAGTTTTAAAACATGCTTTCTTCTAAACTTCTAAAACCAGCGCTACGTACCTGGCAGAGAACATACTCCCAGAAACTGAGAACAATAGACAGACGACAGGGCTAACCTACCAAAAGAAAATGCAGTATATAAACTTGAATTCCAGCTCAAGTTTTCAATACTAGACTGCCACTTTCTTAGTGGGGTTGTGGAAAAGTTATTCAGCAGGAGTCCAGTTTGAAAAGCAAGAACTACAGCCAGAAAACTTTGTAGTGTTTTCGGATAAAAGAGAATCTACATTTTATTTCTGATCACATGCATCATACGCTTAAGTGATAAGAGGTACATGAAGTGTACACACACAGTGAAGAGGTTTTAATACTTCTGAGATGTATATTAAAAATATAAATACTTCATTCCAAACCATTTTACTATTTGATTAAATTCCACATTGCCTCCACTGTGAGAGCTATGGATCAAATCTTCTTAACCTACATCATCTTCACAGTGTGTCAGAAATGATTAAGAATTAAGTTACTTGGGAATTAAAATAAATGGATTTTAGTCACTCACAAGTTATGTTTTAAACAGAGTCTGGTCTAATATCTTCAGGTTGCTGAGAGACATGAGAGTTGTACTAGCAAGTTTAGTTGTCATGTATGTCCAGTGTTTGATTTCATTACTATTTCTATGACTTCTATGAAATATCACTGAAGACAGTGGCCTGATGCAGGTTTCTTTAGGACAGGTATTATCTATTGTCCAGCTGTGCGGTTTTATGAACATTTAGGCCCAGATTTAGTGCAGATATTAAGTTGCAAGCAGCATACAAGTGTTCTTCAAACCCTATATATGTTACTTGGGATATTTCTGCAAGGCCAGAAATTGCTGAGTGAAACATCTATGAGGGTATCTGATCACAAAGGATTTTCTGCTCCAAAAAAATATTTGTCTTACCATGATATCTGAAATGGTGTCTGATCATCTTGAATAGGCTCTTCATCAGATGAGTCAAACTCATTTGCTTGCATCACGCCAGGCTTAATAGAAGAGTAATTGCTATAAGGAATTATTTGTCAACATACAGCAGATGAGTTTTTTTCTTTAGTAAAGGATTACCATTGTTCATACAGGATACATTACTTATATGACCACTTTGATGTAGCTCAAAGGTTTAGTTTAAGATGATAAATAGGTGGATCAACTGTTATTAAATGTTGACGAGAGGTGAGTGGGTGGAGCAGTGAACGTTAGGAGGCCTATAGCTATCTTCGCTAGAAGGTTGGCATGGCACCTAATACACAGCTCTGAATAAAATTGGCTAGCTCATTTTAGTTTATGATCTTCAGCATATTTATGATCTTTACCATACTGATCTCATTAGATAGTTGTGCATTTTAGCTAGTGAATGGAAGAGCAGCAAACAAGCAATTTGTTAGATGTTATCTGACTTAGCATGCCTAATTTTGAAGGAAGGGGTAGGAAACAAGCCACTGAATGGATTAAAAGTAATGAAAACAAGTCATCTAAAGCAACATGCACACATGATAGGATATGTGCTCAGCTCAAAGTGCAGAAAGTAGTTTCTTGTATTCTTTAAGATCAGACGATCCATCAGATGAAACTGTCTATTGAAGATGACAACAAAAACATTGATTAGTTTGACAATCCTGCAAACAAGACATTTTCAATGCTATTATCATCCCCACTCCAGTCAAAGTGATTGCTAACAGAGACGTCAGTTGTGTCTGTTCATCTTTGTCATCCAGAGATTAGCAATGATGACACTAACAACTGAAAGGCAAAGACTTGAGCCTATAGTGGTTTTTAACACTAACCTCATCCCGCTCAGTGTAGTGCAAAATGAGAAACGTAAAGAGCTGGAAGTACTTCACTATGGATACATCTCCACAAATTTTTAACTTATAAGTCAACTAATACATGCTGCTAGAATCAGTAGTAACATTAGTAGAGTTGCAGAACCTCAGCATTACGAACACCAGAGTTCCAACCTGACCAGTCAGCCACACACCTCATTTGGAACTGAAAGTACGCAAATAGGTAGCAAAAGGCAAAAAAAGAAAAGAAAAAAAGCAAACAATGCGGTATGGTGTTCAATGTAAACTACTAAAAAAAGGAAAAAGAAAGTTTAAAAAAAGATTTGAGAAAGTAAGGAAACTGGTTTGTGCTTGTTTCATTTAAATTAAGATGGTAAGCATTCCTCTTTTGTATAGTACAGGAACTCCTCATTTAGTCGTCCCGGTTAACGTTGTTTCATTATTACGTTGCTGATCAATTAGGGAACATGCTCGTTTAAAGTTGTGCCATGCTCCCTTCTAACGTTGTTTGGCAGCTGCTTGCTTTGTCCACTGCTTGCAGGAAGAGCAGCCCGTTGCAGCTAGCTGGTGGGGGCTCGGAACCAGGGTGGACCGGCAGCCCCCATCTGCTCCCCCTATCAGCTCCCTGCTCCCCTAAGTTCCCTGTTCAGCAGCTGCCCAACAGGCTATTAATTGCCGGCAGTTCAGCTGTCCCTCCCCCCACTGCCATGTGCTGCTCCTGCCCTCTGCCTTGGAGCTGCTCCCCGAGACTGCTGCTTGCTGTGTGTGGTAGCGTGTGGGGGAAGGGAGGAAGGGGAGGCTAATGTCAGGGTGTCACGCTCCCCATGCTTCTGCACCTCGCTTATCCCATCTTCCATAGAGCAGTGGGGACACACAACCCACGGAGCTCTCTGCAAGCTCTCTGGTTTCTGCAATCTGATCTGATTAGCAAGGCAGTGTACTTAAGAGTCTGCATACTTAAAGGGGAATCTCTATCTCTCACACACACAGACACACACTCTGTCTCTGTCTGCTCTCCCTCCTTTCCTGCAGCAGAGTGTGAGAATTAACTCTTGAGAGCTCAGTCGATTGCTAGTTCATTTAGCAGTAAGGCATTCCCTGGGAAATATCCCATCCTCTGACTCCTCAACCAAGCTTCACAATCATCATCACTGTGTACCAATATTACATTGTTTGTTTAAAACTTATGCTGTGTGTGTATATCTATATATATGGTGGGGAAAAAAATTTCCCTGGAACCTAACCCCCCTCATTTACATGAATTCTTATGGGGAAATTGGATTTGCTTAGCATTGTTTCTTTTAAAGTCGCATTTTTCAGAGACGTAACTACAACATTAAGTGAGGAGTTCCTGTAGTTTCATAGCTGTATTAAGTCAATGTTCAGTTGTAAACTTTTGAAAGAACCATAACTCTTGGTTCGGAGTTATGAGCAACCTCCATTCCCAAGTGTTTGTAACTCTGAGGTTTTACTGTACAAGACTGAACACTAGCAATGACCTATTAACAGCTACAAGCATCTATGCAGGGGGAAAAAATACATCTTTACTTAATGCCAAGGATTCTACGTCTGAAAAGAAAACTGTGCAAGCAGCTGCAAATGTCACCCAAAAGGGAAAAGAAATGACAAAGTTGTCTTGTTTCGATAAATTGAAAATACGATGAGAGAACTTCAGGTGTTTTCATCTTAAACATTTGACATATAGGTGTTCAGCACACTAGTTAAACCTCGTTCAGAAAGTAGTGACAGTCCTAAAGCACTCTGCGGAAGTTTAGAAGTTTTCCTGCAACCGCTAGCAGCTCCTTGGGTTTGTTTGTTGAAAAAGGAGGACAGATCACTCCCACTCCCCAACTACATTTAGTGGAACACAGGAAGGTTATGGCAGTTAGATGCATAAATATGTTGAAATTTGCATTAAGCGCAAGGAGAACTTTCATCAAAATATAGCATGTTTTACATAACAAAGGAACTGACAGACACTAAGTTTACAAAAGCAATTAAAATAGGGGCCGAAGGGATTTCACAGATTACAGGCTATCATATATATTTGTCTTCAGCTAATTAAAAAACTATAGTCACAAAAATCATACTCAAAAACAATTCAGAAATGCTGGAGAACCTTTCCAATACTTAACCAATGTGACAGATCCCAAACAGATTTAGATCAGCGGTTCTCAAACTGGGGGTCACGACCTCCCTGGGGGTCGCCAAGCGCTCCCAGGGGGATTGCGAGCTCCCGGTGCCGCTGAAAAGCCAGCGAATGCATTACTTCCACATTCGGCTGCTTTTTGGCTGACATACCGAGTGCTCAGTTCAGCTTCAGTCTGGAGCCCTCGGCATGTCTGCCGAAAAGCCGCCGAATGTGAAAGTAATACATTCGGCGGCTTTTCGGCAGACATACAAGGGTCCACCGCGGCTGCCACCGAACCAGAAAGGGATTGCAGTTCTCATAAGTCTGAGAACTGCTGATTTAGATTCCCCTGCCACCGTTAAAAAGTCTAAGACATGGTTGCTACTATGCAACCTCAATATCCTTCCTGCTATTCTAAAACTGAAGACCCTAATCTGTTTGTAAAGGAGGTTGCATCAAAAATGAGCAAGTAAAATAAGGGAAGATAGGACAGGTGAATTCAGGATGTTGTCAGTTTTTATGACTTGCGCTTCTGTCTAGTCAGGTCTGCATCAACCAAATATGTACTGAGCACATTCAGACTGGTTTGGTCAAAATCTTGTAACACATAGGCCTGGTCTACACTGTGGCAGGGGGAATCGATCTAAGTTATGCAACTTCAGCTACATGAATGACATAGCTGACGTTGACATACTTATATCTACTTACCGCGGTAAGTCAACAGCTGACGTTCCCCCATCAACTCCGCCTGTGCCTCTCGCTTCAGCGGAGTACCAGAGTCGACAGGAGAGCAGTCGGCAGTTGATTTATCACGGCTAGACTAGACGCGATAAATCAACCCCTGCTGGATCGACAAGCCCATAGTAGGTGATGAAAAAAGTGGTACATTGGTTACATTATCAGCTTCTGTAGGCAGGTACAAAAGTGATGGTCCTAAGTAATTAAACTGGAGACACTTCTTGCACTTTACTTAGACAAGTGCAAGATCTCCATTAGAGACACGGTGTGTGCTTCCTTTAAAAAAACAGTTGAGGAATAAACAAGTTTACTAAGGCCACGTCTACACTTACAAACTTGTAGGGGCAGAGCTGTATCACTGTACGATCACTTGTATGGCTGTGTTATGCAGATGGGAGAGAGCTCTCCCGTTGACCTCATAAAACCAGTTCAACAAGGGGCGGTAGCTATGTCAATGGGAGAGCATCTCCCATCGACATAGTGCTGTCCATACGAGTGCTTATGCCAACAATACTCATGTCACTCGAGGGGTGTTTTTTCACAACCCTTAGCAACAAAAGTTTTGCTGACCTAAGTCCTAGTGTAGACATGGCCTTAATGAATCACAGTATGCATTTCATTTCTAAAACCTCTGTAGTTTTTTGCCCTCCCTCCCAGAAAAAAGTGGGATATTTTGTATGATTGGAAAAAAGTCACAATTCGGTAATATTGTCAAACAAAAGTGTCATGAGCAACCCTGAAATAACCAGAAAAGTAAAATCAAATAAAACATAGTATTCAAATGTTACCTTTAGCACAAAAACATCAGTCATATAGCACATATTAATATTTATCCAGGAACGCAGTCAGGGGCTGCTCCAAAGAATTCCCCATGTCTTTAAGTGATTGGAGTTTATCACAAGCACACAGAGATGTGTAATTGTGCCTTAGAACAAGTATAATAATTCATTTCTACAAGGATCTTCAAACATATTTAAGAAACAAATCATCTGGATAGAAGATACATAAATTCAGTCTACACAGGTCAGGGCACTTCCAAAAGCAGAGTGATGCCTATTTTTGTTTGAGTTGCACGCATGAAAGTAATGCTTCTGAAAACCTGTGAAATGAAAGCCCTGAAGACTGAAATCCTCTAACCACAAAACAGGTCCAACACTGGCATCTGCTGTGCATCCTTTCTTACCTCTTCATGCCTTTGTCTCTAACCTTATCCTAGAGAGAGTACCTTTAGGGATGAGGGGAATTTAGTTCCCAGGCCTACTCAGTATTGAGGAAAGAGCTATTGCTAATTGGGATGATGATGGTTTGTCATGTGAACTGGACTGACACCACTATACCCATTTCAAACGATAGACCACAAACAGACATTAGATCAGAGGTGGGCAAACTACGGCCCGTGGGACTGTTCTGCCCAGCCCTGGAGCTCCTGGCTGGGGAGGCTAGCCCCTGGCCCCTCCCCGGCTGTCCCCCTCGCCCCCACTGCTCTTGAGTTCCTGCCGGGAAGCGCAGCGGTGGGGCTGCGAGCTCCTGCTGCTCTGAGCAGCATGGTAAGGGGACAGGGAGGTGGGTTGGATAAGGGCCAGGGGGTTCCAGGGACAGTCAGGGGACGGGGAGCTAGGGGTGGCTGGATGGGGCGGGGCGGTCAGGGGATGGAGAACAGGGGTGTGTGAACAGGGGTCAGGACAGTCAGGGGACAGGGAGGAGGGAGAGGTTGGATGGATTGAGAGTTCTGAGGGGGGCAGTCAGGGGGTGAGAAGTGGGAGGGGGCAGAGGACAGGCTGTTTGGGGAGGCACAGCCTTCCCTTACCCAGCCCTCCATGCAGTTTTGCAACCCCGATGTGGCCCTGGGGTCATAAAATTTGCCCACCCCTGCATAGTAATAATTTCCACCCACTACCAACCAGGGAAAAATTCAAATGGTTACCCTGGCTGTCAAAGGCTCCATAGCCATTACTTGCCTGAGCCATTCAGTTACACTGCCAGGCAACTGCCAGCTCGCCTATGTCAGAAACAAGAATAGTGTCATGAAATGGGGGATAGACAAAAGTGTGGTGGGCCTTAGGCTACATAGCTAATAAGACACTTCAATGACTGAAGCACGCTTAGCATGGAGGTGGAAACTTCACAGCTGAGGGCTAAGTGAAAGCAGCACCAGCTTGGCCCAGGGTCAGGGTTGTGGCAGCCCCATGCACACCTCACAACTGTAGCGAGAGGCAAAGAGCCCGGGCATCACTAGAACTATTACCTAGCAAGAGAGGTAAGTGATGCTGCAATCTCAGAAGGTAGGCATCATACGGACACACTCACGTGCAGCAATTGTGTGTATGTGTGTGTGTGGGGGGGGGGGGGGTAGCAGACAGCAGGGCGGAAATACAGTCCTTAAATACAGCGTAGGGGCGGGGGCCAGGAGGGTCACATGTCCTGGGTTCCCCAGTCACTGCCCCGCAGAGTCAGGAAGTACGAAATATTCAGAAGGGACGGTTTTTTGAGGGGGGCCCTGCCCTCCCCCCACAGCTCAGGTAAGGGGGAGGAGGGAGGCAAGGCGACCCTGACCCACTCTTCCCACCCACCCCCCCCGGGGTCAGGACGGGCGGGGGGAGGGGTAGCCCAGTCCCATCCCCCCGGCTCAGGGGCGGGGTAACCTCCCCCCACACATCCCGGCCCGGCTGAGGGGGCGGCGGGAGGAGGCCGAGCGGCGCTCCTCGGCGCGCCGGCCCCGACGTGCCGGGCGCCCCTCACCAGGTTCACCCGCCCGGCGCGCTCCCGCGAGCTCGGCCTCGGCCGCCGCCACCGGTTTGAACAAGTCCCCGTCCCGCCCCTTCAGGTTCGGCCCGGCCCAGGGCGCTCATTGGTCAGTCCCTTCCCGCCCTCACCCAGTCCCTTGCAGGCGGGCGCCTCGCGCCGGATTCAAATAAACCCCGCCCCCTGACGACGCGCGAGCCCCCTGATCCTCCCAAAGCGGCATGAAAAGCACCTTCTGATTGGCCGAAGTAGGCGGCCTTTGGAAAACGCGCCCAAGCTCTAACGGGATTGGTTAGATGGGAGGAGGGGGCGGGGATTATGGTTGGTCTATTCTGAGTGGTTAAAAAGGTGGCTGTGAGTGGAGGCGCTCTTGCCTGTTGCTAGGGTGCAGTCGGGGGAGCGAAGATGGTTGCTAAGGAGCTGACCCTGGTGGTGTTGATAGGGTTCCCTTTGGTCAAGGCAGGCAGAGGCTGAAGATGGCTGCTAAGGGGTGAAGGAGACAGTAGGGTCCTTGCTAGCCAAAGCAGCCCCTGCAAGCCCCAATGGCTACCATGGGGAGACAGCCTCCTGTTCTTACTCCTCTGCTCCCCCACCCCCAGCATCCTACATCCTCCCTACTCCTACATCCTACTTCTACATCCTAGGATCTACATCCTACTCCTCCTACATCCTCCCTCCCCATCCCCCCACAGCATCCTACAGCTCCTTTTATAGCTGAACGGGTAAAATTTGCTCAACACTGTTGGCAAAAGGTAAACAAATATGGTCTCCCTCCACAGGGTGTATTGATCCTTATCTGGCCCTGTCCAGGCTCTTCTGGAGAGAATCGCGGCACAGAGTGGCCATAACCAACCTGTAGGGAAGACCACAGGCCAGCAATGAATCTCATCTGGCCCCATTTTCAAAAGTCACAGCCACCCTCACATTCAGGGTGTTTCAGCCAACCTTTTATGGAGCATCTGTGACTTACTGGGACAGTACAATGACATAGGTACATGGATTAAAAGCCTCAGAAATAATGAGGAATTAATAGTTTGTTTGAAAAAGTGATACTAGAACAGCATTTCACATTCTGTGTATGAACACTGTAGAACTAGATTGTGAAGCGACTAATTGGTAGTTTCTATATAATCTAATACAATTTTTCAAAATCTTGGGTAGGCACTAATAGCCATTGGGGCCCAGATCTAGTGGTTGAAGTGGGATCCCAGGAATTTTCAAAGCAGGTTTTTCGTTGTAACAAAGTTGCTGGGATGCACTGAGATTAGTGGAATTTTCAAAAGAGCCTGGGCAAACTTTCTTTGTATGCAGGGCCAACCTGAAAGTTATATTAAGTTCTTATTAACATACATAAATTATACACGTGTGTATTCTAATAAAATCTGAATGAGGAGCATTATAAAAAGCTATTTTCAGACACCTTGGAGAATGGCCAAAAGTCACAAGATTTAGGGTAGGTGCAGATGATGGGAGCATCAAGACCCAAAAATTGACCCGTAGTTACCGAAATGACCTTGTTGAGGAAGAGGTGATGGGTGAGTACGTGAGAACCCTTTTTGCCAGCACAGAGGAGAGGCTGTAAATGAGACGAACATCATCAGAAGAAATGGCAAGATATAAAATTTGTGGCAGAAGAGTGAACCCTGCTTTGCATCTCCTGTGGCTGATATGGAACAGGTATTTTTTCTATTTCTATAAGCTACCTTATCTAACTTTGCCCTGTTATATGTGCAACTCTGACAATGTTCAATGCAGATGGGAAATTCACCATGAGATAGTATTCTTGCAGTTTTTTCTGCACAGTCATGGGGAAGATAGCATCATCTTTATACTTGTGGATCGCATTTAGGGGCACAACAGCAATGGACTTGCTGATAACAGTAGTGTTCCCAATGATCCTTTGAAAAGATCAGGCGACAAGGATGCCAGGTGCACTGTTGATCAGGACTTATTAGAGATTGGATTCCATAAAGACATCGTGTCAGTGCTGCCCATCATGAGGTCAAAAATGGTAAGAACAATCCACAGTGCTGTCTGGGTATTGTGAAATGTAAGAATAGAGCCTGAGATCTATTGTCAAAGGTAAGATATCTATCTAAACGTGAAATCTGCAGTGAATGCAGAAAACAGGATATGAAAGAACCACTGGAAACCACATGAGATTCCAGATTACTTTGGCCCAGGATTGGTCTATATCTATTCAAATGTAATGGGAAATATTATCTTTTATTAGTAGACTACTATTCAGGTTTGTGGGGTTTTTTTAAAATTAAACTTGCTCAACATGTCATGTTGTGATATCACAACATTTAAATTGCAGTTTGCTCCCCAGGGTACGTTAGATGAGTTAATAACAGGTAATAGTCCACAGTTCACAAGTGGCTTATTTGTGCAGTTCTCTTGATAAATCAGTTCAAACTCACCAACATGAAGCCCTTCCTTACCTTTCTGAATTTCTAATCTAAGTAATGGAGTCTTGTACAAAGTGTTATTAAATTGTATAGTCAATTGGTTGACCACACTTTGATTCGTTATGAAATATACTCAAAAGACCAAATAAGCAATGTCAGTCAGGTTTATTAATATAGCACGAGAAAAGGTTCTATATGATATCAGTCTCCAAAGATCAGCCCCGTGCGGCGATGTTACATTTGTCTTATGCAGGAGGTTTGCTCCCCAAGTTATACATTTCAGCTGGTATTATTTATCTGATGATTTAACAAGTTACATCTCTTTACATGACACTAAAACCCAACTCATCCGTTTGTCCCAGTTCACTAACTTACTCTATTCTTTCCTTGTCTTTGTTTTGGATACTAGCATTCCAGGTGCTGGTCCGAGAAGGCACTTAACTCACTTGTATCTTGATTTTGGCAAGTTTCCTATCTGCTTATGCCAAATGCTTATTTCAGCTACTGCAAGGAGTTATGGATAATTAGCATAAATTAAGTGGATTATGGTATAGGCTATATCACTGTTAGGAGTATTTGTGCTTAATATTATGGGTTCTTAATGCATACTAATCTATGTATGGTGCTGATAATGCATGTTATTAATATAATATATTTACATGCTAGCCAGCATATAGTCATCAACAAAAGAGAGGGTGGGGAAGAGTCTTGGAACGATGGTGTAGGAGGACAGAGTGAGAGATTTGGTTCACTTTTGAGGGAAGTTGTGAAGAGCGGGTCCTGTGTAAGGGAACAGTTTAGGTAGAAAATTGTAACATTTTTGAAAAAATATTAAAGTAATTTGGCTTTCTAGACAAGGAGGAATTGGGGATAATTTTATATTAAATAAATCATTGTGGGACTAATAAGAGGTGCTTTGCTTTGTGTGTTGTACCTCCTTTCTTCTTACATCTTTTAGTCTTCGCTCCTGCATTTTGCACTGCAGAGATGAACCCCTATTCTGGAGCAGGGAATGTGTCTTCCCTCTGCACTACGCAAATTCCTAACACATGGTGGGCGCTATCATAATCTAAATAAAGAATAGTGCAATATATCCTATGTAAGCATGGGAAAAAAACACTGCTATCTCAGATAGCACTGTGGGGTGAATGTTGACGTTAAGGGTTCCATCTACTGTCTAATTTATCTGTGCACCAAGCGCCAAAGTATCTGTACTGTATCCATAAATAAGATTCACACTGAATGTTTCTGGAAAAAAGACAAAGTTTTTCACCCATCCTTTTATTTATATGTTCTCAAGACTCTGTTTCCTAATGCTGGAATTGATGTTTACATCTCCTGTTCCTGATAACTGTTTTATTTTCAAAATACTTGACAGCAATAAAAAAATAAAAAAACCCATCTTGGCTTATGTTAAAGTTTCTGTTTATGTTGTGGCTTCTCAGGAAAAGATATTATTTAGATTTTTCAGTGAATAGTGCTTGTATCATGTACAATATTCATCAAGTGCTTATGCCTCCAAAGCAATAAATACATTAAAAAAAATCTCCCATACACATCTAAAAATAATTTACAACATGAAGGATCAAACAGCAAGATTTTTCCAAGGAGTCCAATATCCAAAGCTCTAAACACAAGGGTAGGAGGGGTTTGTGGTCTGGCACCAAAGCATCTATATGACTTTTGTAACTGTAACCCTTCTGCCCATCAGAGTTGGCAGCAACAAGGGCCGGGTTCAGCGTCCAGGGGTTCTGTTCCAATAACACAATGCAATGTAATACTTGCACTGCAATAGTTCCCCTCTCGCAAGCACAGAGTCTGAGTGTACCAAAAGCCTTTTAATAACAAAGAGAAACAATGTGGCATTACACTGGGAAACACCACAAACAGGATTCGAAAACAAACCATGAACCAGAAGCCCCTCCACAAGCAAATGGGCTGTGTCCTTCCCCTTTGGTTCTTGAGTCCTGCAAGCCCAAAAGTCACCTGAGGTCCCAAAAGTCCCACAATCCAAAAGTCTCTGCAGAGTTCAGAAGATCATCTACAGAGTTTTACCTCCCAGCCTGGGTGGAAATGGTGGGGGCCAGGTTAAGGGGCACCTTATGTGATCCGAGGCCGACTGCCCTGCCTCTCTGTGGGGTTCTGCTGCAGCCGTCACCGCGAGCCGCTCTGCACCACAATATGCCAGCCATCCCACAAACTGCTCCACTCTGCCAGCCATCCCACGAGCTGCTCTGCCAGACGCTTCGTTCCACCACCCATCCCAGGAACTGCTCTGCTCCATCAGCTGCTCCACTGTGCCAGCCGCTCCGCTAGCTGTCCCATGAATTGCTCAGCTCCATCTGCTGCTCCGCTTTGCCAGCCGCATAACTGCACTCACAAACTGCTCGGCTCCGTCAGCTGTGCAGCTCTGCCAGCTGCACGAATTGTGCTCACGAACTGCTCGGCTCCGTCAGCTGCTCAGCCAGCCACATAAACTGCGCTCACAAACTGCTCGGCTCCGTCAGCTGCTCAGCAATATATCTTCAGGCCCTCCTGCTTAACACAGTGCTCAGTGATTTCAGTTTTTAAGTGATTTCAGCTCATAGTACGGCAGCCTTAGTGCAGGTGTATCAGTGGGCCCAAAATGAATTCATCTTAGTAGACTGAAACTAGACTCCTAAGGGAATCAAAAATTAGCTCTGATATTTCACAGTGGAGAGAGACAGAGTGCAATAGACTTGTAAGACCCTTAGACAAGGCCCTCTCCAAAAGGTGTCCATATGCGTGGACTATGCCTGTCCATAGCTTCCCTCCACTTAGTGGGTTTTGGAACCCCTATCCCTTGCCCAGTGAATGCTACCTAGATGATGGTGAGTCCCTCCATCATAACAAAGGCCAAGTACATGTCCACAATCTTCAGTTCACACAATCAGGGTAACACCACTTTATCATTCCTTCCCCAATAATGGAGAAACTGGGGATCCCGCAGCAGCCAAAGTGACCATTTGGGCTACTGTGAGCTCAGGCTAGGCGTGGTGGGTATGCCTATGCAAATGAGAGCAGCCCCTGAAGTTCTTTTCCACAACTCACCACAATTCACCACCAGATGTCAGGGTAGAGCTCATCCTGACACTGCTTACATTACATACAGAAACTGTGTGTGAGAATCCAAAGGGTTATGCTGAGTTAATGGAGAATTTCCATGCAGACACAGTCATGACTGCTATGAAAGCAATCCTGTTTGAAACCTTTTGGGTTTTGGACATTTTCTGTTTCTCATTTGATAGCAAGCAGACTCCTAATGGCTGGCTTGGAGACCTAGGTGTATGCTTGTTGTATTGAGGCCTAAGTGCTTTGCTGAATCAGGGCCCTAGTGAAGGCATTTGTACTCTGAATATAGGGTATGTACAGGCAAAGAGTTAAATTTATGACTGTCAGACAAACAAGCATCCCACTTCAAAATAGAGGTTTGATGGACAAACTATATTCAGCTTTTGCAAGGAGTTAAAAGGAGATCTGAAGAGTAAAAAGCATCATTGTCGTACATTTCCTTTGATTGGGAAAATCATGGGTAATAGGATCCTTCCAAACGACCATCATGCTTGTTAGTCATCTACCACTGCGTAGCTCAATTTCTTGAAGATCTTTTTGGAAAAAGGTTGTTTCATTTTCTAAGAGATCCATAGTAATGGGGTTAGAGAGCTCCAATGGCAATATCATCAGAAATGCCATGGTGGCGGCATGTCAGTTTTTCATATTCTTTTGAAGAAATTATAGGTGGAATTGAAAGTTTCAAAATCTCTCTCTTCCCTCTCCCATTACATTTATCTTAGACTCATAGACTATTAGGGTTGGAAGAGATCTCAGGAGGTCATCAAGTCCAATCTCCTGCTCAAAGCAGGACCAACATGAACTAAATCATCCCAGCCAGGGCTTTGTCAAGATGGGCCTTAAAAACCTCTAAGGATGGAGATTCTACCACCTCCCATTCCAGGTATCTCATTCCAGTGCTCCACTACCCACCTAGTGAAACAGTGTTTCCTAATATCCAACCTGGACCTCTCTCACTGCAATTTGAGACCATTACTTCTTGTTCTCTCACCTGCCACCACTGAGAACAGCCTAGCTCCATCCTCTTTGGAACACCCTTTCAGGTAGTTGAAGGCTGCTATCAAATCCCCCCTCACTCTTCTCTTCTGCAGACTAAATAGTTCCCTCAGCCTCTCCTTGTAAATCATGTGCTCCAGCCCCCTAAACATTTTCATTGCCCTCTGCTGGACTCTCTCCAATTTGTCCACATCCCTTCTTTAGTGGGGGGGACCAAAACTGGACGCAGTACTCCAGGTGTGGCCTCACCAGTGCCGAAGAGAGGTGAATAATCACTTCCCTCGATCTGCTGGCAATGCTTCTATTAATACAGCCCAATATGTCATTGGCCTTCTTGGCAACAAGGGTACACTGCTGACTCATATCCAGCTTCTTGTCCACTTTAATTCCCAGGTCCTTTTCTGCAGAACTGCTGCTTAGCCAATCGGTCCCCAGCCTGTAATATTGCATGGGATTCTTTCTTCTTAAGTGCAGGACTCTGCACTTGTCCTTGTTGGACCTCATCAGATTTCTTTTGACCCAATCCTCCAATTTTTCTGGGTCACTCTGGACCCTATCCTTACCCTCCAGCATATCTACCTCTCCCCCCAGCTTAGTGTCATCTGTGAACTTGCTGAGGATGCAATTCATCCCATCATCCAGAACATTAATGAAGATGCTGAACAAAACTGGCCCCAGGAGCGACCCTTGGGGCACTCTGCTTGATACCGGCTGCCAGCTCCTTTTATCTCCTTTTCCTTCCTCTTGAACTCTCCCTCTGCCGCCTTTCTTATGCCATTACAGCAGAGGTTCCCAAACTGGGGGGTGGGAGGAATGCTTGGGAGGATGCGGTGGGGCCTTGGCCAGCCCCAATGGGAAAACAAGGAGGGAGAGCCACCCAGCCCTGCTCTGCTTCCAGCTCTGCTCTGGCCAGCCCCCAGCTCCGGCTCTGATTCCAGCCTTTGCTCATGACTGTGGCCTGGCCACGGTTCTGCACCCAGCCGTGGCCCCTGGCCACAGCAACGTTCCCAGCCCTGGCCCCGGATCCAACCCCAGCTACGGCCCCAGCCTCGGCCTCCTTACCCCTTTCTGTGTTTCCC
This sequence comes from Dermatemys mawii, assembly GCA_007922305.1. Classification (NCBI taxonomy): domain Eukaryota; kingdom Metazoa; phylum Chordata; order Testudines; family Dermatemydidae; genus Dermatemys; species Dermatemys mawii. The sequence goes on from ML677332.1 coordinate 88,296,446, forward strand.
CTGCCCCCCGAGGCAGACCCCCCCCCCCATCCTGGTCCTGGCTTGGGGGTGTGTGTGTGTATGGGGTAAGGGGAAGAACGACCCTGAAAAGTTTGGGGACCACAGCATTACAGTGCTGTGTATATGTATAACCTTGTTTGTCATATATTATTGTACAATTACAGCTCCCAAGCAGGTGCGTTTTTAAGGTGTAAAAGCTGATAAAAAAGACTTGTCTTTAATTCTCTGTTTGCAGAGTGTGAGTACCGTTATACTCTAGGTCTCATGTTATACTTTATAATGAAGAAAATAAAGGAAAATTCATATTGTATGTGATCAAAATTGTTTGTGCCATGTGTGGAGAATGTTACTTTCTTGATACACAAACTCAGAAGTTCCTGGTGGAATTTATAGAAGAGTCTATATGTTTTCTATGCTATTACCTAAGCATAGTTCAACAACTGATTATGTTTTGGTAGGGTTTTGTTATACAGTCCTGCCAACACCGCTCTGATAGTTAAAAATAAAGTTGGATAGTGAATATACACTGAAAGCCTAAATCTTTGGTGCAGGCAGACTTTGCAAGATGTCATTTCAAAAAAGGACAAGTAACTGAAACTGCAAAATATAAGGACGCTTCATTTCATTGTTTGTTTATTTTTAACATGCTAGGTGGCTTTTCATTGCTTTCAGCCACCATCCAATCGCATTTGTGGTAGACATTTGACTGGAATTATAAAACTCATTGATTGGATGTCTTTTCCATCAATTCAGTTTCAAATGAGCATAATGAAAACGTGCAACCTCCTGAGAACCATTGCTGGCTAAGTGACTTCCTTGTGAATACAATGTTGCATGATGTTGCTGACATAGTAGCGGACTCAAGAAAGCCATGGATTATTTTGTATTTGTATTTTAGTGTTAAAAATTCAGGGTAAAACAGAAAGAGCCACAGTCAAGCTGGATCTGCACCTCCTGTAATCCCACTGAATCAAAGTCAGGGCAGAAATTTGGCCCCATATCTGGTGGTCAGCAACAAATTTGTAGATTAACTGCTGAGAACCATGGTAAATTAGAACAGTAGCCTATGTCATTTTAATATAATTAATATTCATCATTCATGCAAAGAACAACATACTTTTGATACTACAAAAAGGGTCAAATCCTTCTCCTATTGCATCCCATGCCATAAATCTCATTGGGAATGAGTCCAAAGAAAAGTAATTATTCTGTTTGACATCTTCACTGCAGCGCTCCATTGTATATTCTGGACTCATCATTTGTGTGTGGAACGAGTGTAGAATTTCAAAAGAGATTTAGTGGGGTTTGGAGAGGGGAATTTTGCTTCTGGCTGTAATTCCATCAATGGAATCTAACAGCACAGCAGGACTGAAATGATGCATGTGTCTTATGCTGGTCCTCCGCACAGGAGTGAATTTCATCCTATTAGCACGGTACATGCACTGTTTTTTCTATTTATACTAAACATAGAAAACTGATGCTTTTAGGAAACAAGACAATTTCTGTAACTTCTAGCTTTTACTGTTTGCATCACTTTTGTTCCTTTCACAGTGGCTTTCCTGTGATTTTTCCATTAAATTGCTTGGATGAAACCATAGTCCCATAAATGACCATTTAAAAGCAAGATCTTCCTTAGTGTGTAGATCAATCATTTTCATTGTTTTACAGTTAAATTATCTGGCAAGAGGATTCATAAGGGACACACTTTTTTCCACCTGTTTCTTGCACAATGAGGCCCATATTCTGGTTGGGGTTGGACTGGTCTGGAGTCTCCGGGAATTAAAGATTAATCTTTAATTAAAGATTATGTCATGAGATGAAATCTTCAGGAATACATCCCACAAAACTTGTCAAACCTACTTTTGGGTACTACTGTAATATAAATAATAATAAGTGACTAATGTTTCAGGTCAAAGATGCAATTGGTGAGGCTGCAAAAATGCACCCACTGCAGCAAAACCAGCTTTAGAAATTTGGCCCTCAACAGCATATTCTAAATTACTGGTAAAGTTTGATTGTTTGCTCCTTGTTCTACATGAAAAGAGATTTTATTTTGCTTTTTTATCAGAAGGGACTACTCGTGCTTTGTTAACATATTAAAACATGCTTTATTACAGTTCATTGTTGTAAAGCCTCTGGACTACTTTGAATATGAAAAGTTCTATGTGCAAACAAAATGGTTTTTATTCTGTTTAGTATTGTTTATGTAGCTGTGCCTTTGAAGGAGAAAGAAGTCTTCAAGTAGTAATCAAAACAGCAGGAAGCAGTGAGACTAGGGCTTGGTCTACACTAGCAGGATGTGTATGTGTGTGTTGACCTAAAATATGCAACTTCAGCTATGTGAATAACGTAGCTGAAGTCAGCGCATCTTAGGTCGACTTACCTGGCATCCTCACAGCGGCAGCGGGCTCCCCCGTCAACTCCGCTTGCACCTCTTAGCGAACTGGAGTTCTGGAGTCGACGGGGAGCACCTTTGGCGATCGATTTATTGCGTCTAAATGAGATGCGATAGATCGATCACTAGCCACTGGACATACCCTAAGAAAGAGGGAAGGAAACAGAAATAAAAGTGAGAGATTTTAGGACCATATATTCAACTACTGTAAATTGCCATAACTTCACTGACTACACTGCATGCCCCAAGTAAAGGGGCAGGAGGGAAATGGGTACATTTACCAGGTTCCGATCCAAGGGGGAACCCTGCCACAGGCCTACAAGCCCATCAATATGAGAAGAAAATTCAGACTTTGACTAAATATTATTTATATAATCTCAGTGAATAGATTTGTACCTGTGTATTTACGTGTGGGATGGGAGCTCATATTCTGAGTTCATCCTGGCCCCAGCACTGATTTACTCCAGCTGAGGATTTGGTTTTCAGTGTCTAACCAATAGAGTTCATACTGAGTGTTTTCTTTCTGGGGAATCCTACTAGTGTTATATTTTCCCTAGTTCAGGCAAAATAAACATTGTTATAACCTCCATCTGATAGAGAATTGCACAATTTAAATACAAACATTTCTTCATACTCAAGAATATCAATGAGAAAATGTAACGCAATGTATACGTGAATTTGCTTTTCAAAAGTTTTGTCAATGCACTTCCAAAATTGTTAGTAACCAAGCCAAGAAACATGCTTGAAACTAGAACTCTTGTGCATTGCTGACTTGCTCTTCCATGCAATGTCTTTTCAATGATATTTGAATGCTTAGTCTATGACAACACGGTCTTCTGCAGAGAGAATGATATGAAATGCCAAACAGACAGCTGAGTTATTACTTCATTCTTTGTGAAAGCAGCAGGCGGTGAAGTTATGAGTGAATCTCTGTGAAATAGTTTCACAAGCTGTAATGGAGGTGAAGGATCCAGTCCAAATATTTAAAAGATGGACTTGCATTTAAATTATGTTTAAAGTTTGACAATCCAAGAACATTTCTGAAGGTTCTGGTGAAGCATTCACTTTTTGTTGAATGTTTTAGCCACTGGGAGTCCTATCAGAGCATGTAATTGAGTGGATTTACTCGCTTCTTCGTTTCTCTTCAATCTTTTCCTTTGTGTGTTTTAGTGAAAATGAGCCACATTCTTGTCAATTAAAATAAGGATATCTGATAGTTGACAGGAGAGAAGCAGATTACTAAGGGTAAGTGTTTTAGCTGTGAGGTTAGAGAAGAAGGGATGGAATTTGAAGATGTAGAAGAAAAAGCAACAAGATTTAACAACAGTTGAGATGTGGGGAGAGAGGGAAAATAAAGGAATCAAAGCCCTGCGATTGTTCAGCCGCTCTCCCTTTATCTCTTGTGATGGGGAATAGTTTTGATTGAGAGGAGAGTGGTGTGGTGTTTGTGTGTGCATGCGCTATGTTGTGTTTTGCTTGTTGGCAGGAAAAAATGCTTAGAATTAAAGGAATTAAACTATAGCTAAACTACCAACTAAACAAAAGGCAAATAAACAATTTGTACCCATAATTCCTGTTAACAAGAAAGCCACCATATGAGGAATCAGAAGAGTCCTCCCTCTGTTTTATTTGTATTGCAATAACACATAAGAACCGCAGTCATTGACCAGGACTCTATTGTACTAGGTGCTGTACTGACACAGAACAAAAAGACAGTCCCTGCCCCAAAGAACTTGCTTACTCTGCTTTTTCATGTTACAGTTCTTGTCTGGTGTAACTTCACTGATACCAGTTGAGATACAAGAGGAGAAAATCTGGCCCCTAGATTTTATTTTTAAGGAGGCATTGATGATGGCTTTAAGTGTAAGTTTACACTAGGATTTTCCTGATCATGGGATCTTTGCAATCTTCTACTGAAAATACCAGTTCCAGAATCTGCGTACAAAATTATGTGTGAAGTATGCATTAATATAATTACATCAACCCAGGATCAGGCTTTGATCACATCACAACTCTCAAACTAGAAGGTTTGGGCCTGATTCATATTTAGATGGGACATATTCCAGGAAAACTCAGGATTCCATAGGAAGTGGCATTTATGATTCAGAAGGTGGACATCTTCCCACAGAGCATTTAGCCGAGACCGAAGTACAATACAGGGTACAGGGCTTGCCACAGGTACCATTTTTCCACTGAGATATAAAACTAAGATTCTGCCACTCTTGGTCATTAAAGAGCCAGTACTTTTTGCAAGACTAGGATTGTTAAACCTCAGTATCCTGGCTGAAATCCAAATTTCACTCTTACTCCCTAAATTCCTCGTACAGTTTTAATAATGGTAATGCTCTGTACTGCAGGGGAGTGGTTCCAGGTAAGGTAGGAGGATGGCCATGGGCCATTGCCATGCTCCCCGCATGCACTAACAAAAGGTGTAGAAGAGCACGGTGATGGGATTATCCTTCACAAGGTGCTTGGAGGATTTATGGCTATTGCTCAGGTTTTATAGTTATGGGTGCTATATAGGAACTTAAAGATTTCTGGCCCCTGCAGCCAAATAGGCCAAATTCATCAATGGAATAATTTTCTTGGTGTAATATCACTGACTGTACAATAATGATTCTCATCCCCTGCCTTCTGCTGCCATTGAGGTGGTGCATCTTCCGTTCCTGGGGGAATTCTGTGCCACTGCACATGTGCAGAATTAATTTCCCCACAGATTTTTTTTTCCTCTGTAGAAAAGACATTCTGCCAGAGAGGTGCTACAGTTATGCCTTTCACCCACCAGAGCTGTGGGGAAAAGATTTCAGGAACTGACCTTATTTGCATAAACATGCTTGTCTTAGGCACTTTGTTAAGCTTTGGACTTAACTATCTTGAATGCATTTTGTATTGTCTGCAAATTTTCCCACTTCATTGTTCATCCCCTTTTCCGGATCATTTATGAATATGTTGAACAGCACAGATCCCAGTGCAGACCTTGGGGGACCCTGTTGTTCACCCCTCTCTATTGTGAAAACTGGCCATTTATTCCTACCCTTTGTTTCCTGTCTTTCAGCTGGTTATTAATCCATGAGAGGACCATTCCTCTTATCTCATGGCTGCTTAATTTCCTTTCTGAAAATCCAAGTACACTATATTAACTGGATCACCTTTATCCACTTGCTTGTTGATTCCCTCAAATAATTCTAATAGATTGGTGAAATTGAATTTCCTTTACAAAAGCAGTTCTGACTTTTCCCCCAACAAATTGTGTTTATCTATATGTTTGATAATTCTATTCTTTGCTATAATTTCAACCAGTTTGCCTGGTACTGAAGTTAGGCTCACTAGCCTGTAATTGCCAGGATTGCCTCTGGGGCCTCTTTAAAAAATCAGTGTTACGTTTACTGTCTTCAAGTCATTTAGTATAGATTTTATATAAAGTCTTAGGCAGCTTCTTAAGTCTACAGATCATCCTTTTTAATTGAGGAGCAATTGAAACATATACATCTATACAGCCTTGTTACAGTAGAGGGCATCCTTGCCTTAAAAACATTGGTACAAAATTCTTTAAAAAACGTATCAATGCCTTTCTTTTACACATTGTAGCAGATAGATTTGAGGGTTTTATCTCTGGAAATACATAGGATCAAGTGTCTGTATTATTGTCCATAAATGTTATCTTTGTTAAAGATACTTGCAATAACTCAGGTTTTAAACCTCACTGAAACATTTCTATATATTTAGTAAGAGGTAAGAAAGTATTACTGAGTGATGAAGCAAATAATAAAATCAACTTCTTTGGGAATGCTATGTAGCTTCACTGCAGTTAGATCATATTCGGGAGGCAATATGAAATAAGCTTTTCAAGACTCTGAGAAAAAGTTGAACATGGAAATATTTTAATATTCTTCTTATTTGCTGTAAAATACTGACTTTATTCTAAATGTATTTTGCAAAAAATGGATATAAAATGCATATCTGTTTTTGATGCTTGTCAGTGGAGACAACTGATTACAAATTAAGACACTAAGCCAGCAACTGTTACTCATGTGAGTAGTTTATTTATGACAGTGGGACTGCTCTTGTGAACAAGGACTATCCACATGAGTTAGGATTACAAAATTGAGCCCTAAATTACCAAAATACAAAAATAAAGTGCAGATAGTTGATCATATAGTTATATTTTGAAGTATTTTCCCAAATGGCATTAGTGAATTCTTTTAAAAACAAAAAATATTTCAAACAAACAACTTTTACATTGCATTACATTTCATGTTCCTAATATGTCAACTGGGGACAAGTGTGCTAAAACATTTGGTCCCTGTGATGGGGGAATGACTGAGCTATTGTAGATGGTCCATCTTGATAAAAATCTTTGTGAATTAATATGCTTGCAAACGCCCTTAGTCTTCCAACTGTGTTTTCTTCTCACAGTCCTGTGATAGTTACCTATGGCTCCAGGATGGAGCAATCCAGGGCAGCAAAGAGACTGAGATAATGACAGTTCATGGTGACAGCAGGACTGGCAGAGCCAGCCTGAGGGAAGAAAGTCACATACTTGTCAATAGAAATATCTCCATCCTTTGGGAATTGTGGCTTAGGAATCAAAGCTGACCTCATAGGCAAGAATGATGGGGAACAAGCTTTTGATTTATGACTAGATGAAGCTCAAAGTCTGCCCTTCTGATCCTTCCTCACAACACACCTTTTGTATTTTATTTCAGCTTTTTCACTTTATTCTCAGAATCTTATCTTCTGAGGTATCATCTTTGGGTCTTTCAGTTTCATAATAGTTCAGTCATCTGTTTCCTAAAAGGATTCTCTTTTTTAAATGAAACAGAAATCCTTTTCTTAGCATCACAAATACCCCAGCCATTTATATTTTACATGGCTGATTGGCTGCTTTGCTTTTCATTAGTGTGGTGAAGTCTTATAAAAGCTGAAACCATTTTTGCCTTCAAGGCCCTTGATTCACATAGAGATCCTAGTTTGCAAATGTGGATGCCTTGCTAGGGCACTGCTTATTTGCAGCTAGGTGTAAAAAATGGGACTTTATGTGACTAACAACCTTGGCATCCATACACATAATTTATGGACCAGATCCTTAGCTAGTGTACAGACCTCAGTGGAGCTAAACTGATTTACACCAGCTGGTGATGTATGTTCACAATTTCTAATTAAGACACCTATTGCTGTAGTGGGCTATGTCCTGCTGTTAATGACTCCTACTGTTTGTGTCCTATGGTTGGTGACTGTCTAATTGAATCTTAACCAAAACCCTCACCTTCCCCAAACTTGAGAGTGTCCAAAATCTAGATCAGGCTCTGAATTTTGTAGTGAGTGCCTTTCTCTAGTTTATGCAGCAAACACTTTGTATCTTTGCATTTAGAGGGTTTATGTTTGTGGCCTTAATGACAAGCTGCAAGGCATAAAAAAAGACATTTGCAATAATGGCTATTATAAAGAAGGGTAAAATTAGTATGGCTTAACATCAAACATTGCTTTATAAAAGAGAACTGTACTATATGTCAGCACTGGTTATATCTGTGTTTAGGGTGCCTGTATTCTATGTGTCTGTCAGTCTGTCTGTCATCTGCTGCCTGTCTTCCCAAGTTACATATAAATACTGTAGATAAATATGCTCTGTTGGTGATTAAAAGGAAGTGACCTCATAAGTTTGTCTTTTCAACCACAAAGGTTTGGTTGTAATATGACATTCCATCTGATTACTCTGGTTTACACCAAATTCAACAACTTGTGGCCTGCAGACACTCAGAATAAAGAGCAGAAAGCGACTGACCTTGACAACCTCATTTCTCATTCCTTTCTTGTTATAGGTAATATAGCTGAAAATGTGGTTTTAATTATAGCACTAATGAAAACTGAAAATCCAGACAGACACTTGACAAACTCTGGTACGCTTTATATTACATTTGTGCTAACTACAAAGTATCCAGCTGGGTGTAACATTATCTCTCTTTTCCTTGAGCATCCGCCTGACTTAAGCTGTATAATTAATGTGTACTTTGGCTGGAGGTCAGCTTACAGTTGGTTTTTTAGAATTTTTACATTTTTAAAGATGTTGTAATGAAACGAATATGTTTATTACCTCTGTGCCTGCATTCTCCAGGGGGAGTTAATACCTGTGGAGGAGCACTGGCTGGAAGAACTCTTAACAAAGTGCCTAAGCCAGCTGAATCTGAAGCATCAAGCAAAAATATTTTCAAAACTTTGTGAAGAAACATGACCAAAATCTGTAATTTCCATAGATGCATTTTGCTTAGATTCATCTCTGTTATATGGTCCGAGTGCAATATGGGACAGCACTATGTAGGTCCAAATACAAGGGTTATTTGTTTGTTTGTTTGTTTTGGAAAGGGCTTTGATTGCAGTGCTCATGAAAGAGAAACTGATGTTCCTGGTTAGAGCTACATATACTAAACATGAGTTTCCTGCAAAGCGCCATTAATACACCTTCATCCTGACCTGTTTCAATTCTGCTGTTGTAATCTTGGGTCTTTTCTCAGCATGTGCGTGTAATCGTGTTAAATGAAGTATTGGTTTTCATGATATCTACAAATGCCCACTAGGGACCAGACTGAGTTTAGTTTGGAATTAATTTCATTGTGATCTCTGGCGTATTTAAATTTGGGTTGCCAACGCTAAAAAAGGCCAGTTGTTTACATGGCAGTACCACTCACACAAAATGCCAGTCTATTGCTTATGTCAACCTTCCAAATATTATTTCTTGCATAAAAGGAAATGATTGCAGTATAACTATAGTCACAAATAGGGGCCTCAAGGTGCTACTATAATAGAAATGAATAAATAATGTTTTTCAAATAATGTTTTCTGTCATGTTCATATGACTATCTGCGAACTTTGGATCGTTTGTGCGTATGAATGATGAACTTATCTCCCAAATACTGCTGCACTTGAAACTTGTTTGTTGATACAGGTTTCTAGAAGAAGTTTAATTTTCTTCAAAGAGCCTCAAACTGTCTCTTTATTCTTTTGCTTGGTTCTGTGTGATCACAAAGCCAAATATGAAAACAAAAGAGTAGTTTCTTATACAGAATTATTCACAAGCAGTTTTATTAATGTCTAGTTATCTGTGAAATAACCTAATGTTACCATCACCTCAAAAAGCGAAGTGATGGGTGAATAGTGGCTAATGGGCCCAGTTCACTAAAGATATCTACATTGTTTATGACAATATTTTGAAAACATTGTCCCCAAGATCATGAGACTTCCCCCTTGCCCAAAAGACTCCATTCTATAGATTCTGAAAATTAAGGGTGAGATTTAAAAAGCACCAATGTGACTTAGGGGCACAAGGTCCATTGAAAACCAAAGGGATGTGTGCTTCAGTCTCTTAGATACTTTTGAATATTCCACCCATTATTATTATTATTATTTATTGTTATTAGAGTAGCACTAAAAGCCCTGACTGAAATCAAGGTCTCATGGTGCGAGGTGCTGTACAAACACAAACTATGTGACAGTCCCTGCCCCAAAGAGTTTACAAACCAAGTAGACAAGACAGACAGACAAATCCCAGCCTTCTTTCTGCCTGCATTGCTTACCTGGCTTCTGTATTGCCTCTGAGTGCCCATTTGGCATGAGGGTTATGTACTGGCATTATTAAAGGGATTTCCCATCTCAAAGAGGAAATAACACCTAGTTTCCAGTTAGTTAAAAGTTCCAAAAATGAATTAAACCAGATGTTGCTGGGCTCTTGATAGGGACACACTTTAGAGTGCAACCTTAAAAGTGTCCCTGCTGTACAGGTATCAAGATCTTATTTCCATCCTATAAACATCTACTAGAATAAGTAAGCAACAGTATTCTAGGTGTATCCCATGTTATACCCAAATAGTTTGTGGCTGTATTGTTCCTGGAGGAAAAGTGTGCTGGCTGGGTAAAGGGATGTCATGTACTTGTTGGTTTGTTAATAATTAATTAACAAACTTACAGGACAAAAAGACCTGGAAATGAATAAGGGATCTTTTGGGCTAATGTTTGTGCACTATATTGTTTGTTTTCTGTTCCACTAAGTGTTGGGGCAAATCCTCCTTCCTTTACCCATGCAGGTCATTAGCCCCATTAACCTCTGTAGAACTACTTGTGTGAGTAACTTGAGGAGGATCTGGTGTTTTCATTTCCTGATTTGGAATACTGCTCAGACACTACTTCTACAGTTGGCACTACTTACAACGAGGTGCATTATAGTGAGTCCTTTCATAGCATGGCTCATTATTCCTCTATCAAATGAGGAATAACCACGAGTGCCCTTCAGGTCAATAAAATGGATGCTTTATTGTCAAAAGGTTCTCTCTCATAGCCAGGTTAAGAAGGTTATTTTGTTTTCCTTTGGTGTGTCTCGTTTTCTTACTATTGTTGAGAGAAAGCTAAGGCAGAGAGAAAGCTAAGGCAGGTCTTGCGCCTGTAATTGAAGGCAATATCTGTTTGGTTTAACTGATATATTTCAAAATGTAATTGTTAATGGGAAATAATCAATGAATGTGAGCATTGCTAGTAGGGTCCTGTAGGGATCAGTTCTTGGCTGAACAGTATTCAATATTTTTATCAGTGATCTAGGGAAAAAAACCTTTGCTGATGAAGTTTGGAGTTTGGAATTGATGGAGTGGTAAATAATAAGAGCAATCTTGATTGTAAAATGGGCATAAGCAAGGCACATGTAAGACAACTTTGCCTTTGCTCTATCAAAACACATCTAGATAAAGAATGTAGGCCACGTGTAGGTTGGAGGACTGTATTCTGGAAAGTAGTGACTGAAAAGGATTTAGGAGTCAAGGCAGATAACATGATTTTCAAGTGCAATGCTGTGACTAAGAGGACTAATGCGGCCCTTGGATGTATAAACAGGAGGAATATAATTAGGGGTAGAGAAGTGATATTGCCTCTGTAGATGATATAGCATGAAGATTTATGATCCTTTTGTGCTCTTTAATCTAGTGGACAAATGCCTAACAAGATCCAACAGCAGAGAGTTGAAGCTAGACACATGCAAACTGAAAATAAGGCCCACATTTTCAAATCCAAGTAATTAACCACTGAAACATCTCAGTAAGGGATGTGATAGTTTCTTTACCTACAGATAGGATAACTTAAAGTATGCTCTAGTTAACCACAGTCTGCTGGGCTTGATGCAGGAATTACTGGGTGAAATTCTCTGGCTTTTGTTATACAGGAGGTCAGACTCGGATTGGTCTCTTCTGGTCTTAAAATCTATGAGTGTGTGAGATCTGAGGACATTCCAGTCTCCTCAGGAAGGAGTAGCTGTAGTTGTGGGCTTGTGTCATGGGGTTCTCTACTCACCATTGAGGCACCTCTTGTGGCTATGTCTGGGAAATAGCCCCACCCAGTCTTATGCCTTCTTTTATCTCTTGCTTGTGCTGAGTGCCCGTCCACGCTCCAGGAGTTGCATTTCTTCCTCTTTGTGAGTCAGGATGCTCTCTCTTTGTAGCTTGGCCCTCTGTCCAGGTCAATATAGTGTTCCCCTTCCAGAATAGCAGACTATGACTGGACTGCCTGTTTGGGTATCATTTGTGGCAATCCTCTAACTCAAAGCTTTGCCATTTCCCCCACTCAGTGGCTGGTAGGGGAACGTGGGTCCATCCACTACTCTGGTTTCCAGCTGGGAGACCCTCAAATCAGTGGTCAAGGTCCACACCATCCCAAACCTTGCTGTCATGTCCTGAGCCTTTTCCTACTCTACTTCTATCAGGCTTCCATTAGCTTTCTGGGTACTTCCTTCCCTCATGGTCAGGATCCCAGGGATCCTCCTCTACCCCTGGATTTTCTCCTTTTGTCTCTTTAAGCCCAGAGAGTGACTGCAGGCTTCTTCACTGTAGCCCCTTGCTGCTGCAAACTTCCCAGCTTTATACTAGGCCCATCTGCTCCTACTCAGGTGGGCTCCATCCTTAACCATTTCTTGCTCATCAAGCAGAACTCTTCCTCAGGTGTGACCTATTTAACCTGTCCTGGGGCACATTAACTCTTTCCAAGCTAGTGTGGGGTAAACACCTCACTTGGCACTGAGAAAGCTTGCCTTCAGCTCCCATGTTTCTTAGTCTGGTTGTGGAAAGCTCCATTGTTCCTGAAAAGTGTAGCTGTCATGGGAGACCTGGTCATGCAATGAGAGATGATGCTTTAGGTCAGTGGTGGGCAACCTGTGGCCTGGAGGCCGCACGCGACCCGTCAGGTAATCTGCTGGTGGGCTGCGAGACAGCTTGTTTACATTGACCGTCTGCAGACATGGCCGCGGGTTGCCATTCCTGGCCAAGGAGAGCTGAAGGAAGCAGTGGCTGGCATGTCCCTGCAGCCCATGCCACTTCCCGCAGCTCCCATTGGCTGGGCATGGTGAACCACGGCCCATAGGAGCTGTGGACAGCCATGTTTGCAGGCGGTCAGTGTAAACAAGCTATCATGAGGCCCACCAGTGGATTACCCTGACGGGTTGCATGCAGCCCGTGGGCTGCACGTTGCCCACCACTGCTTTAGGTGCTTTGCGCTCAACTCATGGATGGATTTGGAAATTAGGCCCATAACCTTGAACTGGATCCGGTTAGTAATGGAGATCCAATTAAGTAGTAGGGACTGCAGCACTGGAGTGATGTGCTTTCATCTCCTGCTGCTGCTGAGCAGGCGAGCAGCAACATTCTGGACCAGCAGGAGTTTTCCCAAGAGTTTGCATACACATTCCCATGTATAAGACATTACATTAACTGAGCTTGGAGGGCATGACATTCTGGATTGCCATGGCCATATGTGTGTGGGGGACTTGGGGACAGTTTCCTGCCAGGCACAAGTGGAAGATAATCTTTCTGGTGGCCATTGCTCTTTGGGTTTCTGGTGCTGTGAGGAGTCAGAAGGACCCAAAGGCTGTGCATTGTTGTGGTAGTCTGTGGACTGACTGTCTTAGTGTTAGGTGAGAACTAGAGAGCTCTCTTCTATCAGTACCACTTCCATCTTGCATAGGTTCAGCTTCTGGCAGAAGGATGGGCACATGCTTCCATTGACTTTAATCACACTTGACTGGGAATAATGAATTCTCTTGTCAGGCTTTATTTAATACCCATGTGAACAACCACATTACCTTTTCCGTTCTGTGTACATTACATATAATTACACTGCAATATTATAGTTTTATTGTAATATAGTATTTGTGTTTTGCTTTAATTATGTACTTATAAAACCCACAGAAGTACATAGGAGATGGACACGAAGGGTCTCCATGTCACAACCTTGTATAGTAATATTAATTAAAATTTTGGTTTATACACGTGACAAGCTGTTCATGATCTTGACTTAAAGTGCACAGAACACAGTATTCATTGGAGTGAATTTTCACTCATGGAGAGGTGCTCCTTATTTGAAAATTCAGAATGCTGGTTTGAGGAAAATGGAGACAGTTTTCCATTATGTAATATGAGCAATGTAGGAAAAAGGTTAGATTTATCCCAAAATTTTAAAAAAGTGATATTTGTGTCTCACTGGAATCAGTTCAATGGTTTGCGGGGCCAGAATCTTCCAGGAACTAGCACAAATCCATATGTGTGCTTGAGTGGTTTTGCATTTAGACCTTTGATTTACCTGACCTGGCTGATTTGTATGGCTAGATTTTTTTAAGCTTGGCTTCTTTTTTTGTGGTTCCAGATGATGATAGTTTAGATGTTTTGGTTCCTGACTTGCAGAAGCAATCAGTTTCACTTGCAAATAACTTGAGAACAGTTTCACTTGCAAATGATTATGTGTGCAAAGAGGCACATGGAAATATTTTTACTGAAGCTACAGTAGGCTCAAAAAGGAAGGTTGAGCTGCAATCCCATTTAAAACCAGCCCATAAAATATCACGTAGCTGGACAGTTCCCTGTTGACTTCACAACTAAGAAGAATCAAAAATGTAAATTATTCTAGCTATAATTGTTTGTTGAGCATTGGCAAGATGCTCAATACTGTACAACACAAAGAAGGGCTGGGGGAAAGCCAACAGGTACAGAGGAGCATGTGATTCGGACAGAGACATCCCTTTGGGGAGGACCTATTAAGGGAGATTCTCTATGCCTTAGTAAGGAGGAGAGGGTGGAAGATGATAAAATACAGGTCAAATCTGATGAGAAAAAGTCAAATGAAAAAAAAATCCCATTCAATTACATTGTATAATGGCAGACAGCTAAAAAGTGACAAGTTTTTAAAGTGCTTATATACCAATGCTAGAAGTCTAAATAATAAGATGGGTGAACTAGAGTGCCTTGTATTACATGAGGATATTGATATAAGAGGCATCACAGAAACTTAGTGGAATGAGGATAATCAATGGGACACAGTAATACCAGGGTACAAAATATGTCAGAATGACAGAACAGATCCTGCTGGTGGGGGAGTGGCACTATATGTGAAAGAAAGCGTAGAATCAAATGAAGTAAAAATCTTAAATGAACCAACCTGTACCATAGAATCTCTATGGATAGTAATTCCATGCTCTAATAATAAGAATATAGCATAAGCAATATATTACAGACCACCTGGCTGCATGGTGATAGTGACTGTGAAATGCTCAGGGAGATTAGAGAGGCTATTAAAATAAGAAACTCAATAATACTGAGGTATACGGACAGATCAAGCCTTGCTAAATCTTTTAACTAAAACAATTCCCTCAACACTTCTCTAATCTATGTATCATAGACACAATGCAAAATCCTGTCTCTTACTTACTAAACTTTATAACAGGTCCTAACTGTAATGAATATGGGCAACAAGACTCCATCAGTCATAAGGACTGTTCTGGAACACATTTGGTAAATACAGTGGATTCCGGTTAATTGGGACACATTGGGACCGGAACCATTTGGCCTGATTAAGTGGCTGCCCCAATTAACCGCAGTAAATAAAAAGATCTCCTTTGTTTCCGTTCTTTCCGATGTGTCCCGATTAAGCGGCTGCCCCCAATTAACCGGTGGCCCGATTACCGGAATCCACTGTACTATATTATGACCTTTAATACAAATATAAAATCCTACCCTACACAAGCACCCTTAACCCCTCATCCTCAGCCTCATCCCAGAGCCTGTACCCCCAGTCGGAGCCTTCAGCCCCTCCTTCACCCCAACCCCCAATTTCATGAGCATTCATGGCCCGCCATACAATTTCCATACCCAGATGTGGCCCTTGGGCCAAAAAGTTTGCCCACCCCGGATCTAGAGGCATACCATAGTTTCTGAGGAAATGAACTATGAGCCACATTAACGTAAGTGTAGTATTTTCTCTTCAGCTCTTTCTGTTTCATACATTATCATTAGGGCTGTCGATTAATCACAGTTAACTTGCACGATTAATTCAGCCAAATTAATTGTGATTAAAGAAATTAATCGCGATGCATCGCAGTTTTAATCCTACTGTTAAACAATAGAATACCAATTGAAATTTATTAAATATTTTGGATGTTTTTCTATATTTTCATTATATTGTATTCTGTGTTGTAATTGAAATCAAAGTGTATATAATTTTTGTTACAAATATTTGCACTGTAAAAATTAAGAAATAATATTTTTCAGTTCACCTCATACAAGTACTGTAATGCAATCTCTATGTCATGAAAGTGAAATTTACAAATGTAGATTTTTGTTTATTACATACCTGCACTCAAAAACCAAACTATGTAAAACTTCAGAGCCTACAAGTCCACTCAGTCTTACTTCTTGTTCAGTCAATTGCTAAAACAAACAAGTTTGTTTACATTTACAGGAGATAAATGCCCTCTTTTTATTTACAATGTCACCAGAAAGTGAGAATAGGCATTTGCATGGCACTTTTGTAGCCGGCATTGCAAGATATTTATGTGCTACATATGCTAAACATTCGTATACCCCTTCATGCTTAAGCCACCATTCCAGAGGACATGCTTCCATGCTGATGACATTCATTTAAAAAAAAAAGTGTTAATTACATTTGTTACTGAACTCCTTGCGGGAGAATTGTATCCCCTGCTCTATTTTTCCCACATTGTGCGATATATTTCATGTTATAGCAGTCTTGGATGATGACCCAGCACATGTTGTTCATTTTAAGAACACTTTCACTGCAGATTTGACGAAATGCAAAGCAGGTACCAATGTGAGATTTCTAAAGATAGCTACAGCACTTGACCCAAGGTTTGACAATCTGAAGTGCCTTCCAGAATCGGAGAGGGAGGAGGTGTGGTGTGGAGCATGCTTTAGAAAGTCTTAAAAGAGCAACACTACAATGTGGAAACTCCATTATCAGATTCAGATAATGAAAATTAACATGCGTCGGACCGCACTGCTTTGGATTTTTATTGAGCAGAACCCGTCAGCAGCATGGAATGGTGGTTGGACCATGAAGGGATGTATGAATCATTAGCGCATCTGGCACATAAATATTTTGCGACACTGGCTACAACAACAGTGCCAGGAGAACACCTTTTCTCACTTTCAGGTGACACTGTAAATAAGAAGCGGGCAGCATTATCTCCTGCAAATGTAAACAATCTTGTTTGTCTGAGCGATTGGCTGAATAAGAAGTAGAACTGAGTGGACTTGTAGGCTCTAAAATGTTACATTGTTTTATTTTTGAATGCATTTTTTACATAACTCTACATTTGTAAGTTCAGCTTTCATGATAAAGAGATTGCACTACAATACTTGTATTAGGTGAATTTAAAAATATTTCTTTCTTTTTTTCCAGTGCAAATACTTGTAAACAAAAATAAATATACATCGAGCACTGTACACTTCGTATTCTGTGTTTTAATTGAAATCAATATATTTGAAAATATAGAAAACATCCAAAAATATTTAAAAGAAATGGTATTCTATTATTAACAGTGCGATTAATTGTGATTTTTTTACTACTTGACAGTCCTAATTATCATATAAACTAATGTTGTTCTTTACTAATTATTTCCACTTGTACTCAAACAGCATTTAGCAAAGACATGGAAAAAACACAGATCTGGAGATCTGCTTGTGTGGAGGACAGGGCCATAGCATGGCCTAAGCCATGCACTTAAGTATATTTCTATTCAGAAAAGCACATAATCTTGTGCTTAGGTACTTTCCTGAATTGGGCCTTTGTTAGGTGTGGATTCTGAGGAGACTTCTCTCCACAGTCTTAGTTTTGTCTACACTTAAAACACTTCAGTGGCACCACTGTAATGCTTCCATGTTGACACTCACTACAGTGAGGGTAGGGGTTCTCTCTCGAGCTAGTGCTATCTGTACAGGGTCTGAAGTTGGCTTAACTAAGTTGTTCAAGAGTGTGGATTTGTCACGCCTCTGAGTGAGGTATCTGGGTCAATCTAATTTTCTAAGGTAGATCAGCCTTGAGCCTTGTATATAAAGCCAAATTTCTAAAGCTATAGTTAGCGGATGTGATGATACTGTTTGGCACTTACAACTAAAACATTATGGACAAGAAAAATGTGCAGCAATTTGATGGACTTTGTAGCACCTTAGAAACTAACCAGTTTATTTCAGCATAAGCTTTCGTGGGCTATAGCCCATTTGATCGGATGCATAGAATGGAACAGAAGTAACATGCATTTTACTTCTGTTCCATTCTATGCATCCGATGAAGTGGGCTATAGCCCACGAAAGCTTATGCTGAAATAAACTGGTTAGTGTCTTAGGTGCTACAAAGTCTTCCTCGTCTTATTTATGGATACAGACTAACACGGCTGCTAATCTTAAATCTGTCAGCAATTTGATAGTGTGCTATAGTTGTGTTTAGACTTTTTACTACTGTAGGAAAAAGGAAGGATGGTCTTGTGGGTACAGCAATGGGGTGAGACTCAGGAGACCTGTGTTTAGCTCCTAGGTCTGTCACAAGACTTTCTCTGTGACTTTGGGCAAATCACTCTTTGACTCACTTTCCCAGCTGTAAAATGGGATAATACTACTTTTGTGTGACTTTTTTATTTAGATTGTATGCGCCTTGGGGCAAAGATTGTCTCTTATTATTTGTTTGCACAGCATCTAACACAGTGGTGCCTCAATCTCAGTTGCGGGCCTGCAAACACTACAATAATACAAACAATAATTGATAAAGTAAACTCCTTACTATCCCAGGATTTCTCAGTTGCATTCTGCTACAACATTGCAGTAAGTGATTTGCTTTTAAAAGCAGCAACAGTTTATGGTTTCACGGAGTAAGTTCTAGTAGTAATGACAGACATAGTTCGACACTAATCAATGGAGGCATATATTCAGCATGGCAAACAATATGCTTTCTGATTCCTATTTGAAGTATGATGCAGATGGTGGCCTCTGAATTACATGTGGAATAATTGTAGTGTTACTCGATGTGGCATTTTGTACATGGGATGCAGAACTTTTATGATGGCCAATAGTTTGAAACTCATTCAAGTAATAAATTTACTTGCCTTTGAGTTTACAAGGCAATAAACAGTTAAGGCCTTTGACCTCAACATTTACCAAATAAATTTGCAGCAGTTGTGTTTATTGACAACTATTTATAGGGAAGTATTTTATACTGAATTTCACATGTGAAATAAATAGTGATTTAATTTTGCAGATCTCTTTTTCTTCCTTTTGGTTTTCATTTCTACTTCCTGGCTATTATGGCTTTGATTTGTTTCAGTTTATTGGAGTTTCAGGCTAAGGCAGCAGAAAAATCTGCATTTGACTGGGACAGTTAATTTAAACTTTGTGTCAGATGTTAGATATTCCTCTAGCTATATTTAGCTGGGTATTTTAAAAAAACCCTTTATGCTACATTTTCAAAGCATTGTGTGAGGTTTTTTCTACGGGACTCTCATTAGGCTCAATGGGAGTTACTTACCTTAGTGTTAATGCAGGTTCCTCAGTTTGCTTTGTGAATTACACTTCCAGTTTTTATCTTGATTTCCCAACGTGTGCATTAGAAATCTGTGGAATAACCTGAAGTGGAGTTGGCTCATACTGAAGTGGTGACACACCAGAGTTTTGGGGTGGTCTGCATATTTTTCTTTTTTTGGCACGTCTGTCCTCTGGTTAATGAGGTGGCAGTGATGGTTGGCTCAGAGCAAGGCACCGTTAGATGAAGGTGTGGAGAAAAGCCCGTTGCCTTGTTGGGCTGGGCTTGTAGTTGGCGCCAGATCCCTATTAAGGAAATCCCTTATGGGGGGCCCCCAATAAAGACATTAGGCCACTATTGTTGCATAGTATTAAGAGGGGACAGACATGTCGGTTTGAAGGGGTGAATGCATGCAGATTCATTAGAACCAAATATAAGTCCAGTTATAAAAAATGACATGAAGGAGGACCATCGCGGCAGCCTGACCATATGACAAAGGTAAAGGCAACTCCAGAGCTGTCAGCACAACTGTGTGTGGAGCATGCCAAGAAGCCAGGTGCTGTTCCTGCTGCAGAAAGATCATTTTCCACAGCTCAGTGCTGGGGGCTTCTGCTGTAAATCCCTGCCCCATGTGTGGCCGTGGGCACGGGACCCTACTGCTGGTAAAATAATGAAGGTGGAAGAAGGGGAGAAATCATGTACTTACTGGGGATGATTTATAAACTAAAAACAAATTACTTGGAGCCATGGAGTCCACTTAAGGGAGAAAAAAAGTTAATCTGTGTTATAATATTTAGTGATTTATGTGTGTGGTTAACAGCATCTGCCTTTATCTCTAGGCTCTGAACTCTAGTTCTCCCCACAAAGAGCGATAATGTATGTATTTTTTTATTTTGTGTGTTTAGTTAATTTAAAAATACATGTTACAGAATCATGGAACTAACAAGATGCATGCTTAAAATCACTGATCATTGCTTAGCTGTCTGCCTTTGTCACTTTCCATTCCTTTCTCTCTTCTATGCATCCATCTGTTGAGAAATGTAAAGTGCTTGGGGCAAGAACTTGTCTTCATGTTAGTTCAAGAATCATCTATAGTACTATTGGCACAATAATGATAATTAATAATTTTGCAATTATATGGCATCTTCAAGTCAAAGATTACAGAGCGCTTTTTAACTAGTCCTTGCAGTTACATTGCCCCTGAAAGGCAGGCACCTCTGAAGTGGAGGGTGGTACTTAGATGGCCATTCAGGGTGAAATGCACCCCATGCAAAAGGCCAGTACAAAGATCCATATTATAGCAAAGTGCCTAAGCCAAAAAATATAAAATTACCCAAACTGAGTGCTTTGTATCTGGAATTCTGGTTTGGATGGTTAATTCTCCTCTTGGCATTTGAAGATTTTGAATATATCCTCCCATATGAATCCATTCTCCCAAGATTGTGCATTGACATAGACAGGATATGAAGTCATCAGAAGGAGAATCAGCATGAAAAGACTTTCCCTATCTTCCATTTCCTATGGGACAAATCCTCAATGAGGTGCATACACTGGGTAAATGGGCTGTATTTAGGGTTACCATATTTGAACATACAAAAAAAAGGACACTGAATGATTTAGATGCTCCAGAAGCACTCAAGGAAGATAAGGCCATTGTGGAGAAATTAAATGAATCTTTGAATCAGTCTTCATGGGTGAGGATGTGAGAGAGATTCCTACACCTGAGCCATTCTTTTTAGGTGACAAATCTGAGGAACTTTCCCAGATTGTGGTGTCGTTATAGGTGGTTCTGGAACAAACTGATCAGTTAAACAGTAATAAGTCACCAGGACCAGATGGTATTCATCCAAGAGTTCTGAAGGAACTCAAATAGGAAATTGGAGACCTACTAACTGTGGTATGTAACTTATCATTTAAATCAGTTTCTGTAGCAGATGACTGGAGGATAGCTAATGTGTCGCCTATTTTTTGTAAAGGCTCCAGAGGCGATCCTGGCAATTATGGACTGGTAATCCTAACATCAGTACCAGACAAATTGGTTGAAACTGTAGGAAAGAACAGAATTATCAGATGCATAGATGAATATGATTTGTTGGGGAAGAGTCAACATGGTTCTTGTAAAGGGAAATCATGCCTCAGTCTATTAGAATACTTTGAGGGGGGGTCAACAAGCATGTGAGCAAGGGTGATCCAATGGATATAGTGCACTTAGATTTTTAGAAAACCTTTGTCAAGTTCCCTCAAAGACTCTTAAGCAAAATAAGCTGTCGTGGGATAAAAGGGAAAAGTCATCTCATGGATCAGTAACTGGTTAAAAGATAGGAAACAAAGGGCAGGAATAAGTGGTCAGTTTTCAGAATGAAAAGAGATAAATAGTGGACCCCAGGGGTCTGTACTGGGGCCAACACTGTTCAACATATTCATAAATGATCTGGAAAAAAGTTTGCATACCTTAGAAGATTTCTCAGAGCAGAAAAGTCAAGTGTATTACATTAAAGACAATCTGGTTGAGGAATTTTTCATAGATGTTCTGGGATCTAGCAAGCCTAATGAGAGGTACTGGATACTGGCTATGAATGGAACAATTATTCCACTTAAACTGGTCACAGGAACTCAGGCATGGGCAGCATGTAATGGAGGCTGGAGGAGTCTCAGAGGTGAAAGTAAGCCAGTCCGGGTCAATATGGCGTACCAGTAAGAAAGTGGCTTCCGGTACTGGTGGATACACAACTGAGTTAAAACCCGGGGTCCCAGCTGCTGGCTCTAGGGGCTCTGCTGCCACCTGGGGTCCTGGCCACCAGCTCCGCAGCTACCCCCAGCTATGGTCCCAGCCTGAGCCGGTGAGGGGTGCGGACAGGGGCAATGGGGAGTATGCAGCTCAGTACCCTGACCCTAAAAATTGTTCCAGTGCCACTGTCCCCAACCATTCTGCCCAAGGCCCTATGCCTTATTGGGGCCCAGAGTTGGGCCCCCCGCCTTGGCCAGGGGCCCGGAAGCCCTGCATACCGGTAAGAGATTTAAGTTACTTTCACCCCTGCCAAGCCTCCCCAAACCTCATGCTGCCAGCAGCCCCAGTGACAGATTTGGGGTCCCTGGAAAAATATCCCCTGCCCTGCCGTGGACCTGGGGCTGGAGGAGCTCTTGCGCCTTGCATTGGCCCCACGGGGCTGAGACTAGCGAGTTGGGGGCGGGGCCTTGGCTGGAAGTGGTGGGGCATGGGGCTTGCCTCTCTGAGGGGAAACTTCACCCGCTGCCAGTGTGCTTAGGTTAATATTCTCAATTTTTTGTATTACTTGCACCGTTTCCATCCTTGTAAGGCAAATGGCACCTTTCTACATGGATGGATAACTAGAGGGACCTAGTATGTATGTTCACCCTGCAAGCAACCCAACCCTTGAAACAGGTTATGAACTTCCCAAAAGAGTGCCTCATAGCCAGGTTCAGTATGATCTACGAAAAAGGAGAATGATTGTAGACTTCAGGAAGTCCTGGATGCAACTAGAGCTGCAAACTTCAAACTAAATAGGGAGAAATATGTTTTAGAGGTTACAGAACTGACTTTAGTTGGGAACATTATTTCCAATGAAGGTGTAAAACCTGCCAAGAGAAAGATTTCAGCCTTTGAAATGATGCCACATTCCCAGTCAAAGAAAGATGTCTTACAGTTCTTGGCAATGGTTGCTTCTCTTGGAAGGTTCGTACCTAATCTACCGAAGCAGTGGCTTTGAGAAAACTAGTAGAGAATAAAAATGAATTGTATTGGGTTGCAGGGCAGGAGGAATCATGGGAAGGTTTAAAACAACAACTGATACAAGAACTAGTATTGAAGCTCTATGCACCAGGAAGGCCTATTAAAATTGCAACAGATGGTTCACAGTCTGGGTTAGGTGCAGTGATTTTACAGAACCATGAGGACTGTTGGCAACCAGTGTCATCTGCATTCAAATCACAGACGGAGGCAGATATGCATAGATTGAGAAGAAGCTTTTAGGAATATTGTTTGCCTGTAAGAGATTCAATGAGTATATTTATGGACAATGGAAGCTGAAATGGACCACAAGCCCCTGATAGCGTTATACCTTAAGGATTCAAAGAATGGTGATAAAGCTGCAAAAGTGTGATTTGGTTGTAACTGACATATCCAGTGAATTCATGTTCGCTGCAGATGCGCTTTCCAGAGCAGTGGCTACAACAAAACCTGGAGGAGACTTTAGAGACAGAGATGCAAGCCTATGTAGATTTGATTGTAAAGTCCATTTCCATCACTAACAGGAAACTGCAACAAATGAGAGAGGAAACAGGGAAAGATGAATCACTGGGAGTCCTTGAAGAAGTGATAATTAAAGGGTGGCTTGAAATAAGTAGTTGCTGTCCAAGTATAAGAGACTATTGGAACTGCAGACATGAACTTACTATGATAGATAGGGTGATATTCCATGGCAGTAAGGTTGTAATTCCAATGAATTTCTGAAAAGAAATAATATAATATATACCTAGCTCAAAGAATTGGAAAGACCTTCAAAGGTCATTGAGTCCAGTCCCCTGCCTACACTAGCAAGACCAAGTACTGTCCTCTGACAGATTTTTTACCCCACATCCCTAAATGGCTCCCCTCAACAACTGAACTCACAACCCTGGGTTTAGCAGGCCAATGCTCAAACCATTGAGTGATCCCTGCAAGAGCCTCAAAGGTCGTTTAGGAATTGAGAGGTGCAAACAATGAGCACAAAAGGGGTTGCATTGGCTGTGGCTCAATCATAAAATCACTAATGTTGTAGGAAATTCCTTTTCCTGCTTGAAATACAAGCCATGCCAACAAGCAGAGCCACTGAGACCTCATCCAGGTCCACAAAAGCCTTATGAGAAGGTTGGCACTGACTTATTTACCTGACAATCAAAGGATTATTTAATAGTCACAGATTATTATTCTCTGTATCCAGAAATGTGCACATTGCATGGTACTAATAGTAAATCAGTGATAACTGGCATAATGGGAATCTTCTCCAGACATGGAATTTCAGATGAAGTCTTTAGTGATAATGGGATGCAATTTTCCAGAGCAGATTTTAGGGACTTTGCCATAGATTGGGATTTTCATCACAAAACATGAAATCCAATTTACCCCCAATCAAATAAATGGACTTGTGGAAAGGATTATGCAGACAGTAAAAAACTCTATGAAAAAGATTTTCACAGTAGAGGCGATTTGTATAAAGCTCTGTTAGTTTACCAGAGTACACCTTTGGAGAATGGCTTTTCTCCAGATCAGCTGTTAGTGGGAAGAAGGATTGAATCTAATTTACCAAAGGGCCCGTGATCTTCCATTTCTTAACTCAGGTGATAGTGTACCTGAAGAATCACACCTCTAATACTTGGAACCAAAGGGGTACCATTAAAGAACAGCTGCATCCAAGGTCTTATGTAGTCCAGACAGACCAGGAGCGACCCATTTTGATGCAATCAAAGGGATCTATGAATAATCCCAGAAAGTTCCAACACTTTGTCAGTTGGTGTGGACTCTGGAATTTCCCATCCTTTATCATTGACACACAAAGGACAAACTGTCAAAGAACAAGAGAACAACTCAGACTCCAAAGAAAGACTGATACTGAGAAGGTCAGAGTGGTCAAACATACTGAAAGACTCAAAAAGACTTGCTAACCTACCTGAAGAAGGGTTATTTGAGGAAAGCGAGTGTAAAGATGGTAACCTCTCCTTTCTAGGTAGTTGACACATTAGGTTTTTAGAAATATACTAGATGAGTTGAGAATTTAATGTATGTGTTATTAGATAGTGGTTAACTATTATACTCTTGTTCATAAGCTGAATATTTTTGGTAAAAAAGTGAAGCATCAAAGAGCGGGTGTCATCTTAAAATGGGTCTACACCATAATTTGATGATTTTAAACTCTATGGAATTATTGAATTGAATGTCTAATACACTGTTGTTTTGTTTACTTGGAGCGCCTGCAAGCATGGAGCCCCTCAGCTCCTTGTGGCTGCGGTTCATCTTTCCAAGCCAATGGGAGGTGCGGGAAGTGGTTTTTGTTAACTGTACATTTTAATCTTACATTAAACCAGAGATTTAACAATCCAAACTGTTTAATATTTGTGTCATTTTGTTGCTCGGTATCCATTTCCCAAGTGCATAAATGAATCCTGCCAAAGTGATCAGATGCGAGTTCATCTCTAGCGACGTTTTAATTAATTTAGGATGATAAAATGGGAAAATAAATATATATATACCAAAAAATTAAACATGAAAGGAAACAAAGAAACTAGAGCTCTGAAGTCTTTGAAAAACCCACTGTGATCAGATTCTTTTACCGCCTTTATCTTTTATTAAAAGCTCTGCAAAGACAAAAGGCTACAGAACCTTCAGTGAAAACCAAAGGAGGTGTTGCCAACTCTACTGACAGTATCACAAGCCTTGTGATATTTTGTGTTTTTCTTAAAACCTCAGCTCTTGGAGTCATGGGATATTTTTAACAATGTCAACTTTCATGTAAAATGAAAAGTAAATATCTATCCTCATGATTGTGTAGAAAATCTTAAGAAAATGAAGCCTAACGGCTCAAAACCATGAAACCAAATAAAAAAGAATCCATATCTGTTACTTTTAAAATCTAATGATTTTGTGAGGCCTGACTCATGATTTTTGAAAGCTTGAAGTTGGCAATATTGGAGACAAACTAGCCAGCTGACCATGGCTAGGTAGGCATGATTAGCATATTGATACTTAATCAAATGAAATATGTTGAGTCAGAATTTGTTTGGCCCCATGCACGGGTGCATTGTAGCTGAGATGTTACAAGCAGCAGCCTTTGACCTTCTAGCCCTTTGTCCTCTCCTCCACCTTTGATCTGCTGCTTGTCTTCTTAGGGCCTGTGCCTTCAAGTGACTAGCCGGGCAGGCTCCTTGCCTGCACTGTCACTTGCAGGATTGGGTTCTTAGAATTGTAGTATAAATCTGGGTCAGCAACTGTGCCACATTGTGAATGCTGCCCGAACAGAAACAATTAATAATAATGGGCTGGATACCCTGATATGGAATAGCATTTTACTACAGGAGTTGTCCCATTGATTTAGCTGGGGCTACATTTGCAAAGTAATATGAGCAAGGGTTTTGCAATCTGTCTCACTGAACACAAAATCAATTCACTATTTTTGTTCTGTACTAAAGCAGCCATGCTTTAAACATGATGATAATTCCACGCAGAGCACTTTGTGTCCTTTAAATTAAAAATCTAAATTATTCCCAGTTTAGAAGAAACATGTATAAATAAACATTCTAGCTGAACAATGTAAATGAGTAAAACAGTAGACACTCACTTAAGCCCAGTGGTGCAAGTGGAATTCATTTCTTACTGGTATGGGGGAGGCATGATCTCCTCATGTGACTCTCCAGGTGACTCCTCCCAGCACTGGGATCCCTATGCTCTCCCTGTCCCCTCCCTATGATCCAGTCCCCCGTTACCTGGGGAGAGCGGGGGGCTCTGTCCTTCCGCTGCGCTGGAGAAGCAGAACATGTACTCCCCATTCCATCCACGCAGGGTCTCCTCCATCCATACAGCTGCCAGCCCCGCTGGAGGACAGGGCTGGGGTGGTGCAGCATCCGCGCCAGAGGAGGTGCCACCGTGGGGCCACCCAGTGGCACCACATTCTGCTCTTTTCCCCGCTGCGGTTCCTGGGAGAGCCCTGAACCGCAAGGCTCTCCCAAGAACTGCAGTGAGGAAAGGAGTAGAACGTGGGACCACTAGGCAGCCCCATGCCTGCAGCTCTTCCAGCATGGCTGTACTGCCCCCTGCCCCACCCACAGCCCTGTCTTTCGGCGGGGCTGCTGTACAGATGGAAGGGCTGGGGGAAGTACAGCTAAGCGGGAGAAGCTGCGGGCATGGGGCTGCTTGGTGGCCCCACGTTCTGCTGCTCCTCTTTCCAGTACTCTGGTATGGTGTACCGTATCATTCCACCCTCCTTACATTGCTAGTTAAGCCTCCCTGCACATACCACTGGTAACTATTCTCTGGGAACGGTTTTCCAAAAAGTTATGCACCCACCTTATAGTACAGGGGTGGACAATAATTTTCACAGGGGGGGCACTCCATGAATTTTGGTAAGTCATCACAGGCCACACATTTCTTATTAATGAAATTACATCACCATCTGTTGTAAAAAGACCCCATTATTGTCATTTCTGTTGTTGCAGTGCAGAGCACTGCTGCAAGGTGGTTATCATCGATCGAAGATCTGTTCTTTGATATATTGAATTTTATCACAGAAAATGTCTGCTCGTAGATGTAAGTTGATCTGAACAGTACAAGCATCTTTTGAGCATGAGCCTTGATCTTCGGAAAGTTCTCTTCATTGAGAGATGAGTAAAACCTCGGAAGTGGTGCTGATTTGAATGCTCTGCAAGCAGTGCATCATGTTGCAAGTCAATAAGCTCAAGTTGAAGGTCAGTTGGAGCGTTGTCCACATCACACGTGAAAGGGAAGGGGATCAAAGCCATGTCATTTTCTATCATTCTAAAATCCTTGAAGTGGTGAGAAAATTCAGGATGCAAAGCAAGCAGTAATAACGTGAATCTTTCCAGGTTCCAGTCAGATATTATAATCTGTTGCACAGTGGGGAAGTGTGTGAACTGCTCGTTTCCAATCTGACAGGAGAAAAGGAGCAACTTTGTTATGAAAGACTTGACAAGAGAATACATGTCATGAGAAAAAGCCCCCTACCTTGCAGTTTCGAATTCAGTTCGTTCATATCTCTAATACCAATTTTGAGATACTGTTGTTTACTGCCTCCGATAGATCTTTTCCAGTAGTCATATTTTTCATTGACTGCATAGATGCCAATTCTTCTGTGAGCTCAAAATCTGTGGGCTGCCGACGGAGAGGGTGGTGGGGAGGTGACGGGTTAAAAGGGGGCAGCAGTCCAGGAGCCCGGCAATTTAAAAGGGCCCAGGGCTCAAGGCTGCCGCTGCTACCACAACAGTGACAGCAGCTGGAGCCCCTGGCCCTTTAAATCACCGCCGGAATCCCGGGCGGTGCAGGTCGGCAGCACTGAAGGACTGGCTGGTGGAGGCTAGGCCCAGCCTCGCCCCTTCCACTGGATTCTGCCCCTTCCTGGGGTCCAGAGCCACCTCCCACTCCCCTCACCCGGCCCAGGGGACCGGAAATTCTGTCTGCAGCCCTGAAGCTGCCTCAGTTGCCTCAACTGTGGGGAGTCATGGCAGGCTGGAAAAAATATTAGACGGGCCGGATCTGGCCCATGGGACATATTTTGCCTACCCCTGTTATAGTAGTTCTATCTAAGTTGTATTTCCCTGATTTGTTTATGAGACGGTCATGCGAGACAGTATCAAAAGCCTTACTAAAGTCAAGATATACCGCATCTACCACTTCTCCCCCCCTTCACAAAGGTGGGATCCTATGGAAAGAACAGCATGTGATTATGTAATTAAAGACTATATGATAACGCTTATGCAGAAGGTGGCCAAATTAAGGTTGCATAGGCAACCTGGATTTTGACATTTCCTCACTTTTGAATGTTTAACTTTGCACTCTTAATCAGTTAACATAGCTTTTTTGGATGTAATAAGTAATAAAGAATGATGCTTTTGAAGCCTGTGTTTCATCTGCAGCTCAGTGAAGCATTCCTAATCTTTTTCCCAATGAGCCTAGAGGGGCTTTTTTGTAGAGTTCAGATCACTGACAAATAGCTAACAGCAGAATTTTAGAAAACTGACTTCGTGGCATCTTCCAAAAATGTACATTTGCATTTTGCCTCTGCAGCCATTTGAGCAGCCAGTCTTCTCATTTGCACACTCAAAAGGGATTTGCACACATAGGTCAGGAAGTTGGAAGTGTAAGTATTTGATTAGTGTGCCCAAATGAGTTTGCCTGCAGTTTAGAGTATTTACTTTTGTGTTGTGTTTAAAATTAATTCCTTAAATATTATTTAGTATTTAAGGAACTGATCCAACTCCCATTACAATAAATGTAACAAGTTCCATTGTCAATTCAATGGGAGCTGGATTAGGCCTAAATATTAGACTAGGACTCTGTTTCAACAGAGCCCTCCTGCCCAGTTAAAAACTTAGGCACATGCTTAAATTTTAAGCACATATTTAATCCCACTGAAATCAGTGAGATTTAAGTACATGCTTAAAATTAGCCACATATTTAAATGGATTTAAGCACATGCCTAACTACAAAAATGTAAGTAATCCCATTGATTTCACTAGAACTACACATATATTTAAAGTTAAACATGTGCTCAAGATCCTTAGTGAATCAGCTCAGTGAATCAGCTTTAAGGCACTAATCTGATTACAGGCAATGTGGACCGACCTATCCTGCTTTTGTGGACTTATATGAAATCTTGAATGTGATTTCAACAGAGTTGCTTTGCATTCACTTGCTTTTGTTTTTTAATTGTAAAATGTAAAAGTTATGGATCAAAGTTATGAAACCAACTTCCAGTCTACAAATTGGCCTGTTACCCTGTTGCAATGGCAGAAAATGTAATAATACTGTGTATGATTTGTGCCTCACTGCACAGGAACAGTCAGCCAACAGACCGCAAAGCCTAATGGGAAACTGCTGAAGACTCCAAACCTCAGGGTTAAATAATTGGCAGAAGGGAAATAGTCCCCTGAATGGACTAGTCGCATGTCAAGTTTCACATTTCTATGGAAGTCATTTTTAATTAAGAAAAGGTTCTGAAGTGTCTTGATCCAAATTTGGTTTTAAAAAAATGACTGGCTCAGGGGATGTGTGTTTTATAATCCAGCTCTTCCCCTGAGGCAAAGTTATGCTTGTTTTACTTATATGAGTAGCCCAAGTGAGTTAGGTGAGCAGGCTTTGGGCCCAGGAGTGAATTCTGTGTACTTTTCCAATCGAAACATGGTCAGACCTTTAATTAGAGTGGTGCTGGTGCTAGAGGCTGGCTGGTATAATGCAGATGTTGCATGACTAAACTGGGTCAATCCAGAATGGTATTTCATTGGCAAGATTTCACGTTCTTAATGCAAAGTGAGTCCTCTAAGAGGGCCTCTCTTGCGGCAGGTTTTATACTTTAATGAGGTAGATATTTAATCAGTTTTAGAATACATTGGCATCTGCGTTTTGCATATGTTTCAAATAACTATGAAATTTATACACAGATGAAGTAATTGAAGCATAGCCTGATTTCTGAAGGGTACAGAGTCTTTATTGGAGTGTAATTTGAAGAGATTGGGGATCAATCAAAGCATCTTAAAATTAAGAGTTTTCTGCAGCTGGGACACTCCCAAGTTGAGATTCATTGCTTTCAGTTTTATAGCTCAACTTTTCCCCCCAAATCAAATTGTTCATTAGAGGGTTGTAACCAGGATTTTTTAGCTGTCACATCCGAAAATTAAAGGTCTCTTTGAAAACCTGATATTCTATCGAGGCGCCCCCAAAATAAAAGCCCTTAAATCCAAGCATATATCTGAACTGTGGTGAGAAGGGGGCTTGGATTCTAAACCCAGATCCACATTTCATAGCTTATATCTCAGAATTTGAATTTAATATTCTGGTAAACTAGGTCAGATTTTGAGTTTATTTAACTGTTCCTACAGCAGATTCAGTCCTGGCAATGAGTTACTGCTGTTAGGGAAAATAATGTATTTTAGTCCCACAAACAACTTTCTATCCTTAGCAAACAATTTGTATTCTATCATACCAAAGTATTGGGTCCAAGAACATCTGAACTGTAAAATATAGATCTGAGTTGTGTTGTATAGGTCCATTGCAGTCTTTGATAATGTTGCTTTATAAATTCTCTTACCTTCCTAAAAAGTAGATTTTCAAGTTTTTCTCCTCAGAGTATAATTGCTCAATTATTCTCTTAGGGCTGGACTCTGATACACTTATGTTAAATAGTACTCTACACTATGAGGCGTTCCACTGAAGCTGAAGAGCTCTGAGAATAAGGTTATCAGCATCTGGACCTGCGGACCTGATCCAAAGCCCATTGAAGTCAATAGAAAGACTCCCATTGACTTCAGGCGGCTTTGCATCTGACCCTTGCTAATCTAGCTTCCACTGAAGTCACAGCCTTAACATTGACTTCAGTGGCAGCAGAGTTGGGCCTTTTAGCTGTTCTCATATATATCTGACCATTTAGATACCTCCTGCTACCTCTAAATTTCAGCATCATCATGTTTGGATGGATCAGGAATGCCCATAAATTATGACAGTAGAACCTCAGAGTTATGCACACCTCAGGAATAGAGGTCATAACTCTGAAACAGAGGCAATGGATTCTTCCTAAAAGTGCTGCTCCTGCCCCTCCTTGTCCCCTCGAGGCCTTGCCCCCTGACAAAGCCATAAGCTGGAGCCTGGCTGGGAAGCCTGGGACCCACCACCTCCCTGAGGTGGGGTAGGGCCAAGAGGAGCTCCTGGCCCATGTTCCTGAACCCCATGTCCTCTGGCTACCCACAGCTGCCTGGGCTTCCCGGGCCACTCTTACCAGGCCTGCATTCGAGCTTCTGGCCTGGCTGCGGGGCAGGGTCATGGGATGGAAGAGGAGAAGGCCGGGGTCCAGGCCCCGGGGGAAAAGAGGACAGGCCAGGCCCATCCACTTTCAAAAAGTGGGAGGGCCATAGCCCTGTGTCCCCTCTGTACCTGTCCATTAAAACTGACGTTTGCATGCTTTACATGGCTTTCTATTGTAATTTTCCTTGCCATTTTATATAAATGATCCAACATTTTCCATGTTATTTCAGCCTTTCGAATTACAGAATATTTCATTTAGAAAACTTTAAAGTAGAGGTGCAGTGGGCATAACCTTCAAATTTCAGTGCTGAATTGAGTCATGGTTGATAACGGATGCACACTCTCCCGATTAATGTGAAACAGAAGTGTATTGTAAGATAGTGTAATGCACTTCAGAAAAAAAGTCTGGTGTATTCAGATCTGATTAGAAGACTGAAATATCAAGCCTTGTATTGGAGACATAAACTGCATGCACTTAACAGTATTTCCCTGTGCTATTGTCATTTATTTTTCCCTCCTAGATATATTGCTTGTATTGTATTTTCTTCTTCTCCTGCTTCCTATACACTTTGACATTGAACTGCAGACTTTAGGCCTGATTTGGCTTTTTTTCACTACACCTTGAAGGTTGCGTGGCACAGCAGGTGCAACCCAGTGTAGGGGTGGGCAAATGTAGTTTTATAGCATCTTTGTTCTCTCCAACTTCTGCCTGGCCTGCCTGGCCCTGGTGCAGTTTAGAGCAGTCCCAAGTGGCTGCTGTAAGTTTTCGCAG
Organism: Dermatemys mawii; assembly: GCA_007922305.1. Lineage (NCBI taxonomy): Eukaryota > Metazoa > Chordata > Testudines > Dermatemydidae > Dermatemys > Dermatemys mawii. The sequence continues at coordinate 88,328,954 of ML677332.1, forward strand.
CCTTGCATGGCTGCTTATGGGCTGCTTCATCCCAAAATAGCCAGAGCACAGTCCTGCCACCCTGCCTCCACTCTTTGCTCTTGTGTGACTGTCCCCTGGAGGCCACTCTGATGGAGGCTGGACAGGAAAAGGATGTAGGGTGACTCTCATCATTTCTACTTTCATTGGGGAACCTTCTATGCCTGAAGAATTCCATAGTGGCTGTTCTTCCCCCTTTAGGGCCCCTCTATGCATCCAGAATGGCATAAAGGGGCTACAGTAGGGCACATATCAGGGCCCTTATGCTTTAGATGCATGCACTAACCTCCCCAGATACCTAATATTCCAGGTACTGCAATGAGAAATATTTGCCAATGGCAAGACTCACCTTCTTTTGGAATGCTATTTAGTGGTTAGATTAAATTGCAATTAGGTAGGGGAAAACCCAAACAAAGCCACAACGAATTATTCAGCAAAATAAATATTTTTAAAAGTATTTTAAGTGGCCCCTTTTTTAGGCAGTCTAATTACACAGTGAGCATAAAACCAAGCTGCAAAGTGCATTCAACCTAAAAAAAAAAAGTTTCAATGATTTGAAATATATGACAGCAACTACCTATCTATCACACACATCTGAGGGAGACTAATGATAGGGATCTCATGTGCTTCAGAACAGAAGATTCTCTGTATTTTAGCCTTTGTATCAATAAATGAAAATAAAATCCCTAGAATTTTGTGGTTTTAATATGGCTTTAAGTGCATAGATAAGAGCCCAAGTAAATATAAGCACTCCTCCATTCCTGAGGGAAGTTGGTGGACTGCCCACATAATTTGCTGATAAAGTCCCATCTGTTAAAACAAAGTACTGCAGTACTGGTAATAAATTTCAGGCAAAGACCATGAGAGGTTATTTTTGCTTGACAGTCTTTGGTGAGGTTTAAAAAAAAAACAAAACAGAAAACTATTTGAAAGTGAAATATAGATGATAATATTGGCTTTAAGTTAGCTTTACACTTTTATGGGCCGAATGAGAAATCCTGCTGTACTTTATTTCCCTGGTAAACAGTGTTGCATGATAAACTGTTATGAGAATAAAGTCATAAGGAAAACTCTGCTTCACAAATGACATACGTAGAAAAACAGCAGATGTCTGATGAAGTAAAGAACAGACTTATTGCCAAGTCCTTGGAAAACAAAATTAATTTCCTTTCGTCTTTGATAATGGTGATGTAATGTAGTTAATAGGAAGAGCCTGCCATGCTCTTGGAGTTATTAAAGAAGAAATGTTAGACATGCAGCAGGTCAGAATTATTGGTTTACTTAGCAGTGCCCTAGCCACAGGAGTTTTTATTGGCATCAGAGGAAAAGATAGAGAATTCTGAGTTGATAGGAGACTTGAATTTTGCACTGGATCTTATTTGAACCAGAAAAAATTATAGTTAACAAAATTGTGAATGTCAGTTTAAGGAGCTGAGAACTGTGATTGTTAAATATTAGAGAAAAAAGTCTTCTCTGGAGGTAACTTTTTTTCAGGCTAGGATCTTGTTTCGAGGATAATAAAATCTCTCTTCAGAGTAGACTTCAAAAATAAATAAGTTGCTGCTTATTTTTTCACAACTGGGGTAAGTGAAGTGAAAATATTGGAAAGGAACACAAGATATTGGCTGCATTTAATGTACAGAAATTGTCAGGAAAAATAACAAGTGCATTTCTCTTAACTGTTAAACACTTTCATTTTGTGTGTTCTGTGATTCAAAGAAAATGAAGCAAAGTGGTGCTGCAACAATACGTTTATCTGAGGAAAGTTATTGAGCCACTAGATGTCTCTGCCTGCTGTTTAGAGTCACAGAAAGGGTGTAGTACCTGGTAAACTAGAAAGGCAAAGCGAAAACTCAAGCTGTGTACAACTTTGTGTCTGTAACTGTTTTCATTAATAGATGCCTTTTGTTGAAGGAGGAACTGTGGTTTAGTCTATCATGACAGGCTGTGCCTGAGAATTGTAGCCAACGTTGGACCTTGATATACCATCCCAGTACACCTTTTAGCATATTTTCCTGCCACAGAAAAAAATGAGATTTGGCTAGGGAAGCTGCCAAGGAGAAAGTTAACAGAATGATCAGAGGAATTGGGTGTGTTCTGACAATCTACTGGAGACTCAATACAATCTCTGGGTGATGAATATTATAAGTGGTAGGAGGTGGCATTTAAAATTGAAGATTCATTGCTCCAGGCATAATTGCAATAAATATAATATAAATACCTCAGTCTGGCAATCACTGTGGCAAGTGTTAATTTTAATGATACCCACTCTAACTAGCTTTGCCAACAATGCCAGTAAGATTGTATGTAGGGTTGTTGATTAATCACAGTTAACTCATGTGATTAACTAAAAAAAAGAATTATGAGTAATCATGGTTTTAATTGCACTGTTAAACAATAGAATACCAATTGAAATTTATTAATTATTTTTGGTGTTTTCTACCTTTTCAAATATATTGATTTCAATTACAACACAGAGTACAAAATGTACAGTGCTCACTTTACATTACTTTTAATTACAAATATTTGCACTGTAAAATTGATAAACAAGAAATTGTGTTTTTCAGTTCACCTCATACAAGTACTGTAGTGCGATCTCTTTATTGTGAAAGTGCAACTTATAAAAGTAGATTTTTTATTACATAACTGCACTCAAAAACAAGACAATGTAAAACTCTAGAGCCTAGAAGTCCACTCTGTCCTATTTCTTGTTCAGTCAATAGCTCAGACAGACAAGTTTGTTTACCTTTATGGGAGATAATGCTGCCCACTTCTTATTTATAATGTCACGAGAAAGTGAGAACAGGTGTGCACATGGCACTTTTGTAGTTGGCATGGCAAGGTATCTACGTGCCAGATATGCTAAACATTCGTATGCCCCTTCATGCTTCGGCCACCATTCCAGGGGACATGCTTCCATGCTGATGATGCTCGTTAAAAAAAAATACATTAATTAAATTTGTGCCTGAACTCATTGGGTGAGAAGTGTATGTCTCTGGCTCTATTTTACCCTTGTTCTGCCATATATTTCGTATGATGGTAGTCTTGGATGATGACTTATCACATGATGTTCATTTTAAGAACAAATTCACTGCAGATGTGACAAAACGCAAAGAAGGTACCAGTGTGAGATTTCTAAAGATAGCTACAGCAGTTGACCCAAGGTTTAAGAATCTGAAGTGCATTCCAAAATCTGAGAGGGATGAGATGTGGAGCCTGCTTTCAGAAGTCTCAAAAGAACAACAGTCAGATGAGGAAACTACAGAACCTAAACCACCAAAAACAAAAATCAACCTTCTGCTGGTGGCATTTGACTCAGGTGATAAAAATGAACATGCGTCGGTCCGCACTGCTTTGGATTGTTATCGAGTGGAACCGTCATCAATAAGTCCTCTGGAATGGTCGTTGAAGCATGAAGGGACATATGAATCTTTAGCACATCTGGCATGTAAATATCTTGCGACACCAGCTACAACAGTGCCATGTGAACACCTGTTCTCACTCTCAGCTGACATTGTGAACAAGAAGCGGGCAGCATTATCTCCTGAAAATGTAAACAAAACTTGTTTGTTTGAGCCATTGGCTGAACAAGAAATAGGACTGAGTGGACTTGTAACCCCTAAGTTTTACATTGTTTTATTTTTGAATGCAGTTATTTTTTGTACATAATTCTCCATTTGTAAGTTTAACTTTCATGATAAAGAGATTGCACTACAGTACTTGTATTAAATGAGTTGAAAAATACTATTTATTTTATTTTTTACAGTGCAAATATATGTAATAAAAGTAAATATAAAGTGAGCTCTGTACACTTTGTATTCTGTGTTATAAGTGAAATCAATATATTTGAAAATGTGGAAAACACCCACAAATATTTAAATAAATGGTGTTCTATTATTGTTTAACCTAATTTTTTTTGTTAACCTTTTTTTTTGTTTAACCTAATTTTTTTAATTGCTTGACAGCCCTAATTTTATATTATGTGGCAAATTAATGGTTGTACCGATTTTCGCTGAAATCTGATGTATACTTTTTATTTAGCAGATTTAGGTCTTTTTTTAATGCCTTCTTCCTGTGAATGGGAATACATATAGGGCTGGTCTACACTGGCGGGGGGCGATCGACCTAAGATACGCAACTTCAGCTATGCGAATAGCGAATAGTTGAAGTATCTTAGGTCACTTACCTGGCTGTCCTCACGGAGGTGAGTCGACCGCTGCTGCTCCCCCGTCAACTCCACTTCCTCCTCTTGTGGAGATGCAGTTCCAGAGTCGACAGGGAGCACATTCAGGGATCAATTTATCGCGTCTAGACGAGATGCGATAAATCAATCCCCAATGCATCGAACACTACCTGCCGATCTGGCAGGTAGTATAGACGTACTCTTAGATTACCCTGTGGGCCAAACTCAACCATGGTGCAAGTGGGCACAATAGAAATGGAGTTGTACTTGCTGACAGTCAGGCTGAATTTGGCCCCCTCTTTCTAATAAATGTTTGTTTACTGCTAGTGGTATGCAGACATTCTCTTTCTAGGAGGTTAACCTCTAGAAGTGCAGAGGTATAAGATACACTATTATTCCCTTAGCTTTCAAAGACTGTTTCTGTGCTCTTTGAATAGGATCTTGACCATTTACCTTAGTGGCTTCTCTACATCAGTCATCTGACAGTTAGTTGTCTCTCCAACAAAATTAATATGTGCTGGTGCAAATCAGAAATCTAGAAAGCTGAGCAGTGCACAACATATGTGATCATTCTTTCTAATTAGTTATGTAGAATAATGCCATAGGTTACTTAATACCATACTTAATACCATACATACTTCTCAAGAGAAGAAGACTACACAAGAGAATGTTACAGAAGCTGTTCCATTAGGCTAAAATGAATGCATAAGATTTGCTAACTTGCTTTTATTGTTACTGTTATATTTTTGCATACATGACTGGGGAGTTTATGAAGGAAAAATGCATCATATACATTTATTTTAGTGCTAGGCTGACCTATTCCCCTACTGACTTCTTCCAAGTTATTATGAAAATAATGTGAGTTTGGTCCACTCCTATTTGTTGTATAAATGAAAAATTATTACGGTGATTAAAATAGATCCAAGCCAAGAAACTGTCTTTGTTGACCCTGGATAGTTGAACCTCTAAAGCCCATTTCTCCAGTGCAAATATTTGATTCCAGAAGAACCATGTACAGTTCAATAAATGCAGAGGTTAAGATTAAATGAGGCTATAAAGAGGGTTGTTCTTGAGCCAATGGACCCTACTTGTATGTCATCAAAATGTTAAAAGGCTCTGTACATACAGCTGTACTTTGGGATGGATTTGCAGTGATGTTGCAGAAGTGAGTAACTTGCACTGGAAAGCTAGTTTTCCACCCCCAGAATTCCTGACTTCAGAATGAAATTTAAATTAGAAGGTTCTCTTTCATGTGTGAAAGTTAAGAAAAGTTATACTATATGCTTGTTAAAGCATTGAAAGCAATCATTTTAGTGTTGCAAGATTCGCTTGAGATTAGGGAAAGCGTGACTTTGTTACCACTGAACATACCACAAGTGCTTACAAGAGAGTGGTCTTTTAAAATCTTGTATTCAGTACATGTTCATTCTGATTTTGTCTGTATAGCTAATTAATTCTTTATTGTGCTAACAGGCCGCTATGCATATGTGGAAGCCATTTGGGGCATGCATGAAAATGGAGCCAGACTCATATTTCACATCTAAATATTTAACATTAGATAAGGTAGCCACCTGCTTTTGAAAGTATTACAGCATATTCAAATACTCTTTACTGCTCATCAGAGAATATGGGGATTATTTTTGATCTCCTCTAATGAAAAACTGGCCAAACCTATTTATTCACTTAAAAAAAATTCTAGCCCTGAGTACTCTTTGGAATTTGAAGTGAACCTATTATTATTAAGTTACACGTCACTTAGAAAGGGGGTTGCAATTTTAAAAGCCATGTCTTAATATGGACATGTTAGTTCTTATGAAAGAGAGTCTGCAGAACCATATAATGAGCACTTGGCATTGTGTAGGCAGGTGCTCAGCTGACATCTCCATGGAGCTCTGTCAGTTCTCTTCAGCCCTGACCAGAGCTGTCTGGAACATTTGCAGTGAAATCTGAAACCAGATGAATTGGTTCTGTGCATTGTTACACATCTTATATTCTGTCCCAGTTTGCCAAAAGATTTACCATGGCTCTTGAATACAGGGCAAACCAGACGTTGGTGGGGTGGGATTGCAAAGGTGGCTTGAAGTCACTTCCACTCTTCCTGGTCTTGGACTAGCTGCGCAAGCATTGGATCAGTCAGGAGAATGTTCTCAATTTTAATGTTTGTAATCCCTGCAGGGACCGAATTAAGGCAGCATTGTTTTCTTGTGTGGAAATTATTGCCGTAACTTCGGCATTTCCTCTTTTTCTAACATTTGCTATTTGATTTTGGAATGCACTCAGATACTACGGTGACGGAGATGCAGTATAAGAACCTGAAGAAAATAATACTTCATTACGGTCTTCTAATCTGCCTGTCTCCTTCAGTGCAATGCCAGAGTGGACGGGAATTACTGACATAATAGCTCCAACCTGTAAGTAATACTCCTATCACCATCCCACAGTGCAGGGGCCACAGTTGCTCCATTCCTTCCCAGAGCCTCAGAAGAAAATGGTGTTTTTTTGTGTGTGTATGTTTCCGGGATGGGAGGGAAGGAGGAAATTCCTTAGTTTTGCCTTGTTTTTTGAGTAAGCTAATATGACAGGCCTTGTTCTTAGGGAAGGCAAGGTCTAAGAGATGTGCTTTGCATGTGGACTGGAATGTCATAAGGTTTGTGATGGTTCTTAGGGCTGCCAAACTGTGGAACACACTTTTGCAGGAATTATCTCCTGAACAGGTAAGATTCACTTTTGTGGTAGCCAGTTGCATTGTTCCTGAGCAGAACTGTTGAAAATAGTCGTGGTCTTGGAGAGTTAGGTGGTCTTTTTAGGTAACATAGGCCCAGACCGTTTAGCTCTTTAAAAATAAGGACCAAGGCCTTAAACTTAGGAAGTGTTCTGTGGAGCCAAAGAGGAACACATGGCACCAAGGACATGTCCTCTCAGTAACTACTGTGGCTGGTAAGGTGAGCTGTTGCATTCTTCATCAGCTGCAGTTTTCATGGGGCTGAGATTCAAAGCTCAAATGGACAGTATTGCCAAAATCCAGATGGGAAGTAAAGAAGGCATTTATTGCTAAGGCCAGGTTATCCTCACCATGGATGCAATGCAGACTGCTGGAAAGTCACAGATGTTAGAAAGCATTTCTCACAGATGTTGTGTATGAGAGCACAGCATCAGTGAGGAGTCCACAAGAGCTTCCAAACTGCAGACTTTCTTGATGATCTGTGAGCATGCATCCTCAGAGAGGCCCTGACTGCTCCTTGGAGCATTTCCCTCTGCCTATAAGTATATAACCTCTGTTTTGCTGGTACTCTGCTTCAGCCAATTCTTCCTCGTATCCACGTGCTAATCTTGGCCAGACACTGGGATCATCTGAGTCTGTTGGATTATCCTAGGTTATAAACAACAAACAGAGTTGTGTGTTATCCATGAGCAAGTCTAATCCAAACAATGGCTTGAGCGCCTGTGTACTGTTGGGAACATTTTTGAATTGTGTTATAGGCATGCTAGGGGGACGAGTGCTGGTTAGCATGCCAAATTTCTCTAGCTCAGGCCAGGCTTACAGTTGAGGACACATACGTTAGACAAAAGCTGGGCATTAACATCCACAGCAGAAGCACTCAGTAAAACAGCTTGAGTGATTTCTGGCCACTAATAGCTTGTTTTCTTTAGAGGCAGATAAGTAAGGAAATCATGTCTTTTAAGTGAATAGTTCTCCTTTGAGGGAACTGGTGAGTGTCAGAAAAGGCCAGGGGCAGGAAGTACCTATCACGGTTTTTGAAGAGAGCAGTGACAAAGGACTTTTTTTTTTTTTTGGTTTAAATTTGCCTTTTTCATACAAAACATAGACACAGAGCTGGATATGCAGCTTTTGTGGTTCTTTAGCTGCTACAGGCAGACAAGTTGCATTGCTTTCATTGATCATTCTTAAGCTCCTTTCCCTCGAATTCAAAGGAGTAAAAATCTCTGTTGCCCAATAGACAGGACACCGGACTGGGAATCAGGAGACTTGGGTTTTGTTCCTGGCTCTGCCAGTAACCTGCTGTGTGATATTGCGCAAGTCATTTCTCCTCTCTGTTTTCCTGTTTCCCCATCTGCAAAATGGAGATGTTAATGTTGACCTTACTCTGTCAAGTGCTTTAAGATGAATGCGGGAAAAGACAAAGGGAGCCTGATCCATAGCTCATTAAAGTCAATGAGTGTCTTTCTATTAACTTTGAAGGGCTTTCGATGAAACCTTAGCTGAGAAGGGCTTAGCTACATGGCAAGTTACTGCTTGGCAAGTTAAGGTGTAAATCTACGGTGCAGCAGCCAGCTGTGCAAGAACATCCATTGTGAACACTGCTCCAGTGCAGTGAAGGTCTCAGAGAGCAGCGCTACTGCACGGCAAGCAGACACACTGTAGGTTCACACCCTAACTACGAAGTAACTTGCTGTGTAGACAAGCCTAAGTACTCTGACAAAAGGATCAAATCAGAAGGCTCCTGTCTGCCATTGCCATGTCATTCAAAGTGAATAGTAACATGGAGAAGATTTAGAGGCCTTGTTTACCCTAGGAAAATGCATCATATTTGACAATGAGATAACTAACTTCCTTTAGATGTAAGCAGTGTCAGGAATGAGATATATTCTGACATCTGGTGGCGAACTATGGGAATTGCAGTGAGCCTTGCAAAATAAGTCTGGGGCTGATCAATTTGCATAGACACACCCACTGCGCCTAGCCTGAGCCCACAGCAGCACACATGGCCACTTCGGCTGATGAGGGAGCCCCAGTTTCTATGTTATTGGGGCAGGAATGATAAAGTGATGTTACTGTGATTATGTGAATGAAGGACTATGGACATGTACTTGGCCCTTGTTATGATGGAGGGACTCGCCATCATCTAGGTAGCACTCACTGGGCAAGGGCCATGCGTTTTCAGAACACTGTGAGATTGAGAGAGGTGGTGGACAAGCACCTATACCTTTTGCTGAGGGCTCTGTCTGAGGGCCTTCTAGGCCTATTGTACCCTGCCTCTCTCCACTGTGGAATGTCAGAATTGAATTTTGCTTCCATTAGGAGCCTGGTTCCAGGCTGCTGAGCTGAAAATTCCTTTGGACTCACTGGTGCACCTGTACTAAGGCTCCCCTACTGTATGCTGAAATCACTTAAGAGCTAAAGAAATCACTGAGCACTGTCTTAAGTAGGGGGGACCTGGAAAAAGTGCAGAGTGGCTGGTGCAGCAGAGCAGTCTGTGTGTCGGCTAGCAGGACGGCTAGCGGAGTGACTGGTGCAGCAGAGCTGTCTGTCGACTAGCGGAGGCGTTGGTGCTGCGGGCAGAGTGACCGGCGTGGCAGAGCTGTCTGTTTGTCAACTAGCAGAGGTGTTGGTGCTGCGGGCAGAGTGACCGGCGCGGCAGAGCTGTCTGTCTGTCAACTAGCAGAGGCGTGGGTGCTGCGGGCAGAGTGACCGGCGCGGCAGAGCTGTCTGTGTGTTGGCTAGCAGAGCAGCTAGCGGATCAACGGGCAGAGCGGTTCGTAGGACAGCCAGCGGAGCAGAGCCGATTGCGGTGAGAGCTGCATCGGAACCTCACGGAGAGGCGGCGCAGTCGGCCTCGGACCACGTAAGGTGCCCCGTGCCCTACCCTCCATCTCCACCCAGGCTGGAGGTAAGACTCTGCCAATTGACTTTTGAACTCTGCACGGACCAAGAACAGAGACTCTTGGGCTGTTGGACTTTTGGGACTATTGAGTGACTTTTTGGGGTTGTGGAACTCAAGAGCCAAAGGGAAGGCCACGGCCTATTTGCTGGGAGGGGGGCTTCTGGTTCATGGTTTGGTTTATTAACCTTGTTTGTGGTGTTTCCCCAATCTAATGCCACATTGTTTCTCCCTGTTATTAAAAGGCTTTGGTACACTCAGACTCTGTGCTTGCGAGAGGGGAAGTATTGTCTCTTACAGACGCCCAGAGGGGTGGTATATGGTTGTCCCAGGTCACTGGGTGGGGGCTCGAGCCGGTTTTTGTATTGTGCTATTGGAATGGAACCCCTGGATACTGAACCCGGCCCTTGTTGCTGCCAACTCTGATGGGCAGAAGGGTTACATAACTAACATGGCTGTTAGTTAAAGGAAGTTAGTTAGCACGGGCAAGAACAGTCATGTTGAAAAGCTGTTAGCTGGTCAAAGTTAACTCTACAGTTCTTCTAGAGTTAGCCATGACCAGCCAACAGACTTCTAAATACAATTTCTCCCTGTCTGCAATAGGTACCAAGTCATGCTTAACACCATATTAATTATAACATGTTAGTTAACACATTTTTTAACATAATGCATTTTCCCAGTGTATTCATAGCCTTAGCACGTACATGTTTAGCTGCAATTACCATTTGTTTTTTTCACTAACAGTTTTGTTATGCTTGATTTTCACACACCTGCTAAAGTAGTGATTACGTCCCTCTTTTCCTTCTTGACTCAAGCGGAATCGCTCAGCATGCCCTTTGCATAGGATTGTGTAGGCGATTTCATGTTCTGGAGGACAGCCATGTGCTGTGTTTGGGTCTGTGGGACACAGCGAAACAGGTGGACTGGACTCTTGTTTTTAGTGTATGAGTACTGATCACAGATAGGCTTTCTTGCTCTCTAATACATCTGAAAAGCCAGTTGTTAAAAAGAGCTGGTCAGGAGCACAATACTTCTAGAGTTCAAACATTGTGCCCTACTGTTGCTCTGTGCCGCAGTCTGTAGTTTGCAAACCCAGTAGGAGAGAACCATACTGGTGTGTTACAAATGCTTTGTGTGAGCTGCACAGGCTCTTGGTGTAGGAATGCTGACACAAACAAAAAGGAGATAACTTGGAAATTCTATTGCTCAGTTTATGTTGTTATTGTAGTTAATGATCTGTCAGTGTTTCCATTATAAATCCCTATTTTCAGGGGTTTATAACTCAACCGTAAAAATTCTCTCCAGGCTGAACTTGGCATGTGTGTTCCCAGCCTGAGAGCACATGTGTTAGGTTTTTTTTAACAAGGGTTGAGAAAAAAAATTGCGTTCACAATTTTTAAGATATAGAATTGGGAAAAAAAGCAATGGCAAGGCAACAAAAAATAGGTGATTGGTTACAGATGCTTTCTTTGCACTCATATAACTCAAAATTGCTGAGTTATTTCAACTGTAATTGTGGGTATGTGTAAGGTTAAAATGGTGGATTTAGTACTGTTCCTTTCTTTATGGTGTTGGTATTTGATAAGTAAATAGAAAACAGACCATGACACTGTATACACTCATGTAGAAGCCAACCCATGTGTAAACTGACCTCCCCAAACCTGCCCTATTCTGTTCTCATCCGGGTCAGGTTGTTTAGCTTTCAGCAGTAGTGTGGATGCAGCCACTGAAGTGTGGGGGACAGAGTGTTAGCTTTTGGTGAATTTATTTTTCTCTCTTTCCTTGTCTCTGATTATTTCCTGTTTGGTCTATTGTCATGATAGACAGAATCATAGTTCATCTTAAACAGAAGATGTTTATTAAATAAATCAGCTATAACAGACAGAAACTGCCACGCGCCTTGAATCCCAGCGTTGTCTTTCTTATTTACCAGGGGACCACACTCTGTCTGAAACTCACTACAACACAAAGAGACATCTAGTGGCTTACTGATGCAACTGCAAGTGTAAACCGCTTGTTATATACCGAATACTTGCAGTGTGGAGGAGAAATTGATTTTGTCTGAATCATCTGTGTCTCTACACATGTGCTGAAAGCAAAGAAGCAGATTCAGCTAGAAGTGACCAGAAATAGTCAGAAGAGTTAGAAGAGCTTATGCTCTAAAACTTTAGTTAGTCTTTAAGGTGCCACAGGACTCTTTGTCACTTAGAAGAGTGCCGTAGTTCCTGCACATGTTCAGTAGTTTTCTTGAAACTGTATAGAAACTTGCATTACGGGCAAGCTTTCCGGTGTGGCCTACATGTCCTCAAATGGAGAACTGAGCCAATCAGAGCTTGGCGGAAAATGTTATAAATATAATAATTGTGGAGCATCCTAATGGAGTGTGCTGCTGATACAAGGCCAAGAAAATGGTTTTTGAACAAGCACTTGTCATTTCATCTGTCACCCACATGTCCTGTCCTGATCTTTCAATCTGCCTTCTCCTCCTCTGTTTCCCCATTTAGCTTTTTCCTGCCTCTGATCAGCTGATGACCCATGATTTCTCTGGCTCTCAGTACAGGCTCAGGCCTACCTCTTTCTTTCACTTTAACCTCATGGCTTTTCCCAAATCCTACACTCACACTTGTCTCTCCCACAGCCTTACTTGAACTATAAGTGAATAGATATATCTTTAAAAAGGGAAACAAAGAGGATTTAGGCTGATTGGTCTATAATTCCCAATGTTGATACCTGGTAAGATACTAGAACAAATTATTAAACAATCAATTTGTAAGCACCTAGAGGATAATAGGGTTATAAGGAAAAGCCAGCATGGATTTGGCAACAACAAATCATGCCAAACCAGCCTCATTTCCTTCTTTGACAGGGTTACTGGCCTAGTGAATGGGGAAAAGCTGTAGATGTGATATCCCTTGGTTTTAGTAATGCTTTTGACATAATCTCATATGATGTTCTCATAAGCTAAGTAAGGAAATGTGGGCTAGAAGAAGTTAATATAAGGTGGGTGCAGAATTGATTGAAAACTTGTACTCAGGAGAGTAGTTATAAATAGTTTGCTGTCAAAATGGGAGGCTGTATCTAGTGGGGTCTTGGATCCAGTATTATTCAGTATTTTCATTAATGACTTGGCTAATGGATTGGAGAGCATGCTTATAAAATTTGTGAGTGACACCAAGATGGGAGGGGTTGCTAGCATTTTAAGGGACAGGATTAGAATTCAGAAGGACCTGGATGAGTTAGAGAATTTGCCCGAAATTACCAAGATGAGTCAAAAAAGAGAAATACAAAGTACTAGGCTTAGGGGGAAAAAAGTCAAATGCACAACTGGAAAATGGGAAATAACTGGTTAGATGGTACTACAGCTGAAAAGGATCTGGGAGTTATAGTGGATCACATACTGATTATGAGTCAACAATATGATGCAGCTGCAAAAAAGACTAATAGCATGCTGGGGTGTATTAATAGGAATGTCATATGAAAGACACCGTAATTGTCCCACTCCACTTAGCACTTGGGGGACCTCAGCTGCAGTACTGTGTCCAATTGTAGGTGCCACACTTTAGGAAAGATGTGGTCAAATGAACAGAGCCCAGAGGAGAGCAACAAAAATTATAAGGGTTTTTGAAAAAACTGGGCATATTTAGTCTTGGGAAAAGAAGACCGAGGGGGAAACCTAATAACAATCTTCAACTATGTTAAAGGCTTTTATAAAGAGGATGATTATCAGCTGTTCTCCATGTCTTCTGAAGGTAGGACAAGAAGTAAGGGGCTTAACCTGCAGCACGGGAGATTTAAGTTTGATATTAGGAAAAGCTTTCTAACTGAAAGGATAGTTAAAATAGTGGACTAGGTTACCAAAGGAGATTGTAGAATCCCTGTCCTTGGAGGTTTTTAAGAACAGTGTAAATAAATACTTATGAGGACAGTCTAGTTATATTTGGTCCTGCCTTGATGTGGAGGGCTGAAGTAGATGACCTCTGGAGATCCCTTCCAGTCCTACATGTCTGTGAATCTGTATAAATGACTCACGTATAAATTGACCTCCTCCAAATACCGAGGTGAAATATAAACACTGACTTTCAACTTTAATTTCTGAGCTATACAGATAACCCACAGATTGTGATCTGTGAAACCCACAGATTGTGATTTTGTTTATAATCAGAACTCACTGTATCATGAAGTGTGACATTTCCAGTGGCTTCAATGCCTTTCAAAGGGATTTTTGCTCCACTTTAACTTGGTTCTACTGTGTTGGTGGCTTTGGGATTCAGCAGTCATCACCTTCCAAACAGACATCAAGTGCTGCATTCCAAGGAGAGGGATTGTCACCTCCCTCTTTCTCTGCTCTATTTTGAGGGTGAGGAGAGGCAAAGTTGCCTCTGGCTTTTTGAGGTACAGGAAATGAGGAAATGTTTGCTTTCAGCCTTGCTTCAGTAGTTCTTGGTGAGCTTCTTTTAAAGAGTATTGGGCTAAATAATGTAGTGATCAACCCTCACCAAGATGGTGTCAAGTAGGATGCAGAAGGATGAGGAAAAGACCAGTGTGGGTGCAGGGAGTGTCAATACCTCTTGTGTCTATACTGATAACTGATATTTACTGCCTCAGCTTCCTTGTATTTTGGGGATGCTCAATTCATATGTGCCATCCGGGAGAGGATTAATTTGTTAAAATCAACTAGACCAGTGTGTCCTACTCTGCGTCACTGATCATCCAGGGAGCACATGCTCTGACACTGTGATTCTTCTTTTAGTTGTTTCATTGGATGCATGGTTTGTCACTTACTTTATAAACCTGGTTGGAATTGTTGACAGAAAGTTTTTCTGTCTTTAAAAAAAAAAAAATGAATTTTTTTAATGAAAAGTTGACATTTTTGAAATTTTGTTTTTCTCAATTTTTTTCTCCTATTTACTGAAAGTTTTACTGTTATTTTAAAAAATTGTTTTCAAAATTTAGACAAAAATGTGTTTTATTACTGAAAACAGACTGACTAAATAAAAATGTTTGAAAACAATTTTAGAAATATTTCAGTATAAAATATGACAGAAAATTTCATAACAAAATTGAAAGTAGGTTAGTTTTTCTTCCTGTGAAATGGAAACATCTTTGAAATTTTTTGTAAAATTGTTCTGCTGATTTTCAGCCAGATCGCCTCACTACTCCGCTAGGACTGCTTTGTATGGGAGGAGCAGCTGCATTCCATAGAATCCAGCCGGAGTCAGAGTCATCTGCTTAGAGAACTCTCTTTCTTCCACAGTTGAGTTAATCTCTTAAAAGGCTTTTGCTTTCTAATTTGACTGCACTCCAGGCTCTTAGGACATGACTTTCAGAGAAACCGATGCCTAATTTTAGGCATCCCCACCTGAATACCTAGTTCAGCACCTTTGAGAAACAGACCAAAGGTGTTTCAAGTTGGGCTCTCAAAAATTGAAGCACCTGAAATCAGTGGCCATTTTTAAATATGTTGTCTGCTGGCTTTTGGAAATATAATAGCTTTTAATATTCCCAATAGGAAATATTAGTTCTGAATAAATATAAAGCTATGTCATACAGATATAGGTACTTGCACTGACACATATAAACTTGTAAACATGTATTTCCGTGTGCAAGCAAGATGATGCTTGTCTGCTGTATATATACCTGAGTATGGGATCAAGAAAGGAAATAAAATTACCTTCACAAGAATATGCGAAGAACCCTCGTTAATTTGAGAAAGGGTTTTCAGTATCAGACTCTAAAACAGCAAAACTTCCTATGTGAATCTTGGTGTTCGGACTGGTTTTCTTAAAGACACAAACACTGATTTGAAATTGCAGTATCAACAGGGAAATCACCCTTCACAATAAACATATTGTTGCCATTTCTTCTAACACCAGGGTCTAGTTTCTGACATCAGTGCCATCACTCTGCTGAGTGGGAGCAAATTTAGGGGGGATTGCAGGCTAATTGCAGTGGAGGAGGTAACTGTGATGTGGAATTTGGATACATTTAGGTGTTACTCATTTGATTTATACACATTCACCAGTGCTGGAACAGAGATGGACAGATAACATGCAGGCAGATAACATGCAGGCAATTCCTGTTTTTAGACTCTCAGCCTGATACAATGCCTAGTTCCCAGGGAGCAATTTTGCATCAAGAATTGCCTCCAAACAGAGACTAAAAGAGAGAGAGCAAACTTTTCTGCTCCTCACATAACTCTCTCTACATACAAACTTGCATAACTAAAACTAACATCACCACAGCATGTCTTCCAAAGACTGAGCATTTGCTTGCACACTAAGAAAAGGAACTTGGAAGATTATGTGTAACAGCTCTATCTAGTGACATCTGCCATAACATTGGCATTTTACAGGTGTTGATAATCTAAAATCTATCTATGGAAAACTGCAAATAATGTATACTCTAATATAAAAAAAATTTCTTAATTTGCTTTGTGTCTCTCTTTTTACTAGTAAAATAACTATTTTCCAAATATTTAACACTATACATTTTCAATGTCTTGACTTTTTTTTCATGATGTTTTTAACATTCCTTGATATATAATGTCCCAGAATATCCTCAACTTTTCCTTACATCAGTATAAAGGGTCATGTATATGGGCTGGTTTTTATTTCACAAACATCTGGTCTTATGTGATTAACAGAACAGTATACTATTGCATTCTTTTTGGACTCTTTTATTAATACTTGTGAATTACATTTGTCTTCCACTATGTGGATTATACTTCAGCTTTGGGCAATTTCCTCAGTATAATAAGGGTCTCTGGCTTTTGAAACTATCCAATCTTAACCCTTGTTCATAACTTCCATTGTTATTAGCTCAAATATAATTCTTTACATAGACAAGAGGAGACATTTTTATGTTTTAGTGGGATATGTCTGTCTTTCTTTGAAAGAACAGAATGAGCTGGATTTTCTTCAAGAAGCTGTCACTTAAATTTCCAAAATTTAAGGCATATTTAAGGTCATATCTGAAACAGAGATATGTAGTTAGGCATAAAGTTTAGCATGTGCTGAAGTGCCTCCTTGCCTCATTCATTATACACCTTCCAACTTCTGAAACAAATGAGGGGATCCTACAGACAACAGTCTCTTTCACTGCACTGCCCTGATTCATCCACATCCTGTCCATGAAAGGAGCAGGGGTCCTTTGGAAAAAATAGTAAAGGATCATGTAATTATAATGCATATGTCCAATGAGGCTGAATTAAAATTGCCCAGGCAACCTTAATTCTGGCGTTTCCTAACTTGTAAGCATTTCTGATTGCTTGACTTTGCAACCTTAATAATGTTCTTTTAACTTAGGGTTTTTGTTGATGGAATTTCCTAGGTATTTAAAAAAGCAAACTGAAAAAAGAAATTCTGTTATGTGGCATCATATTGATAGATCCTTGATTCATAAGCAGTGTAGTGACCATCGGATCCTCTGCACAGACCTCAGGTGCTTGAGCTAATAGAATAACCAGTGGCAATAGTAGGTTGTCATCCTCTACGTGGACTATCGCTAGAGGGGGATGAGATATACACATTGTCCATCGGTTTCACAGATGTTTGCTGACAGCAGAAGAAAGGTGAGACTGCTGAATCTTGGATTGCATTCCAGACCCTGGAAAGGAGTGTGTTCTTGTGAGCACAGTCTCTTTTTCCTGTTTCCATCAAGGTTGACCCCCTTCAACCCTGTCTCTTCCCCACTTCTCTTCTCTTTGTCCTAGTCCCAGGCCCCACTCCTAAGGCTTCTCATCCCAGTCCCCTTGTACAGCCACTCTGCATCTCTCCCTCTAAGCTTGCTGTTTGAATCCCAATCTCCTCCCAATTCCTAATCTCCCTCACCACACCCAGTCCCAGTCTCCTTGTCCAGCTAGTCCCAGTCTCTCAGCTCCTCATCTAATCTCAGTATTGCTCCCACACTCCCAGTCAATTGGCTCCCCGTCCCCGCTGTTTCCCTTGCTGGCTCCCACTCCCAGTCTTCCCTCCCTTGTGTCCTAGACCCAGTCTCTTTGCTCAGCCAATCCCAGACTCCCTTTACCCCAGGCTCCCAGTCCAAGCTTTCCTGCCTAACCAGTCTCTACTTCCCCCAGTTCCCAGTCCCACGCAATTTCCCACCCCTACTCCATCAGTCCTAGTCTCACCAGACTCCTTGTCCCAATCTACTTCTTTCCCTGTGTCTTGCTGTGCTCTTGTCTCCTCTGCATTCAAATCAGACGTCTTTCTCCTCCATGTTGCCTGGATGCCTCTGGGGGTAATTGAAGGTACAGAAGAGACAGGGCTTGTCTACACTGGAAATACTGCACAGTTGCACTGCTGCAACCATGCCACTGTAGTGCTTTAGAGAAGACACTACCTATGTCAACAGGAGGGGTTCCAGGGAAAGGCTGGCTTGCTCCATAGCAGCGGGCTGGAACATGCTCAGATGTTGTTCAGGGACAGGGCTGTAAGAGGTTCTAACATGCTCAGTGAGGACAGCATCTTTGGAGATTTTAGCTGTTAAAATTGCAGAAGTCACTACTAAGCATGTGCGAACTGTGATTTTTTTTCAAAGGTTTATAATTTTACCAACTTCAGGTGGAATTTCATGAGGATGGTAAAAGGCACATCCTTGACCCAAAGGTGGGTATTTTCATGTCCCTGCTGCAAAGTATACAGGTGCTAGAACTTTTTAAAGAAAAGATCTCAAGAATTTGTTAATGTCAATAAAATAATGCATTTTTCCCACATTTCATTCTTGGAAAGAGCTGACCTATTTTGTCTGAAATTTTACAAAAATGTTTAGCCTGAAATGGGTAAAGTTTTGGAAAGTTATGAGCTACTTGAATGTAGGGTCTTATAATAGGAACTGTCAGGCAACCTTAATAATAGTGGTGCTGCCAGTCATGATAATTATATATATTTGCAGAAGTGACAAAGAGTCCTGTGGCACCTTAAAGGTCTTTGTCACTTCTGCAATTCCAGACTAACATGGCTACCTCTCTGATTCTATGTATATTTGTGTATGTGTGTGTAAGTTGGAACTATTGTAAAACAGTAACCACCTTAGGTTTTCATATTTTGTTATGACTTCATAAAAAAAAGGTTAAAAAGAAAAAAATCCTTCATAATTTTGACAAGTTTTGATTCTCAGAATTTGAAATGTAGTTCTCAGACCAAGTTTATGTTTTGACATGAAAGTCCCATTTACAGAAATGTTATGGGGACAGAAATTAATGTGCAATTTTTTGGACTATTTCTTCATGTTTATATATATATAAACATGATGATGCACAACAGGGTATAAAGGTTTCATCTTCAGAAGAATGGGAGGTCTAGTACTGAGGAGTGGCCAAGCCATGAGTGAGCTATGCAAGTCATCCAGATTGTGAGCCAGTAAAAGCCTTACATGATGGTGTGGTGTGGTATATTCTGTATAGGCCACATGTGTAAAAGAAAAGCTGTTGCAAGAACATTTGAGAGAAAAGGCAGGTGCCTTATTACTATCAGTTCAAGCATATGGAGCTTGGAGGGAACCATAAAAACCTCTAAAAAAACCCCTCTAAAATAACTTTTCTGTACCCAAATACGTCATTATTTTAGAGTTCAATATGGGGTCCTTCTAGGGTTAGCAGCAAGCAGTTGGGAAGCTGGGATTCTCCCTAGAAATGGTAAAAAGCACTCATTTTTAGCTGGGCAGAAGTGTAAGATATCAAGCCATAAACCTGTCACCAGACTAGGTTGGAAACTTGCGTCTCCAAGGCTTTGGAGCAGATCCACAATCAAGGGAGGGAGAAAAAGGAAACATGTTCTGACCACAGGACAAGTCCCAAATAGGCTTGTACATTTGAATAGTGAGGGCAGGAGCAGTATGGCTATGTCAATGACTTTGACCCAGGAACTCTCATGTAAAAGAATCTGGAGGGAACCCATAGTCCACCTTGTGTTATGAGGTGAATGGATTTCATTACTTCGAATCCCCATGCAGCCAAGCTTGCATAGCCTGCTTACATATGTTGCATATTCTCCTTTCTCCCTCTCTTCTTGCTGCACTGTCCCATCTCAGCCATTCTGCCAACGCCTCCTGGGTTCGGAATAGTTGAGAGTTCTGACCCAGCATGAGAGATCTGGACCCCAGAACCATCTGGCATGTGATATTCAAAATGCTTGTCCAGTGGGAAGTGGACTGAGACCAGCAACCTTTTTCATACCTGTCACAGAATAGCCATCAATCAGATAACTTTCAATTGCCTCTTTCATTTGCAATTGCATGCACTACCTCCACTTCCCTTATCAGTCAGATCACATCCTTGTGGCAAATACAGCAGTTGCTCACCTGGAAAACTCATATCACAGAAAAATTCCTGTATTTTTAGCTGTCTTTCAATGTAGTTTAGCAGATGGAAATGAGGAGCGACAAAGCACCATATCACCAGCCTGCTTTTCATCGGTAATGCTTGGAGAACTGCTGATCTAGAGATAAAAGGCTCCGTCTGGACTATACAACTTCACCAGTCTCCTGAGCTATCAAGTCCTTTCCCCTTCTCCTTTTGGGGGTGTGTTTTATCTGCCGCAGTCAGCACTTTCATGGCTTTTGACCACAAGATGGCATCTGGCTTCATGATCTTCCCTTAGAAGCACAGTTTTCTGTCTAGGTTTGACCCAGCAATACACTACTTCTCTTGCAGCAGGTTATAACTTACTATCTTCTTTTGGAAATAAGCACAGTGTGGCTTTTTATCTGCCTTCCTAGCTCTGAAATATCCTTCCTAGTACTTCATAGTGCCAGGAGTGATGACTTTGGCTCAGTGACCCTCCCCATGAAGACTCTGCTGTGTGTCCTCCATCAACTTTCCTGTTATTAGCAATTCCCTTTGTTCCAACTGTCACCTTTCTGTTAAGGGAAAATTCCCGCGATTCTATTTAATCATGATACCCAGGAACTGGTCCAAAGTGCACTGAAGTCAGTGGAAAGATTCCCATTGGCTTCAGTAAGACTTGGACTAGGCCCCTAATTACAAAGAGAAGTAATTGTTTGACAGTGTCTTAATTCTACTTGAAGCTTCTTAAACGTGGGCTAGTTCTGTTTCTTCCTTCTTGAGTTCCAGGTGGGCTCCCATGTGACCGAGTTTGGGAAATGGAGGGGATACTTAGGCTTGAGGGAACAATCAGGGAATCTCTAGGAAGCCAATTGCATCCCAGCCATGACGAGGCAGAAGCGAAGGCGCTAGGACAGGGATGGGCAAACTTTTTGGCCTGAGGGCCACATCAGGGTTCCAAAACTGTATGGAGAGCTGGGTAGGAAAGGCTGTACCTCCCCAAACAGCCTGGCCTCCGCCCCTATCCACCCCTCCCACTTTCTGCCCCCTTACCGTCCCCCTCAGAACTCCTGACCCATCCGACCCTCTCGATCCTTGTCCCCTTACTGCCCCCCTGGGACTCCACCCCCTAGCCAACCCTCCCTGCTCCCTGTCCCCTGACTGCCCCAACTCCTATCCACACCCCTGCCTGCTGACAGGCCCCTCCCAGGACTCCCATGCCTATCCAACCCCCCCCCCATTCCTGACTGTCCCCCCAGAACCTCTGCCCCATCCAACTGCCCCCTGCTCCCTGTCCCCTGACTGCCCCCCAGGACCTCCTGTCCCTTATCCAACCTCCCCACCCCCTTACCATGCCCTTCAGAGCAGCAGGAGCTTGTAGCCCCACCATCCAGAGCGTTGGTGGCATGGTGAGCTGAGGCTGTGGGGGAGGGGAGGCAGCAGGGGAGGGGCCAGGGGCTAGTCTCCTTGGCCAAGGAGCTCAAGGGCCGGGCAGGACGGTCCCGCAGGCCAGATGTGGCTAGGGAATGAGAACAGCACCTTGCTCAGTGGATCTCAGAGAGTTTTTTGGTGCCTGCTCACCCACTCAAAAAGCACAAGCAATCCCCTTCCAAATAAAACCAACACCCTGTGGTTTTGGCGCCCCTTTATATGATGATTTGACTCCCCTGAATGTTGGCATCCAGGTGGCTGCCATGGGAGCAGGAACCTGGGAGATGTTAAGCCAGAGAAGGGTCAGTTCTTGCAATCTGGGGTAGAACAATTAGGAAGTTTATGAGGAGTGAGGCAGCTGAAGCAGGGCTGGATTTTAACTTGCAAACGAAAGGCCATGTCATGTGGCCGAGTTTTAGGCGGAACTACATAAATACCCATGGCATGGCATGGCTTGGCCCTCTAGTGTGTGAATGTTGTGCCATTTGGAAAGCCCTGGCTTCACCACATGGAGGAAGGGTGATTTGTGTTCTTCTGATTAACTTGAACAAATAAAGCCATTGTGAAATTACCTGAAAATGCTTTATAAAATTTAACAGCTCTTACCATGTTTCACAACAGCTTTGGAAGCCTTTTTCATGCATTCAAATGCCAAACTGCCTATCAGTTGTCTTAATTTATGTCAATGATCTTCAAACTTTTTTACAGTGTATGGGGACCCTAACTCAACAGGAAAACCCTCAGATCTCTTGATTCCCATTCTGGTGCTTTAATTGCTAGATCAGCTTTCCTGTTCTGCCTTCCACTTGTTCCTCTTTATTTACTTGAATGCATCATTTTGATTCAACACAGTGTTGTATATTGAAGTCCCTGGAAAGTAGCAAATATTCTGCTAACTGATTGGATTAGGTGGCATTGCTAATATACTGACAAGCTGCTTCCTGGAAAGGAAATCTGATATATAAAACACTATGCTCTGCTTTCTAGACCTGAATTAAATACAATATTTGCATAAGGTGGGGTCAAGCAGACTATCACTTGTTCCTGATGGGCTGCATTCTGCCATGCTTACTCACACTGAGTAGTACCTTCCTCCGTGAGTGGCTGCATTACTCTCAGTGAGACTACTCACATTGTGAAGTACTGCTCAGCATGAGCCAAAGTGATAAAATATGGCCTGATGTCCTTATTCAGGCCCCCGGTGCTTCCTTATTGATTCATCCTCATTTGGAGAATCTGGAATTTGTGAATGGAACAATCAGCCTCTGAGAATGGCTCAGACTGCAGAAATCTTTGCTAGTGCTTAGCAGTGGCTCGATGGACTCCTGAGCTTCTTGGAAGAGTCAGTATAATCTGCTCTAGGCATGAGCACAAGGCATTCTGAAGACAAGCAGAGAACATGCTATTTTATGGCAGAGATTTACTCCTCCTGTTTGTCTAACAGATTAGCCCGCAGTGCATTCTGATTCTAGTGTGCAGCACGCTTCACTTATGTCATGTCTTTTGCTTGATTAAAAATAACCTCTGAGGCAGGTGGTTGTAGACACCCCTGATTGTGATTATGAACGGTTTGCAGGTATTTTGAAACCTTGCCCTTTATCTGGGATAGTCCTGGCATTCATTGGATAAAGCACTGCTTCTCAATGGCACTGCTTCTGAGGCTGCTCTGGGGACTGGAAATGCTGGTTGATTGACATCATTCCTAGAACCACCACCTTCCAATGAGCTAATGTATGTGCAGTGCTTTGAAGATGTACAAAGCTGTGTAGGTGCTATGTTGTTATGTCACACCGAGTGGTGTCTGTACAAGTGTTATTGAATATGCACCAGGTAGCAAGGTGCTTATATGTCCCTAGGTTTTAGGGCCAGAAGGATCATTAGAGCATCTAGACTGAGCACCACACACACAACTCCATATAGGAAATAGTTCAGTGATATTTTTTGGTAAACTGGGTTTAGTATAGGAGGAGGGTCAGGAAGACACTTGCACATTTTTCTGGTTCTGCCTCTAATTCTTACTCTCTATGACCTTGGCAGGACTATTAACAGTTGCCCTTGCTGTAAAATGGGGCTAATAATACTCATCTATCCCTAAGGGGTTTGTACAGTTCCATTTAATATATGCCAAGGTCTCTGAGATTCTTGGAAGAGAGATGCTCAATAGATGCAAATTATTTTAGTTCTTATTTTATTACTTGTATGTTGGTAAGGATGAGGGACGAGGACAGAGATTTGAGAAAACAGCATAAATTGAGAAAACAGCATAAATTGAGAAATGCTTGAGAGTATAAATGAGAAATGTTTTGCGTTTAATCACTTACACTCCATGAAGCTAGTTGTGAATCTTAAAGTACATTTGAGGGTGCTCAATTGAAAGAATATGTCTGCACTATTTTTCTTATTTAATTAATGTATTCACTTTTTAAAAATACAACTAGGATCCCTTACATTAAAAACCACAGCATAAACCCAAAGGACTGCCCAGCAATATTTCCACCTCTAGACTCCCCACAGTCTTAACAAAGAGGGGAAAAAGATGAGTTTTACAGTGTGCTTGGAAAGTTAATAAATCTGGGCTTTGGTGTACCAAGAGGGAGCAAGTTCCAAAATCAAGGCCCCCTCACAGAGAACGGCCTGTTAGCAGCCTTGTCTAATGTACATGGAGGGAACTCCATCTTGAATGCCTCTGCTAATCTCAACTGTGGCAGTATATCATGTGCTAGAATGCGTGCTTGGATTTGCTGTCCATCTGAGGGAAGCAGATGGGGCAGTAAATGAAAACATTTACAAAGGGGCATTGTCCGGCGGTTAAACATTTGTCGTCTTGCGCTCATCTAGTTGGTAAATTTCCATTGACTGCACTGTCAGAAGCCTGCTTCCTCCTCCTCTGCAAGTGGGTTGAGGGCTTAGGAAGGAAGGTGAGAGATCGGGTTGACAAAGAGAATCAGGGTATTATCCTAGCGATAAGTGAGTTAACCCATCACTGCAAGTACTGTGTGGCTCTGTGCTGGCAGATTTCGGTGCAATTAGCTCCCCAAATACCAAGACAGGCAGTCTGCATCCAGACTAAAAGGTCTTCTAAACAATTAGGGGACCACAGCCCCATGGACCCCTGTCATGTGCATTAATGTCACTGGCCTTAGCAAAGGGTATGTGTGTTCTTTGATGACAGGAGAATCCAAGGTTTGACTCTGTCCCATAAACATCATATCCCTTTTGGTCTAACTCATACGATTCCTTGGTGTTTTATTTACTACACTTAATAGCATTTAGTCAATAAACCAATAGAGGTTAGACAGATAGAAAGTCTATCGTGATCTTAATTACCTCAACTCTCTGGCTTTCCTTTTGTAATGTACATTACGGATACTTGACAGCATTAACATTCCTGGAATTGTATCCGGCCATCCTTTGTAAAAGGATTGAATACTACAGCATTAGTTTGGGCTCGTGGGGCATTTGAGTCACCACCAGCAGCTTAATTATAGACATTGTTTACTAATCAGTATTAAATTGACAGACTATGAGAGCTAATCTGAAGATTAACACAATAGTTTGTTTTCATTTTGTTCTTCTAGCAGTGTATTGAACTCAGGATTTAAAACAAGACCCCTTTTGTGATCATTACTATCCACACCATGATGTGCGTCTGTGGGTGTGTACGTGTGTACACAAAAGAGATCTGTATATTTCCTTCCCAGAATTTAGCGCTTGAGTGCAATGACTATGCTTAATAAATAACAATAATCCATAAATGTCAGCTTATATTTCATACCATTCAACATAAGAGCGATAAAACTTCCTTTTTGTAGCATCAGCAATTCCAGAACTCTTTAGGCTGCATGTAAGCTCTCTGAAAGCATGAGCTGAGCTTTCTCTTTGTTCTGTCTTGCGGGCACACTGTGAACTCTCAACAATAAATAATAAAAAAAGAAGTAATATTTGTGCAGTGAGTCTATTTAATATCTCTGTGTGCTGACTGTTCATTCAGCCTCACACCAGTGCCGACTTTTGGGTGTTCACTGTTGCATGTATAAATGATTAGCCCCTACAATGTAAATGTGTACCTGTTTTGTATGTAAAAGAACTCTGGATTTGCATGTGCAAATCCAATAGCTGATCACCAAACTGTGGGGTCTGCACATGCAACTGGCTGTTTGTCCAGGCTCAGTTCTGTGGCACAATTGGTTGTGTGGGTGTAAAAGAGGGCACACAAGAGTGAATGCAGAGGCAGAAAACACTGCCCTTGATATCTTTTGCGGAACAGCCTTTTTTGCGCACACATTGCCCATCCTTCACTTCTTACTGCAGCTGAGAACTCTCTGGGTTTTATAGTAATGTCAGTGATTTTGGCAGATCATATAAATAAATGCATGCTCAAATAAATTTGTTAGTCTCTATCTAAGGTGCCACAAGTACTCCTTGTTCTTTTTGCGGATACAGACTAACACGTCTGCTACTCTGATACTTACGCTAAACTATCTGTTCGATCTTGACCTGAAGAAGAGCTCTTTGTAGTTTGAATGCTTGTCTCTCTCATCAACAGAATTTGGTCAATTAGAGATATTACCTCACCAAACTCGTCTCTCTTGAATTTTGTAGTCAGAAAACCTTGTTTATTTGAGGGATCATGTACCTGATCTTTGTTAGCTAATCAAATCAAAACTCATTTGATAATAACTAGGTGATTATCTTAAGTTCTCTCACCCTCCTTGGTTGTGCTTGAATTGTGGGTTTGGAGTACAGGAACTTACACTATACCCCACTTCTCACCATTGTTTGTGGGAGAGGGAATAAAAGGATCCGGGGACGGGATGGGAAGAGTGGTTGCCTTCATTTCTTCTTTCCCCCCATCAGAGCACTACTCCTAGGTAAAAGCCATTGTTACATTTATTTTTTGTTCGCAATATAATTAGATGATATGAAGGTAGATGATGCCGTTAGAATATGTCTACCCTACAATAGCTAGAGCGGCACTGCTGCAGCTGTGCTGCTGTAGTCCTGTAGCGTAGCTGCTTCCTACATCAAAGGAATGTATATGGCTATACTGATGGAATAATTCTTTGTGGACTCAGCTGCATCTACAGAAGTTGACCTATGTTACATTGGGCACAAAATTTTCCCAGCCCTGATCAATGTAGCTAGGTCAACCTATGTCTTGCGTGCAGACCAGGCCTTAGAGTCACAGCCTGTGCTCGAAGAAGTGTGTGAGGACCTGCTCTTCTGAGATACCACAAGAGACATTTTGCTCAGCTCAGCCAGAATTCTTCCTGGGTTCAGTTCCCAGCTCTCTCTGACCTCTGAGAAGCCACTTTGTGCCTCAGTTTCCCATCTGTTAAATACTTCCTGTCTCCCACCTTTTGTCTATTGAGACAGTAAACTCTTTGGGGTGGAGACTGTTTCTTATTGTGTGTCTGTAGAGCCCCTGGCGCAATGAGGCTCAGCGCTCAATTGGAGTTCTTGGCACTCTAACAACAGGAATGATAGTGTTCAAACACAATAAGATGTTGCATCGCAGACAAGCACTGAGGAACTGTCTTTGCCTGGGCCAAGGAAATGGGGGAGGGTTCCTTTTCACCCCCTTCTTTCTCCTGCACGTGAGTTTGGTCACAACCTGTCCATAGCGTTCAAGTCACTGTGGCAGCAAGTCATTATCTTGCTCGTGAAAAGATTGCAAATAGATGACTGGGTACATTCTGCTGGACATTTTAGTACAAAGTCAACACCCTTCTGGCCTATGTGTTCTCCATTTTTGAACTAATTATTATAAAAATCCTATTTTTTTTCTTTTTTCTTTTTTTGCATCTGAGTGCAGTATAATCCAGACTTTTGGAAAGATAAATCAATGTTTGTGAGCTTGCTTGGATTTAATGTAAGTGATGAAGGACTAATTCACTAAAATGGCTTAGACCCATCCAGATGTACTTTCATGAGCTGTGGTGATGGGCTGGGAGCCCACAGGGTTAGAGCTGCAGATTTTGCATGTCTCAGTTTTCGTGTGTCCAGTTTAAGATACCTCACTGAGGCCTGGTTTTCAGGAAATGCTGAATGTACATCCTGTGATCATCTGGACTTCTAAAAATTTCTGAGGATGGGCGCTTAAAAATCAATTGTTACTTTTGAAAGTCTTAGCCATTGTTAACTGGAGCTATGTCTTGGTTTCCTTTGAAGCCACTTTTCTTTTCTTTCCTTTCCTTTCCCAATGTCCACTCTTCCTCTCTTTCTTTATTCATTTACAAAGGAGGAATTGGGTTTTTCAAACACAGTGGTAGTACTGGGTGTGTTCATAGATATAAACGTACATGAATAAGCAGATATTTTAATTACTGTAAGCCAAAGTTATAAGTGCTGGACACCTGAACTAGACCTTTTAAAATAAATTGTTTAGAGCTTGACCATTCGTGAAATAAGTTCATGGATTATTGAGGAGGTGGTAACTTTTGCTAGTTGAGCCTGCTATATCTGGCTTCATTAATCAGATCACTTTACAGGGTGGCTTTTAAAGAAGCTCTGTGTTTATTTTCTTTAAGAAGTACTTGTGAAATGTTTGTTTCCTTAATCATATTGTAGTGTTAATTAGCTGGTTGGGTTACTCATCAGGAGGAATAGCTAATTTGGGCTTCTTTTGTTCCTCAAGCAGTAGGTGACATCTGGCTATTTGGTGCCAGAAACTGTGTATCCTCCCTGCCCCCCCCCCCCCCCCCACCGTGCTTAAAATAATGAAATGATTAAAAGGTAGGGTTTAAGTATGTTCCCAAGGACCTGCTCCAACTCCCACTGAAATGAATAGGAATCTTTCCTAGTGACTACAATGGGAGTAGGATCAGACCCCATAAAAGGGTTTTTCTACCACACCGTGCAGGAACAACATTTGTGAAAACCCTAAATAAGATCCTCTTAGCAGGTTTATGATATGTACAAGTAGTGCCTGCAAGCCCAGTTTCATGTCCCGGTTTCACTCTGTGCAGCTGTAAAGGCAGCAGGAAGGTGGGGCCAATGCTGGGGCCAGTTCTATGCTGTCTGAGAGGGAGAGCAAATAAATAACAATTTTGCTGATACTCACAAATGTACAAAATCTGGAATTGTACAGAAGCTGCATCTGGAATTTTAGTTTCAATGTTAAAAACAACAGCAACAAACCAACCAGTCAAATCCAAATGAGGCCAAATGCAGAAATTAAACATAGAAAGAGAAAGAATTTTCCATGTAGAGGTTAGTTTAAATTATATTTTCCAGGGGAAAAATGCCTGCTAGGCCCCTTACCTTAGTTGGATGCCTGCATCATTCACCACACTCGGCATTTCAGATGCCCCAGCCTGGGATCTAATGAGCTACATGAATTATGAAGCAACTATTTCTTAATTCAGCAGCATTTCTCTGTGTTGGAGGCTATAAGGGAAGCAGGATAGATTTATCTTAACACACAAGAATACAAGCTTATAAGACCTGGGTTATCTTCCAGAGTGACCTTGGGCAAATTGAAGAATTTCCCTGTGCCTCAATTACCTTAGCTATAAAATGGGGATACTGTAATAATATTCATCTTCCTCACATGAGAGTTGTGAGACCAAATTAATCAGTGCATTTAAAATGCTTTGAGATTTCCCCTGATAAGTGCAAAGTAGGCTCTCAAGCTGTCCCTGGTTCTTTAGGTAGAACTCAGTCTCAGCCCAAAGTGCTACAGCAATAGACAACAAGACAAAACAGGCCTTTGCTGTGGGTAAAGATCAGATTGGGCAAGCAGAGGGGATGCTGCTCTTCCCAACTCTGACCACAGAATAAACCCACCTGAGTCACCTGATTGAGACACTGTTCATTGTAGATTGTGCAGATGTTCAAAATATGGTTGTGTGAGCTCCCTGAGCTCCTGCTGAGCTCCTTTGGCTTGGCTCTTCCTTGATTAGAGATTGTGTAGGAGATGCCGAGAGGCAACAAGTCTGCTGCTCCTCCCTGAAAATGCTGCTGGAGGTGATGAGGATTGCAGAGCATTGGGTCCACCCTGGAAGAGAATTTTGTCCAAAACTAACAAACCTAAAAGGAGACCTCCTGTAGCTAGCAGTGGTAAATAATTCTTACCTGTTATGTGCCTCGGCCAGTAGAAGGTAACATTGCACACACAAAGCCAACTTGGTACATTACACAAGACTTTAAAGAAAACTGCCTTGAAAAATCTCCACATGGTTATCAATATTATATTCTCCTTTATTTATTCAATTACAGCAAATTAAGAAGTTCTTTAATCCGTTAAAAGGAGGGGAAACATTATTCTTGATCTTTATGCACATTCTACATTAAATGATACAGGGCTGGGCTGGTAGCCCCTGAATGGGGTTTACTTGTGTGAGTAACTGCTCACTAGTGTGAGCAAGGGTTTCCTAATCTAGCCCCTACTGGGCAGGGAAGATGCTCATGGGCCCTCTGTCTCAGATGAAATGCTAAATTGCATTTCTAGGCAGGTATAGACACCATCAAACTCATTTAAATTACTGCTAATAATAGAGATGTTAATATATCGCTCTGCCTGTGACTACACTTCCCTCTAACGGCTTCATCCTGTGTGTCAACAAAGGATCTAACAGCTGCACCAGGAAGGGAAAGTGGCCTGTGTTAATTAGAAACTCTTCCTCAGCTTTTCGCAGTGCAAACTATCAATTGGTAATTACAACCCACCGGTAACTCCCCATTCTTCTCTGCTAATGCTGGACAGTGAGCTAACAGGAGGAGAGGAAAAGCTGGCGGAGGAGGATATACTGAGCAAGAGCATTGCAAGATTTCAAGTTCGCACTCTAACAACAAAGACAAAGCAAAACTATCTGGGGAATGTTTGTATCGTTCTTTTAAAATTGAAGCCTTAAATATAAGGTAGGGATCTTTCCAATTTTTTATGCTTTTTAAAAAAAGATTCTCCTGTCAAAGATTGTTTTAAAATTATGAACAACTCTCCCTTGCAGCTTCCTTGTGGATTTGCCGCAGGAGTGCAGGTTGGTCTCTTGTCTTTTTGCTCCGGGGTGGGAAGTTATCTGTGCCAGGCCTTTTCCTGGTGCAGATTACCTGTTCCTTCACACCAGCTCAGCTGTTCTGGCTGACATGTTGGAAGGGGTAGACTCATCTCCACTTCCCTGAGACCCATTATGAGGGGATCCAGGCAGGAAGGTAAAGGAGAAAAGGTGGGTGAGGTAGTATATTTTATTGGACCAACTTCTGTTGATGAGAGAGAGAAGCTAGTTTACTCCCCTCCCCCAGGCTCTCCATGGGCACATGATTTGAGCTATGAAGAGAACAAATGTTCAAATCCAAGTTTTTAACATATATATATGATCTCGAAACCTTGTCCCTAATCAATGGCTCATGTCCTGAGCTGGGTTAAATTGACCCAAGCTGAGCATCTGACCCAGTGCTCCTATGACCTTTAAAAATGGCAGCTGCTGTGTTGTTTAAGATGTTTTATCAATAACGAGATGGACATCTAGGTCCAAGAGCAGGCTCAAAATGGGGGTGGGGAGAGAATTTATTTCAATTTTTTCTCTTCTTTTGGTTAAAATTTCAATTTCAATGATCATTTTCATTAAATAAACCCCTTAAACCTTGAAAAGTATCATCAGCTCTATAGCTGGTTAAAAAAATGACCCCCCCCCCGAATATTGTAAACATTTTGTCAAAATTCACCCTAACCCTCCCCAAAATTTGATATTTAGATTAAAGTTTTCCTCACCATTCCAATCATTCCAACCAGTATTACTAGATACTGTGGTTGGAATAACATATGTATGTACATAAAGGTGTTACTTTTGGATACACAGTTTCACTTGTTTCGGTGAGATGGGGCACAAGCTCTGTTTTCAATTTTAGATGGTGTCTATTTTATGCAATTCATTTTTAAAGCATTTTAAGATTCTGCTGCCTCTCTTGGCTTTGGTCCTAATTCAGCACTTACTTAACTTTAAAAGCACATGCTTCACACCATTCCTCTGCAGTAAAACACTTAAGCATGTGCTTGTATCTCCTTGACTTTAGTGGAACTTAGGTACCATTGGTGCTCAAAGGTAACCACATACTTAAATGTTTTGCTGAACAGGGATAGAATTAAGTACATGCTTACAGTTAAGCTAATGCTTAAATTCTTTACTGAGTCAGGGCATTTAGGATCAAGGGGGAGAGATAGACAAGCAAAGCAGGGAGTTTGGCTTAAATGATCTCCCAGAGCATCAGTTAAAGCTGCTTTGGGTCAACTTTACATCATTAGAAGAGAGAGACGGGCACCTGGGATGAGACCTTTGAGCATCAAATTTCTAGCTGAAAGGAGTTTTTATGGCCATAAAACAGTTCTACAGCGTTGGATAGATGGGTTTGTAATGGAAGTATTGTTGGCATAATCATAGCCATCAAACTGAATGGAGACTTGAAAAGAGCACTGCTTCATAAAAGCTGTGTTGGCACTGATCATTTTTAGCATCCATTTCAGAAAGAAGCTCTGTACCATATATGTAGAATTCTTCTGCAGAATTTGTATATAGAAAGCATGGAATGCTCTTTACTGGGTAAATTCTTTGCTTCTCTATTTATTATGCTCCCTCTTTCCCCTGAGCATAAGTGGCTGCAAAGGATTTGAGTTAGTAGAGAAAACAGGTGTGCCTGTTCAAAGGAATGAAAAGCATGTATGCAAAGTAAAAGTAGGATTGTTGTTTCAAATAAGATATATAATATCAGGCCTCCCTTTGGGGGTCAGCCTAAACCTAAACTGACTCCTTGGCAAAGCTGGATTAAGGCATAGGATCTATAAACCCATACCTAGAATCCCAGCTACTAGAGCCAACTGATTGCATCAGAATATATTTTCATGGGGCAATTCAAACTACTCAGAGCTATTATGGAATTAGGGATATAACTGGAATAACAGAGACTTGGTGGGGTAACTCACATGACTGGAGTACTGTCATGGATGGATATAAACTGTTCAGGAAGGACAGGCAAGGCAGAAAAGGTGGGGGAGCATGTAAGAGAGCAGTATGACTGCTCAGAGCTCCAGTATGAAACTGCAGAAAAACCTGAGAGTCTCTGGATTAAGTTTAGAAGTGTGAGCAACAAGGGTGATGCTGTGGTCAGAGTCTGCTACAGACCACCAGACCAGGGGGCTGAGGTGGAAGAGGCTTTCTTCTGGCAACTAACAGAAGTTACCAGATCGCAGGCCCTGATTCTCATGGGGGACTTCAATCACCCTGATATCGGCTGGGAGAGCAATACAACGGTGCACAGACAATCCAGGACATTTTTGGACAGTGTAGGGGACAATTTCCTGGTGCAAGTGCTGGAGGAACCAATTAGGGGAAGAGCTCTTCTTGACCTGCTCCTCACAAGGGAAGAAATAGTAGTGGAAGAAAAAGTGGATGGGAACCTAGGAGGCAGTGACCATGAGATGGTCGAGTTCAGGATCCTGATACAAGGAAGAAAGGAGAGCAGCAGAATACACTGGTCTACAATTTTTTAGAAGTCGTCTACTTCAGAGATAAAATGTGATATTTATTATGTATTTTGATATGCTGAATTCAAATATGACAATTAAAACAACTGATTGGCTACTGTTTCTAAGATATTTAAGTTTTTACATTTTATGTCTATGTATATTGTGTACATAGTAGAGTTTTAATCATAAATTGTAAACCTAGGTCTTTTCATGTGTTTCTGGTTGCTTTACATGATAATGTTTCACCTGTCCTGTTTATGTAACACTTTAAAAAATCAGCAAAAGGGTTATATAAATAAAATGTATTATGAAACAAAAGGCAAAAAACTATTATGTACATAGTTTAGTCCTATTCAGTGTCTACTCGGCGCTTCTTGGCTTGTCTCTTGTATTCATTAAATGGAGCATCTCTTGTCACTGTCCAGCAATAGTCTGCAAGCATTGATGGGCTCCATTTGCCCTGATAGCGTTTCTCCATTGTTGCAATGTCCTGGTGAAATTGCTCGCCATGCTCGTTGCTCACCGCTCCGCAGTTCGGTGGAAAAAAATCTAGATGAGAGTGCAAAAAATGTATCTTTAGTGACATGTTGCAACCAAGGCTTTTGGAGGCTTTCCACCAACAACCTGTAGTTTTCTGCCTTGTTGTTTCTGAGAAAATGTATTGCCACTGACTAGAAGGCTTTCCATGCCGTCTTTTCCTTGCCATGCAGTGCATGGTCAAATGCATCATCTCGAAGAAGTTCACAAATCTGAGGACCAACAAAGACACCTTCCTTTATCTTAGCTTTACTTAACCTCGGAAATTTTCCACGGAGGTACTCGAAAGCTGCTTGTGTTTTATCAATGGCCTTGACAAAGTTCTTCATCAGACCCCGCTTGATGTGTAAGGGTGGTAACAAAATCTTCCTTGATTCAACAAGTGGTGGATGCTGAACACTTTCCCTCCCACGCTCCAATGACTGTCGGAGTGGCCAATCTTTCTTGATGTAGTGGGAATCTCTTGCACGACTATCCCATTCGCAAAGAAAACAGCAGTACTTTGTGTATCCAGTCTGCAGACCAAGCAAGAGAGCAACAACCTTCAAATCGCCACAAAGCTGCCACTGATGCTGGTCATAGTTTATGCACCTCAAAAGTTGTTTCATGTTGTCATAGGTTTCCTTCATATGGACTGCATGACCAACTGGAATTGATGGCAAAACATTGCCATTATGCAGCAAAACAGCTTTAAGACTCGTCTTCGATGAATCAATGAAGAGTCTCCACTCATCTGGATCGTGAACGATGTTGAGGGCTGCCATCACACCATCCATGTTGTTGCAGGCTACAAGATCACCTTCCATGAAGAAGAATGGGACAAGATCCTTTTGACGGTCACGGAACATGGAAACCCTAACATCACCTGCCAGGAGATTCCACTGCTGTAGTGTGGAGCCCAACAGCTCTGCCTTACTCTTGGGTAGTTCCAAATCCCTGACAAGGTCATTCAGTTCAGCTTGTGTTATGAGGTGTGGTTCAGAGGAGGAGGATGGGAGAAAATGTGGGTCCTGTGACATTGATGGTTCAGGACCAGAAGTTTCATCCTCTTCTTCTTCCTCGTCTGACTCAAGTGAGAATGATTCTTGTGCATCAGGAACCGGCAGTCCTTCTCCGTGGGGGATTGGGCGTATAGCTGATGGAATGTTTGGATAGTGCACAGTCCACTTTTTCTTCTTTGACATACCTTTCCCAACTGGAGGCACCATGCAGAAGTAACAATTGCTGGTATGATCTGTTGGCTCTCTCCAAATCATTGGCACTGCAAAAGGCGTAGATTTCCTTTTCCTGTTCAACACTGGCGAAGATTTGTTGCACAAGTGTTGCACCACATATGTGGGGCCCACCTCTTGTCCTGATCTCCAATTTTGCAGCCAAAATAAAGGTGATAGGCTTTCTTAACCATAGTGGTTATACTGCGCTTTTGTGATGCAAAAGTCACTTCACCACAAAGATAGCAGAAGTTATCTGCACTGTTCACACAAGTACAAGGCATCTCTGCTCACTTTGGCTAAACAGAAATGTGTCCCTTTGCAAAATCAAACACTGACAAATAAGAGAGCACGACACTGTATGATTTCTAGAGCTGATATAGGGCAATTTGTTCAGCAGAGTGATGTAAGCTTCGTTATGATTACATCCTCCATGACTTCTAGGAATAACATGATGCAATTCATATCATGTATGACGCAATACCAGCTTCAGATTGCATCATTCATTGTTTTGCCTAAAAAGCAAGTACTGTCCAAACCCAGTCATAGATTTATTCATAGATCCAGTCAAAGATGTATTTTAGTCATTTCTGGTTTAAATTGAGATCCCTTCCCTTTATAACTCACTTATCCTCTGCCATTCCCATGTCAAAGGTCGTATATACTGACCCAATAGCATATCTTGAAAACTAGAGCCAATCAACAATTTTAAGCATCATTTCCGTTCTCAGTGACCCAGAATTAGTAAAGTTTGACTACATTTATTTCAGAAGCATTTTGGCTGTAGAGCAGTGATACAGACCCTGGACTTCAGAAAAGCGGACTTTGACTCCTTCAGGAACTGAAAATAACATGAGGGAGAAAGGAGTCCAGGAGAGCTGGCTGTATTTTAAAGAATCCTTATTGAGATTGCAGAAACAAACCATCCTGATGTGTAGAAAGAACAGTAAATATGGCAGGTGTCCAGCTTGGCTTAACAGTGAAATCCTTGCTGATCTTAAACATATAAAAGAAGCTTACACGTGGGGAAGATTGGACAAATGACCAGGAAGGAGTATAAAAATATTGCTCAGACATGCAGGAGTGAAATTAGGAAGGCCAAATTCCACTTGGAGTTGCAGCTAGTAGGAGATGTTAGGAGTAACAAGAAGGGTTTCTTCAGGTATGTTAGCAACAAGAAGAAAGTCAGGGAAAATGTGGGCCCCTTACTAAACAAGGGAGGCAACCTAGTGACAGAGAAGGTGAAGAAAGCTAATGTACTCAATGCTTTTTTTGCCTCTGTCTTCACTGTCAAGGTCAGCTCCCAGACTACTGCATTGTGCAGCACAGTATGGGGAGGAGATGACCAGCCCTCTGTGGAGAAAGAAGTGGTTTAGGACTATTTAGAAAAACTGGATGAGCACAAGTCCATGGAGCCGGATGCACTGCATCTGAGGGTGCTAAAGGAGTTGGCAGATTGCAGAGCCATTGGGCATTATCTTTGAAAACTCATGGCGATCGGGGAACGTTCCAGATGACTGGAAAAAAGCTAATGTAGTGTCCATCTTTAAAAATGGGAAGAAGGAAGATCTGGGGAACTACAGGCCAGTCAGCCTCATTTCAGTCCCTGGAAAAATCATGAAGCAGGTCCTCAAGGAATCAATTTTGAAGCACTTAAAGGAGAGGAAAGTGATCAGGAACAATCAGCATGGATTCACCAAGGGCAAGTCATGCCTGACTAGCTAATTGCCTTCTGTGATGACATAACTGGCTCTGTGGATGAGGGGAAAGCAGTGGATGTGTTATTCCTTGATTTTAACAAAGCTTTTGATTTGGGCTCCCACAGTATTCCTGCCAGCAAGTTAAAGAAATATGGACTGGTTGAATGGACTATAACGTGGATAGAAAGCTGGCTAGATCGTCGAGCTCGGCGGGTAGTGATCAATGGCTCCATGTTTAGTTGTCAGCCGGTATCAAGTGGAGTGCCCCAAGGGTTGGTCCTGTGGCTGGTTTTGTTCAATATCTTCATTAATGATCTGGAGGATGGTGTGGATTGCACCCTCATCAAGTTTGCAGATGACACTAAACTGGGAGGAATAGTAGATACGCTGGAGGGTTGGGATAGGATACAGAAGGACCTAGACAAATTAGAGGATTGGTCCAAAAGAAATCTGATGAACTTCAACAAGGACAAGTGCAGAGTCCTGCACTTAAAACGGAAGAATCCCATGCACTGCTACAGACTAGGGACTGAGGGACTAGGTAGCAGTTCCGCAGAAAAAGACCTGGGGGTTACAGTGGATGAGAAGCTGGATATGAGTTAACAGTGTGTCCTTGTTGCCAAGAAGACTAACAGCATTTTGGGTTGTATAAGTAGGGGCATTGCCAGCAGATCGAGGGACATGATCATTCCCTTTTATTCGGCATTGGTGAGGCCTCATCTGGAGTACTGTGTCCAGCTTTGGGCCCCACAATACAAGAAGGATGTGGATAAATTGGAAGGAATCCAATGGAGGGCAACAAAAATGATTAGGGGCCTGGAGCACATGACTTAAGAGGAGAGGTTGAGGAAACTGGGATTGTTTAGTCTACAGAAGAGAAGAATGAGGCGGGATTTGATAGCTGTTTTCAACTACCTGAAAGGGGGTTCCAAAGAGGATGGATCTAGGCTGTTCTCAGTGTTAGCAGTTGACAGAACAAGGAATCATGGTCTCAAGTTGCTGAGGGGGAGGTTTAGGTTGGATATTAGGAAAAACTTTTTCACTCGGAGGGTGGTGAAGCACTGGAATGGGTTACCTAGGGAGGTGGTAGAATCTCCTTCCTTGGAGGTTTTTAAGGTCAGGCTTCACAAAGCCCTGGCTGGGATGATTTAGTTGGGGTTGGTCCTGATCTGAGCCGGGGGTTGGGCTACATGACCTCCTGAGGTCCCTTCCAACCCTGATATTCTGTGATTCTATGATTCTGTTGTTCCAGGCTCTCTGCAGACTCAGGCAGACACCAATGCATTGGTTATGTTCAGGTTACATTTTTAAGCTTTGCGACTGTGAGGGCTAAAAAAGTAATGACAGTTGTGAAAAAAGGTTAAAAATGTGCCTGGTACTAGCAGAATGCCCCCGCGAGTTTAGGACTTGTGGGCTCTGGCTGTGGGGCTGTTTCTTTGCTGTAGAGGCTTCTGGACTTGGGCTGGAGTCCGAGGTCTTGGTCTTTCCCACCCTGCAGGGTCCTAGAGCCTGGGCTCCAGCCTGAGCTCAGAAGTCTACACAGCAATGAAACAGCCCCTCAGCCCGAGCCCTGCGAGCCTGAGTTGGCTAGCATGAGCCAGCCGCAGGTGTCTAGTTGCTGCATAGACATACAGAGAGACTCTTATGACTTGTCTTTGCCCTAGCCAGGTTATTCCCAATAGGTTTGGGAAATGCAGAAGTTATATCCATGAAGTTTCCCTGGAATTCTTCTGTTTGTGACAGTAGGTTTTGCCTCCCTCCTCAACCAAAGTAACTGGAGGTTTGGCTCACTCACAAACTATGCATCTCCTAGTTGCCTCCCACCTTCCCTGCCTCCAGGAAAGCCCAGCTCCAAAATTTGGCCAAGACAATGGCCTCAGTCTGGCAAAAAGTGCTGTCAAATCTTTAGTGACCACAAATGGTCAGGACCTCACTTTTACATGACATATGAGAGACTACATCCCCAGCAGCACAGTGCCCCAATACCATTTTGGGTCCCTGCTTCCGTAGTGACTCAGAGGGAAGAGATCCATCTAATGAATCACCATCATCACTTCTTGTCACAGCGAGATGTTCCATGATGGAGGTCTCTGATTCAAACACTGACCTGACACACCTGACCCTGCATAGCGTGTGAGATCTGATGGGATCCCAGCACGAGGCGGTATATGGCTAATTGATTTTACACTGTGTTTAGTGATAGCTGCACTATCTTTCCTTCTGGGGAGAGGGGCAAATGTGTAATGGCAGATATTGTTAATTCTTTTGGTGTTTCTGCTCTGTTTGTCAAATCATTGTTTAATTTTTATTGAAAATCACTGAGTTCTGAATGGAGGTGAAATATTAATGACCCATGTCTCTTTCATATCCAAAGGAGAATCTTTAATGCTGATAGCCTCTCCCTGTCCCTTCACTCAGCATCCTGTGAACATACATAGGATGGTCCAGAAGATAGGATGTGAGTTGGGGAGAGAGCAGGTATTTGGTCTAGTCTGGCTCTGCCACCTACTCACTATATACCAAGTCACTTATACTCACATTTGCAACTGTGACCTCTAATTTTTGAGTGCCTCAAATATGAGTGTCCAGCTTGAGATACCCACATTGTCTCAAGTAGAGACTCAAACACTGAACCACCAAAAATCAGTGGCCTCTTGAAACTCTGAACTAAATCTCTGTGTGTCTCAATTTCCTTGTTTAGGGATTTATATACCATATGGATGAACGTGGTGTACAAACTTAGATTTCATGTATAGAACAAAGGTAAACTTACCTTTCATGTTCCCTATTTGGGCTTGAAATGTTTGAACAATGTCCTTTGTATGTAACTGACAAAAGGCTTCACTGTTTTAAAATAAAGGTTCAGGGTTGAAGGACAAGTGGACAATTTTGGAAGCATCTCTTTTTCATGGTAAGAACGGCATTAATTTCTTAATGCTCTGTTTTGTGTTCAGGGAAGGAGAATGTATTCCCATGGTTTCAAAGGAAGAGTCTATTAAATATGGCACCCCCATCTTCTCTCTCTTCATTGTTCCTCCCCAAGTCCTTAGGATTCCTTACAAATTACAGTCTTTTTAGATAAGTGAACACTGTGCTATTTCAGCCACTTTGGAGGGGAGAGGGGTAATATAATAGGCTGAGAAGTGTTTTCTTACAATCTTACCTGGATTGTTTGTTGTGGCCGGCAACGGGGTTCAGCGGCATGGACTCTGACAGCCCCAGTGGGACTCTGTGAACATAAGAGTTCT
Organism: Dermatemys mawii; assembly: GCA_007922305.1. NCBI lineage: Eukaryota > Metazoa > Chordata > Testudines > Dermatemydidae > Dermatemys > Dermatemys mawii. Next base: position 88,368,646 of record ML677332.1, read on the forward strand.
ACTGCAGAATCAGGACCTTCAGCATTGCTTCACACTTAGAGCACAATAGCATTCTGATTTTTATATGATGACAGCGTGATTGTACTGGGGAAATAATGTGGGAAAAGAGGAGCTGCTGTGTAAGGATTTAAGAACACTGATATGTAATGTGCTTCTTGAGAGAGTTAAAAAGCCTTGGGGCAGGGGGGTGGGGAGAAAGAGAAAGGTGGACACTCACTTGTCAGAAACTTCCTAGGGGTAAAACAGAAAGAGAGACTGCAGAGGCAGTCTAAAGAAGTGGGCCTCTCCAGATCCAGGGAATGATGAGCCTTTGGGAAAAGCTAGACATGAGTACAGTCTTTAATTTTTAAGGTATGTTTTCTCTGTAATGCTCTTGTTCTAAATAAACTGAGGCTTTGTTTTAAGGAGGCTTTTGGATGCTAATTACCACTGTCATTGACCTGAAGGGACCAGAATTGCAGGGTCTGGACTTAAGTCAAAGCTACTGAGGTGATCATGGTTGATATACAAGGGACTGCAGCTTGGCATCTGGTCTGAGAATGGGAGAATAGCATGATTCCAAAGTGAGACCTGGTCTACAGATTCCCTCTGCAGCCTATGCAGAACTGCCTGCCATCATTGCCCAGTGCTCAATCCTCCTCCCCCAAACATCCTATGAGGCGCGGGGGAGAGGGGGCGCCCTTGGTATCCCTGGCACTCCACACCAACAGAGGGTACAAGGAACCGAAGGTGTCCATTCCCAGACCTTTCATACTTATTGCAGTGCATCTGCAAACAAACTTTCCTTGTTTCTGCATTTGCTCAGCCTATGGTTGAACCAGTTCTTACTGCTGTCCAGGCAGCCAGTAAAAGGTCTCCCAGGATCATAACTGGCATGTCTACATCATCAATGGTTATTTTGTGGTCTGGAAAAAAAGTCCCTGATTGCAGCTTTCTGAGCAGACCTGTGTTTGTAAAGAAGAGCGTGTCATACATCTTCCTGACCATCCCACGCTGATGTCGATGAAACAGCCCTTTGATCCACCAGTGCTTGCAACATCATTGAGAAGTCTCTCTTTTGGATTATGTATCTTTGGCAAAGTGGTCTGGTGCCAACATATGATTTTTCCTCAAATGTGCAATTCTACTTACACTTTTCATCATTAAATAAGGAAATCTCCTTCCCCCTTTATGATGCTGAGGAGCACAACCAACTAGATAACAAGAAATTGTATTTTTAAAGGCCTGTAACTCACCTTCACTTGTATGCCAATGAATGTAATACTCTCAAATGGAAGGACTGGATGGAATAGGACAGTGTTTTCCAAACTTTTTCCCTGTCAAAGACCCCTTTGGCATCCTACTAAATTTCCCAAATTTCCCTTTCATTTTTATGCATTAGTTTCATGTTGTTGTTATTCTATTAGCTAGGGTTAGTTTATTGTTTTAAAAAACTATTTTTTGTAATTAAAATAAGACTCCTAAAGGGACCAACAGTAAATGACCTGCAGTTATTACAAGTTATTCATTTATTATAACCATTAAACTGTATATCAAAACATAGGTAGGTATTATCTTTAGAACACTATGAAAGATAGTCATAAATCAAGCATAGTATTATAATTAAGAAATCATAGGTATTGATATAAAAATGTGAAAAAATAATACTGTGGTTAAAACAAATTTAAATTTAAAACTGAAATAAAAGAAGTGTATTATATTATCCAGGGTGGTGGGTGGGGTTGCTTTTGTGAATGCACTTTTGACACATTTGGCACAATATTCAAAAATTTCAATCTAAGATCATGCTCTGTATCCAGCTTGTGTTTATATTTTGATTTTAATGAGATGAGTGCCAAGAAACCACTTTCACACAAATAGGTAGTGGTGAACAGGATTAAAAATGCCACGGCTCTGTCTGACAGCCTGGGATACTCTGACTTCTATTGCAGCCAAAACTGGATCAATGAATACTTTTTAAAGTCCATTGTAAATCCCCACTACACAAGAAGTCAATAAGTTCCTCATGTTCCTTTATACTCAAATCCTTTGTTGGCTTTGCTTCTTCAGCAAAGGGATCTCGAATCTCATTGTTGGCATCAGCCTTCACAGGAAATATTCTCGGAAATTGTCCTTGAGTTTCACCAAATGCTGAACAATGTTACATTTTACATTTTCATTGAGAGTCAAATCATTTTCACATAAAAATGAAATCTAATAAAGGCAAACAGCAAAATTGTCATTTGTCACATGGTGACATCATAATGGAAGCTGTTTTATCATGGCTTTGACTTTCGTTACTAATATTCTCTGGACAACTAAATTCAGTTCATTTAATTGAGAAAATATGTCCACCAAGAATGCCAACTGTGATAGCCAGTTTTATCTTCAAGACAGTCCAAAAGCTCAAAAGGATAATCCATAGAAAGCAACAATATCTCTCAGTGAAGTTTGAAGGAATGGGTCAATACCCTGCCCCAGGATAACCAATGGACTTCCATGTATAGAAGTAATATCAAGTGTTCACTTCCCATGTCTCTAGAAAGAACGTTTCTATTAAAAAAAATTCAGAAAATACCTTCTGCTGTTGTGCATGTGGCAAAAGAAAACAAATTAAAAAGTCTTCAACCATCTCATCACCAAAAATATAACAAATGTATGCAAGATTAGCCACACTAGAAAAGTCTGTCGCTTCATTGATTTCCAACGCAATTTATGGACTCAGCTACAAGTGAAACACCAGTTGTTTTTTCACTTTATCACTTGTGTCAGGTATTCTTCTAGATACTGTATCATTCAACAGGGGAATCATTTTAGTTGCTTTCCTTGCTTCTCTCCTAGCACTATGTTTGCCATGTTCTTCACTGCTGGAAGAATCAGTTCTTTAGCAATTGTGTGCAGTTTTCCAGCCTTAGCAATTCTGTAGTTAACTTTTTATGAAGCCTTGAGAGCTTTACTATTGACACGGGCTGTGTTAATAACACTCAGTTTTCCAGCCTTCAGTCAGCATAACTTTCACTAAAATATTTTGTGGTATAGACCTGAATGGGCAAGTTTTGGTACTGCCAGAACATCCGTTCCAGCATGACTTGTCACGCAAAATATGTGGTCTTCAGAGGGAGGGGAGGATAGCTCACATTCTGTGAGCTCTACAGAGAACGCCATTTTAAGAACAAAATGGTGTCCTTGATGCAGCAAAAGTGCTGGAACACTGTTCTGGTGCATTCCTGCCACAGTGCACTTCTGGCCCCGCTGCCCCATGGCTAAACAGGTGGATCCCCACATAACCCACGGTGGACCTGCATGGATCCAGGGACTCCACTTTGGGAACCACTGGATTAGAATATTGGTAATATCTCACAGAGATTTTTATCTATAGATTGCTGTAATGCTGGGTCAAGTGCAGCTGGTTTCAGCCTACAGGGAAAGTTGTTACTGTTTGTTTAACCAGTACCTTTTGTGAAATGAGTCTGGTGTTCTCAAATCTAGGTGAACAAATGTCTGTTTGTCAAACATGCCATCCAGTCTGGTTCCCAGAATGAAAGTCTCAGCTGAGAGGCACAGGAATGAATGGGCACAGAATGTGAGCTACCCTCCCTCCTGAAGGTTGTACCTCCAGGACAGGGCTGAGTGGCAGTGAGGCACTGTGGGGAAAGCTGGCATTGCTGCTGCCTGTGCTGTGTGTCCCCTCTGTCGGCGGTCTCCCTGGGGGTAATTCTGACACTTCCCACCAGTGTTACATTCACTCATATGAACCATTAAGATCAAGTGTAAACAGGATGCTATTGTCTCCTCTGTTGTTGCAGAGGGCTCCTTGGCACCAGAATCAGTGCAGTACCATGACTGTGGGGCAGGATTTCAGGTGGCTATGTAATGGGGTGTATGTGAGAGAGGGGTGTGGCCAGAAGACTCATTGCTTGGATTATGCTCCAATCCAGAAGTTCAAAGCCTGTGGTCTGTGGAGCACTTGTTGGTGTTCAGCAGAGATTTATCTGGTCAGATGGTTCAGGCTTCTCTTTGTTTTCAGCTGCTAAATTGCATTGAAAGGAAGCTCAGATGACATTAAATAACTTCCTGGTCATATCTCCGGTGAGATATAGTTGCCCCAAGAACATAAATGGGAGGGGAGATGGTTCCTGAGAACGCAAACAGGAGAGGAAGTGTCCATCTCTGTTAAGATGTGGTCTACCCTCCAAAATAGTTTGAAGTTCTACTCCCCATTAGAGGAGGAAGGACACACTAGGGGTCATGGAGGATACTCCAGTAAATAGCATCCCGCCCAATGAAGATACTATTTCATTAGACTAGGGTAGCTTCTGCGGAATGGCTGCACTCCAGTTGTGCGGGAGGGAAAAGAGTCTTTCTGTGATCTGCCACAGAGCTCCTTGGTACCCAGCCAAGTTGCTCAAAGGATTGGGAAGAAGAGTTCCCCTTAGAGGTCCATCCTGCTCCTGTTGCAGTCAATGAGAGCTGGGACACTGACTCCTGTGGCAGTTGGACCAGGCCCTAAAGGTCTCATAGAAATGACAATGGGTATGTCTACACTCCCCACGTTACAGTGCGGCCATGACTTCTGGCAATAAAGCATCTATACTGACGCTTTTCAGCACTAAAACTTTTGTCCCTCAGGGGTGTGTTTTTTCACACCCCTCAACAACTAAAGTTTTAGCGCTGAAAGTGGCAGTGTAGACACAGACAGTGGCATGATGTTTTCCCTCTGGGCCCTGACTGCAGGCTGTTTGAACGACCACAATGTTTATGCTTGCTCACACTGGGCTGGTTTGATAGCAACAGCTTAGACGGACCGACCCTGTGTATCACTGACCAGTTCTTGCAGCAGAGAGAAAGCATTGTGCTGTAGCTTTTTGTTTATGCGGCTCCTCCAATTATCAAGGGAATAGCCCCAGAGGAACTAAGGAATCACAGATATGGTGGCGGTGGGATGCGGTGTTGGCTAAAAATGACTGAATAGCAACAAAAAAAAAATGAACTAACATCTTTGCTCAAAGTGTTTGTTAAATCAATTGCTTATTCTGAGTGGGTAGCTAAAATATAATTTAATTCAGTTGGTCTCAAATGTTTGTACTGGTGACCCCTTTTACATAGCATGCTCTAAGTGTGATCTCTCCCCTTATAAATTAAAAATTTTTATATATATATTTTTAAAACCATTATAAATGCTGGAGGCAAAGCGGGGTCTGGGGCGGCTTGCTACCCCATCACGTAATAACCTCACAACCCCCTGAGGCGTTATAAGAACATAAGAATGGCCATACTGAGTCAGACCAAAGGTCCATCCAGCCCAGTATTCTGTCTGCCAACAGTGGCCAATGCCAGGTGCCCCGGAGTGAGTGAACCTAACAGGTTATGATCAAGTTATCTCTCTCCTGCCATCCATCACCACCCTCTGACAAACGGAGGTTAGGGACACCATTCCTTACCCTAATTGCCATTAGTAGACTTACCTCCATGAATTTATCCAGTTCTTTTTTAAACCCTGTTATAGTCCTAGCCTTCACAACCTCCTCAAGCAAGGAGTTCCACAGGTTGACTGTGCGCTGTGTGAAGAACTTCCTTTTATTTGTTTTAAACCTGCTGCCCATTAATTTCATTTGGTGGCCCCTAGTTCTTCTATTATGAGAACAAGTAAATAACTTTTCCTTATTCACTTTCTCCACACCACTCATGAGTTTATATACCTCTATTATATCTCCCCTTAGTCTCCTCTTTTCCAAGCTGAAAAGTCCTAGCCTCTTTAATCTCTCCTCATATAGAACCTCTTCCAATCCCCTAATCATTTTAGTTGCCTTTCTCTGAACCTTTTTTGAGATGAGGAGACCACATCTGAAAACAGTGTTCAAGCTATGGGCACACCATGGATTTATATAAGGGCAATAAGATATTTTCCATCTTATTCTCTATCCCTTTTTTAATTATTCTAAACATCGTTTGCTTTTTTGACTGCCGCTGCACACTGCATGGATGTCTTTAGAGAATTATCCATGATGACTCCAAGATCTTTTTCCTGATTAGTTGTAGCTAAATTAGCCACCATCATATTGTATGTATGTATCCTGACCCCAAGGTTGAGAACCCCTGATTTAATTGGTGAAATGTTCTCAATTCCTATTAGAAGTTCAGTATGAGTTTTGCATGAAACAAAAATGGTTTTATTTTGGTTTACTCTGAAATATCATTATCACCCAGTGTCAGTGGTAATGCCTCAAAAAGCATATAGATCATTTAATTTCAAAATGCATATACCATTTCTTTCTAAGATCAAACTTCCATACCCTGTGCTATTGAAGTGCTCGTAGTCTGTTCTTGACCCACAGATATTAGCTGCTGGTCAAGTTCACTTTGTCCAAAACATTTAGGAATAGTAGTAATATTTTTTCCTCAGTTTAGATTTGGCTATTTGTAAATTTAAAAGTAGTATTAAACATCAAGCCTGAAACTTCTGATTGAGCTAGATTGTATCATTTAGAAAAATATTCCATCTTGATTTAAAGATTTTGTGATGGAGAATCCCCTACAACTCTAGATAAATTGTTCCAGTTGCTAATTACCTTGACCGTTAAAAATGTGCATCTGATTTCTAGTCTGAAATTTGTCTAGCTTTAGCTTCCAGCCATTGGATCTTGTTATGCCTGTTGCAGCTAGATTAAGAATCTCTTTGCTATCAGAAATCATCTCATGTTGGTGTGTATACTCTGTGATCAAGTCACCTGTGAATCGTATTTTGGATAAAGTAAATAAATTAAGCTTCTTTGGTCTCTCACTGTAAGGTAGGTTTTCCAGACCTCAAATCATTCTTGTATGTAGTTCTTATCTGAACCTTTTCCAATTTGTCAATGTCCTTTTGAAATGTGGACACCAGAACTGGGCATAGTATTCCAGTAGTGGACCCAGTAATGCCATATACTGTGTTAATACCACCTTCCAACTTTACTCAGTATTGCCCTGCTTAAACATCCAAGTATTGTGTTAGCTTTCTTAGCCACCACATCACACTGAGTGCTCACATTAAAGTGATTGTCCCCCCGGGTCCCTAAATTCCTTTCAGGATTGCTGCTTTCCAAACTACAGTTCTCCACCCAGTAAGTGCGACCTATACAATTTATTTCTAAATGCACGATCTTTAAAATACATGTTATTCAAGTCAGCCCAGGTGATCCAGTGGTTCAGATAACTCTGCAGAACTGACCTGATTTTGTTGTTTACTGCTCCACCAATTCTTGTTTCATCCGCAAATTTTACCAGGGGTGATTCTATATTTTAAGTCATTGATAAAGATATTGAATAGCATTGGGCCACAAACAAATTTCTGTGCGACCTAACTAGAAACACCAGATAATAATTTCCCATTTATGACTTTTTGAGATATCAGTTTGCCATATATTAATCCATGTAATACAAGCTACGTTGATTTTTGTATAGTGCAGATTTTTTCATCAGAATGTAGTGCAGTACTAAGTCAAATACCTTACAGAACTCTACATTATGTCAGCACAGTTAACTCTTTTAACCAAACATGTAATCTCATCAAACTGATATCAAGTCTGTTTGACAAGACTTATTTTCCATTAAACCATGTTAATTGGCATTAATTGTGCTGCCATCCTTTGATTCTTTACCTATAGCAATCTTTCCATGATTTTGCCTAAGATCCATGTCAGGCTAACTAGTCTATAATAGTCCAGGTCATTCCATTTACCCTTTCAGTGTTGGCACATTTGCTTTTTTCCCACTCCTCTGGAATTTCCCCTGTATTCCAAGGTTTATTAAATACTAATAGGAATGGCTCAGAGCTTCTCAGCCAATTCTTTTAAAGCTCTTGGGTGCAAGTTACCCAGTCCTGCAGATTTAAAAATGTTCAGCTTTAGTAGTTTCTGTTTAATATTCTGCCTAGTTACTGTTGGAGTAAAAAGTAACAAAAACACACATTCTTAGCTACTACAATGAGGGGTGCTTCAGAGAACCCCATGATAGAGCAGACATATACACATTCATATGTATATCTGTGGTCATGATAACCACAGAATTCAGCAGCTGACATAGGTCTGGTGGCATGAGGGCGCAGGTGACTTCATGGCATCCGTGTGGCCCCCTGACTCTGGGGGCTGAAACAGCCACTGGAGGAATTTAGGCAGTTCAGGAATCTCTATATCATGCCAACCCTATGAAGGCTGATACGAGCGGTTCCACAACACAGAGCTGCTCAGAATGTACCTTACAGCCCTGTCCTATCTCCCTTTATTATTATTTATTTGTGTTACCATAACAACTGGGATCACTAGTCATGGGCCAGGATCCTATTGTGCTAGGGACTGTACACAGAACAAAAAGATGAGGCTTGCGGTGGGTCATACATTGTCCTACACATTGTCTGTGCCAGAATGGATTCTTTCTTGTCCATCTGTATGGGGCTTTTAGGCCCCCATTTGCTACAGGGCATGGGACCATAGTGGGTGGGGGAATGCCTCCCACTGTGTTTATTTTGCACCTTTGTATTGTTTATCTGCATATATTTTATGCATTCAGGACTTGAGAGAGCTTCAATTATTTTGCTGGTTGCTTCTTCCTACAAGCAATAACACAAATAGCAGATTAATCCCCAAACAATTAATCCACATTTACAAAAGAGACGGTTAAGAGACTGGCACAATATCTGAAAAATGAAAAGCCCACTCAGCAATTACTTTTCAAGGTCAATTTTCAGGCATTTTGCCAAAAAAACCTAAATATTATGTTGGTCGTCATCAGCTGCTAATCTTGTTAATTATCCTGTATCTTGCTGATGACTGTTTTGAAGACTTTGAGTAGAGCTAATATATATGTTTTAAGGAATTACCCTGGAGAGTTTTCATTCATTGGCTGGGTTCAGGGTTTTGGCAATGTACTGTATTGACATTTGTTGTTACTCTTGCAATATTTTGTATTACTGCATGAATATAGACCAAAACTGTTTGTAGCCAGACAGAAAGCAGTCTGAAGGAGAGAAGACATAAATCAAAGTATAAAACTGCCCCAAATAATAAGTTATGCTTCACTATATTGACCTGGTACTATGGGATAAAGCAGTTTCCCGCTTTTGCACTTTCCTTTCTCACTTTCTGTGTGTGTCTGCTTCAGGCTTGTCAAGGTTCTTCAGTAAAATCCACAGTTTGTATCAAATGAGCAGTAGTGTGTTGCAGCACATAGAGGTTTCAAAGCAACAATTACACTATTATTTCAGCAGAGATTATCTGTTTGAAATGAAATCTACACTGAATCTTTGCTGACCTGTTCCTTATTGTGATATTGATAACGAGCCACACTTTCCAGCCATTGTCTTACCTCCTACAGGTCAATCTTTTCTTCTGGACCTTAATTCTACTAATAGAGCCATTGACTGGTTGCCAGACAACAGACACAAGCAAGTGAAAAACGGATGGCTCCAGTCTGACAACCAATAACTATAAAGACTTTTTATTCTCAGAATTCCCTCCAAAAATACAAGATGACTGGTTGACAGTCAATTACATTCCTTGTATGCTTCTCCCCCTTCAGAGTGTTTATGCTTTGAAAGAAAGGATGATGATTTTTCGACTGTTTCAGATTCTTCTTTTCCCCTGATCAGCAGCAAATGGTATATCCAAATGGTGAAAAATACTTTCAGATCAGATTGGTTAATGCATAGAATGTAGGCTTATCTAATTCCACTGTTTTATGTGGCAATGGTACAATGGAAATGGGTAAACCCGATGTGCAGCGAAGGTATGCAAAATAGTTTGAGACTGTAAAATACTTTTCATTTCTTTTTCTGATTTATTGTCCATGGAAATGAATTACAGACATGTGAAGAAAACAGAAGTTTTTATTTGCTGAACTCAGTAGGCTGCTTTCTGGGGACTTGAACTCTGCAAAGTTCTGAAAAAAAGATTACTGCATTCCACTGACAATTTTTTTGTTTGAACCAAATTGGAGATATACAGTGCCCTACCTGTCTGCTTCCCAAACAAAACTCAAGACCATCTATTATTAATCTGCTGTGTGTGTAAAAGAGAAGATGAAGACTTTGACTTAGCCAAGCATCTAAGCACATGCTTACGTGCTTTGCCAAATCAGAATGGTCTTAAGAATGTGGTTATCTTTCATCAGCTCTTGTTAAAGCCAATGGGAACAGAAGGCTCTCAGCAAATCAAAATCTGTATTCCCAAAGGGTCAAGATCCTGAGCTGGTGTAAGTTGGCATAACTGCACTGATGCCTGCAAAGCAACACAGATTTACACCAGCTGAGGATCTGGCCCCTAGGCCTGTTATGTTTTTAACATTTGAGCATATGATTATACAGTAACCAGTTAATGCTAAAGGGGAGTATGGTTGGCTTTGCTGGAAAATATAAAAGTATCAACTCTTCCTTTAGGGAAATCATTTTAATAGATAACAGCATGTTGTACAATGTTTCATCAGTGATAGTTAGATCTAAATTAAGAGCAGTTGTGAGATGGGTTGCCGATTTTCTTGTGATAAAAGGGAAATAGTTCAAGAAATATAGACCAGATGTTATCTTAATCCAGTCCTCATGTACAAAAGCAAAGTACGAGACAGTAATAATAGTCCATTTTACCTGTTTCTAATTTTCCTGTTCTCAAACACCCCCTGTGAAAAATAGATTAAACCAACACATCATTTATGAATAGGCACTAGAAGGGCTTGAGCTTTCATGGAATGTGGTGTGCACTGCACAGACTGGAGGGTGCAACCCTTGAATTCTGATGCATGTTTAAAAGTGCTCCTTTGACAGTAACATTTAAGAGAGCAGCTCTTTGTGATTTAAAAGGCAAACAGCCCGTCTGAGTTTGAGTCAGACTTTTGGTTCAGCATATTCCTACGCAGTTTCAAATTTGTCATCAACCTTTCTAGGGTGTATATGTTATATACTCCAAGATGGGGGAGGTAGGGGATGTCGGGGAGGAGGAGATGTGTGTGTTGTGGGGGAGGGTGGCAGCATGGTGATTCTCATCTGCTATAAATCAGCGTCGTTCCATTGACTGAAATGGAGCTATGCTATTTTACACAACCTTGGGGGTCTGACACAAAGTGTATTAACCTTAACAACTGAAAGGCCTTCACAACAAAGTGTTCATCCACGTCCCAGTGGGTAAACATTAACCAGTATCTCTCCATATCCATTATAATGTGTAATACTTGCATCGTTTCCTATTTGCAGAGGCTTTTGAAACATCCCTCTTTGTTTGGACCTAAAAAGTTAAGTACTTGTAATGCTTAGGACAACTCCTTCCATTAGACTTCAGCTGAAAGGAAACATTATATTTGGATCTTCGCATCTGGGAGCCTGAATGTGCCAAGGAGTCATTGTTGGGAGCAGGGCCGGTGCAAGGATATTTCACACCGTAGGCGAAACTTCCACCTTGTGCGCCCCACCCCGCCCGGGGAACCCTGTGGCAGCTCCCCTCCCCCCGCCCCTGCCCAGGGAACCTGGTGGTGGCATGCTCAGGGGAGGAGGCGGAGCAGAGGTGAGCTGGGGCGGGGAGCGGTTCCCCTGCGTGCCCCCCCCCATTACTTGCTGCGGGCGGCCCTCCCCACACCCCCCTCCTCGACTCAGCTCACCTCTGCTCACCTCCTCCCCTGAGCATGCTGCCGCTCCGCTTCTCTGGAGCGGGATGGAGGGGAAACGCAGCATGCCCAGGGGAGGAGGCGGGGCCAGGATTTGGGGAAGGGGTTGGCATGGGGGCGGGGAAGGGGTGGGGTTGAGGCGGGGCTAGGGGCAGAGGGATGCCTATGCTCAGTGTGCCGAGCGCTAGACCCTCCCCTTCCACCCTCTGCCACCGGCTGCTCCCATGTGGGGGAGGGACTGGCCACACCGCTGGCGGCCTCTCTGGAGCCGGGAGGCGGGAATCAGCAGCAGCCCCTTGTGCTCCACTGTGTGAAAAAAATTTTGGGCATCGTCTTTTGGTGCCCCCAACCACTTGGCGCCTTAGGCGGCTGCCTAGTTCACCTAGTGGTTGCACTGGCCCTGTATGGGAGCTCTGTAGGCATCCAGGACTCAAGACTTGACTTTCCAACACGGAATACAGTAATATAAAAATGCAGCGTTATTATAAATCATCATGTGGAGATTTTCAGAACTGATTCTTTTTGCTTACGCCTCTCAATGAAAATGGCAGCAGCGATGATGATATAATGGTACAAATAAGAGAAATAATAAGGGTATTAGTAAGAGTAATTCGACTCCAGAGAAAATGCTTCACAGCGTTTGACTCCTCCAAAGTATTTTTCAATCAGAATTAAGTTCTGTTTTCCATATTGGCTATTTCCATATTTCTATGGACAGAGGAACAAGAGCAGGCAATAAGATGATTAATCTTTAGAGACTGCCCACACAGCTGGCTCTCTGCTACAAGGATTCTCCAGAGATGAGGCCGAATGTTTATTTTTTAAAATAAATTCTTCTCTCTTCAGTAATTTTTAAAAAAATTGTATGACTGCAAATGTATTTTGTACCCTTGTAATTTTTGCAACAGCTTTAAAGATCAGTAGGGAAGATTTTGTTGGAAAGAATCTCCATGAAGGGCCAGAGTGCAATCCTTTTACTCATGCTGGGAAGCAGGAGTCTTGTTGACCTTATAAGGGGTCCATGCTCTGGCCTTACGTATATAAATATTACAGTGTGGTGTATCAGTGCTTTGGGGCTCTACATTTGGAATTCTTTTATGTAGGGAAATGTTTTTATTACACATTAATGTATTAAATATAGATGAACAATTCAACAATTATTTTATTTATATTATGGTTGAGTCTAGAGGCCCCAATAAGGTATTGGAGCCTCACCATGTTTGGCGCTGTACAAATGTGAGCTCCGAAGAGCTCTCTGTCTAGGATTATGAGAAGATGCAACAGACTGATTAACAAATGGGTGGGGAACCAAGAAATGAACAAGATGCGTACAAGAATCACGGTACAAGCTCAGTGAAACACACAGGGGAGCAGATCAGGATGTATAATATACACAAACAGTCGTCCCTTTGGGGTCCTGCTCCAAAGCCCATAGAAATCACTGGAAAGGTTTTCATCTTTGAGGGCATGCATGGCACACTTGATGGATTAAAATGGCTAATATAAGAGAAGAAAATGGGTTGAAAGAGAAGAACAAAGAGATAGGGGAAAGAAGTCTAAGAAGAGTGGCAATGAACTCTGCTGATCTACATGTAGATCAGGAAGACTTTGAACACTACAGCAGTAGGTATAGATAGATAGATAGATGGATATAGATATACAAATCTAAACTTAAAGTGCCATTTGGAGATCTTAATACTCAAAAGGCACTGATGGTGGTGGTAGTGGGGTATATAGGTTGTTATAAGTGTGAAGTAGCCTAGAATTATTGTTTACCTGTAAGGGGTTAGGCTAAAGGTAACCTGAGAGGTGGACAACTGACCAATGAGAAATTTTTTAGGAGGCTGACTGCTTGTTTTCCATTGTGTAAGATCCTGGTTTTGGATTGGGCACGTCTCGCAGGATCAGGCGAGGTTTGGGTTTTTTATTCTCTCAAGCTTTCCAGGGAAGGAAGAAGTTTGGGGGGTTAGTGGAAAGGGAAGGAAGGGTCCCAAACTACCCTAGACCTAGTTTGGTGGTGGCAGCGTACCAGGTCCAGATACAAAAAAAGTTGTGTTCTGGGGAAAAACATTTTAACCCAAGCTGGTAAAATAAGCTTGGGGGGTTATTTCTTTTTTCATGCGGGTCCCCACATCTGTACCCTAGAGTTCAGAGTGGGGAGGCAATCCTGACATAGGTTAACATTCAAAACATGTTAATAGTAATGACCAAAGACCTTTAGTCTCATGTCCAGAATTATTTTTTACAGTGTAGAACAGAAAAGTAAACTCTATCATGTTGGGCTATTTAGTAACCTATTAGTACATTCATCTTTTCATCATTTGACAGGTGGAAGTAGTAGTCCAGCTTTTAGTTTTAATTATAAGGGATTCCAGATGTAGAATAGGCTAGAAATTAAAACCAGATCTACTCATATGTCTTTTCAAAGTAAGCCAACTTCAAGATATCTGCTTTTCATTTCAAAATGTTATTAAAAGAAACATTAAGACTATAAGAAATTCATAGTCTTAGCGTACTCCAATAATTGACACCTTTAAAGTGACTAAACAGATTTAGAGTGTGCAGAAAAGTAAATTTGTCTTAGAAAATTACTCTAATCATCCATTTACATAAAATGGACAAATCAGTGTCTGTGTTCTGAAAGTCTGGGTGAGCAGTCTATGCAGATACTCTTCATGTCTAGGGGTTCCCTTCTTCCCCTCCCTGTTCTGAATTCTGGATCTTAGTTTGTTGTCATTATTATGTTTTACTTGCACGGCTCTGTGATTAGAGATAATTTAGGGGAGTCTTTTGATGAGTTTTGTGTCAAGCCAGAATGGGCAGGGATGGTGTTCGTAGCCTCTGTTTGCCAGAAGCTGGGAATGGGCGACAGGAGATGGATCACTTGATTGATTCCCTGTTCTGTTCATTCCCTCTGAGGCACCTGGCACTGGTCACTGTTGGTAGACAGGATACTGGGCTCAATGGACCTTTCGTCTGACCCAGTATGGCTGTTCTTATGTTCTTAAGCCTTTTCTGTGTGTGCTGACTTTTGCTGGGTTGCATTATGTTGAAAGTTGGTGCTTTTTTCAGAAAATTAAATCCAGAAAAAACTTTTCGGTGGTGGTGTTAAATCCCGAGCTGTGTTAAGAAACCTACAGGACCATTTCAAAAAACTTTACGTTCTCCCTCCCCCAAGTCCTATTTGCCTAACACTATATTATGACCATGCAAATAAGGCTGTACATCTGACTTCATAAAAAGTCTGAGGTTCCCAGTAATTAGAATGATATCTGGCAAGTCTGATAAATTAGAGAAATAACTTGTTTGGTGTAAACTGAGCCTGTTTCTGAGGCAGAAATGTTAGGCTTTTATCCTCTGGAGTGTGATTGAAAGGGTGAGAAGTTAATTTGGCAGCTTCGCTTCTATGGTTTCATAATGCTTCTCTCTCCCCTCCCCTCAGCTTCAGTGAAGGACTGTGATTTCAGTGCTTTGCGCCTGCCCTCATACAAGGCAAGAGCATGACCCGAAACGAAACCCCTCTCCCTAGGGCACATCCTGAGCGGCAACAGCTTGGCTCAAGTGTTTCTTATGAACAGCCATCCTGAGCACTTGATCTAAATCATGCCATTTCCTTCACAGTATGGCACAGTTAACAAGTCAGTGCATCAACACAATCTGCAGATGGCAGTTCAAAAGGTGCACGTTCCCCAGCAAGATAAAGGGCAATGAGTTCCCTGGGCAAGCTCATTACTTGAATTCAGGCGGGGGCTCCGGAGGGGTGTGCGGGAGGAAGAGGGGGCAGGAGAATGCAGGTCTGCGCAAGTCAAGTCCGCATCGCGAGATGCATGTTATTGAAGTAAAGTGCAAACAGCTTGCGGAGAAAGGCTTCCTTTGGAGGTGGAGACCTTGTCTGCTGAAAGCAGTGGAAAAAAAGGAGTGAAACCGGTGACAATGTACAGCACCTACTCTGCTTCATTTATCTGCCAGGCCTGGCAAATATAATGCAATTTCCTGAGCAAAGCCCTCAAGATCAAAAGAGGTTAGGAAAGCTATCAGCAAATGCAAGAGGCTCTCTTATTGCCTTGTGTCTCACTTGGGAAGAGATCTGACTTCTGGAGGGTTACAGAGGAGATTCTAGAGAGCAGCTTACCCTCCTACACAAATTACATTAGATCTAAACGTCCAGTGAAGAATCCATGAGACATATTGGTCCTTTAGACTTCAAAACAAATTTAAATTGGAACCATATTGCTGGAATGCGTCTTAACTAACATTTATATTACTTCAGTTACCAAATCCAGACCGAGTCCCAGGACTCGGCAGGGGAGGACATAATATATTAGGAAGTAAGATGGCGGGGGTGCACTTCTGGCCTCCTTTTTTATATAAATGTACAAAAAGTTTCCTCACACTAGCAAGGAAATGACTACAAGGCCTTAAAATGCTGATTTCCAGAGGCAAAAGAGGGAAAGTCCACAGCCCCTCCTCTGCCCTTTTCCCCCTCCCCCACCATTCTGTGTGTGCCATGCCTTTGGGGATAGTTTGGATTACTGGCAATAAGGCTGTTGCACTGAAGCTCAGGTATCAGAGCAGATAATTATACACATATAGTTAGATACAGCAAAGGTCTCAATGAATTGTCAGAGGATGAGATAGATCTCAGGAGACTAAACAAGCCTCCCCTACACTGATCTTTGTAAATGAATCTCTTTGGGAACGATCAAGATGGCGCTTTACCACGAATTTCATTGCTTAGGAGAAAGGAACTCTTCTGAGGTCTTTCTTTCTAGGTTGCATCAAAAGCTGGCAAGTGAAGATTTTTTCTTTCTGCACGTATTTTAACATGAAGGCACTGAACAGGGGTAGTGGTCACACTGCTCCCTGAGTTTCCACAGTGGAACAGTTTGGGGTGGGTGAAGAAAAAGAGATTTGTAAAGGAACATTAAAACAAATCAGCATGACAAAGGCTGCCTTTGCAATGAACCCTTGGGTGTTGCTCCCTACCCTACTCCAAAGAATTCCTACGGGGAAAGTATACAGATGGGGAGAGTAAAGTGAGGCTGACTGGCCAAAGATATGTTGGGTCAAAGGCATACCCCATTGACTTCAGTGGAGTTACACCAGAGAGAAATTTGGCCTGCAGATTTTAGGGTGAAATGTCATACTGCTCTCTTTAGTGTGTCTAACTGGTGCTGAGCAACACCATCTCCCATTGGGGTAAATCCTGAGGTCCTGCCGCTGTTTTCACACAGTCCTTACTCAAGCAAACTCCCAATAGGTGTAGAGTTAGAACCTTAGGTTTTGACCCATTGAGCACTGTAAGTGTGCAGCACTTTTCACTAGGCCCTGTGTCTAGCTATTGCTCACTGTCTTGCATGATGCTCTGTAGAAATGTTGCTCTCCCTGAGTCCAGTGGGTTAAGGATGGAACGCTCCAAGCCTCACCTCTGAGCTTTTCCTGGCTTTTGTGAGCTCAAGAGGACACTGGCAGCTGGGTGGGCTCAGTCTGAGTGTCATTTGTAGTTTATTCCTTTTCACAGGAACCATTCTACCTTCCATTGAGATCAGTAGGAGGCAGATGAGGCCTGGGGGTCCAAGATTCAAAGTGTGAGTTGCATTCTTCATTGGTACCCTTGGCTACTCGCAGCCGCCAAACAAGCATGAGCTGTACAGGACAATTCTCAGAACGCACACTTGTTGGACCACAGCAACCCCAACCACTGCCAGAAGGGTCTTTACACGTGTGTGTATGTAGACATCTTACAGGAGTCTTGTTCACTGCTCTCCTCTCATGCAGTGACCCTCCAACTGTGCACCGGTGGACCACAGGTGGCCACTTAATAACATTCAGAAGCTGGGCACTTCTTATCAGACGCAGACCCACAATGGGGGCATTGTGGAACCTCACTGCCCCAGTAGAAGCTCAAAGAGGCATTGTGTTCCCATGTGCAAAGTGGCAGCAAGAGAACCTTGATGGGGTTGCTGTAGGCACTCCTCTCTGCAGACATGGCCCTGCCTCTTTTGGGGTGGTAAATCAATGGAGGCACCAGTGAGGAGCAGTCTGTGTGCTCAAGCTGGGTCTTGTGCAAAGGACAAAGCTTTGTGCCTTCCCTCCTTCAACTCTGCACCCACACAACCTGACCCAATGTGCTATATCAGTGGAGTGCAAATTCCATGGTAACTATCTGTGTGAACTTAGTTAGTGTGCACTTCCAGGCAATCTGAAGAGCATGGAACATGCTAGTTTGCTTGGTTCCTCTGCTTTCTTATTGAATGGATTACACTTTAAATGGGAAAACAGCATCAGCCTAAAATATCCCTACCAAAGACAAGTGATTAGCTTTCTAATGAGTATTGTCCGAGAAGAATAAGCCTTCTGTTACCTGCACACTCTATGGCACTCCAGCTTACCCTTCCATGAGCTCAAGGTGTAACCCTGTTAATTTAGACACCCTCACCCTTTCCCACTTCCTAGGTCCTTGGGCAAAAGGCATCTACCCGCACCCCATTTCTAGGGCTCAAGGCCACCCATGCCCACTTCTTAGGGCGTAGGGTATAATCCTCTTCAGGTTTGCAGAGCCTTTTACCAATGAAAGAGCCTTACACAGTAATATCCTTAACCTCTATTTATTAACAGTCACCAAAACAGAGGACAAACACTAAGCAAATGCTCACCCCTCCAAATTAAGCAGATTAACTTTTCCTGGGGGCCAGTCAGAATCAGGTTGTCTGGGAGCTTCTGCATAGTGTGGTTGGCAGGGGTTTGAGGTCTGACAGCTCTGGTCTTGGGCATGCCCTGCAGTTAGGTTCAAAAAACCTTCCTTTTGGATCCTCGTTTATATAGTTAAAGCTGAGTCTGCTTAGCTCTACCTTAACCAATCACTACAAAACAGTATTTTTCATCAATCACAGCCCATTTCAAAACAATTCTTTATCCAGTTATGCCCAACCACCTTAGTTGATTTAAATCTTGCAAAATCAGTTACGCAACAGACAGAAATAAAAAATGAATCAGACAGAGACCATCTAAACCAAAGAGAAGGAGGAACCATAAAGGCAAAACAATAGAAGTATAGATTTCACAAGCACAACTATTGATAAGTGATTCCTTGCCAGACAGAATGCTAAAAACAGTTTTCTTTGAACATCTCGAGATCTGTTTCTTTATCTGGTGATGGTGGGTGCTATTAAGATAGGATCGCTTTCTTAACAGCCTGATATTACTTTGTTTTAGTGTAATGAAATCAATGTGTAATTTAGACGGAATGTGAGGAGGTGCCTTTTTGCTTTTTAGCTTATGGCTTCCACTCTTCTAATGTAGCTGCAGAAAAAGGCATCAGACCTTACACTTCTGTATTCTCCTTACTAACATAGTGTTTTTTTGAGCTGCAGTGGAAATGACAGTATCTTCATATTTGAAGTGGTGCAGGATGCCAGATTCTCATATTGCCTTAGTCTCCCAGAAAATCTTAATAATTGTTATTAATTATTAGTGTTATAATAGTTCCTGGAGTCTCCAGCTGAGATCAGAGCCCTGCAGTACTGGGTGCTGTACATACCCATAATGTGAGGTGTTCCTGCCCAGAAGAGCTTACAGTCTAAATAGACAAGATGAGACACACAAATCGTGGGAGAATGGAAATGTTGTTGTTCCCATTTCATAGATGGGGAACTGAGGCCCAGAGAGGGGAAGTGACTTACCCAAGTTCTGCAGCAGAACTAGAACTTAACCCAGACGAATCAGTTGATTAAAATGACTAGTTGTAAGTCATTAGACATTGTTCTTAGTACTGCAGTGTGTTCTTTCCTTCATGCAGACTGAGCTTTGTAGTGCGTTTAGGGCAGTGCTTAATTTGTGCCAGGGCTTGTCAGGATGGAGCCCCAACACCTCTAGACTTGCTGGATCAGTTATGAATGTAAAAAAATTGCTTGAGCTCCAGCACCTCTTTCATTACAAATTAAGCACCGATTTAGCGCCCTGGGTCCATTGCCACTTTGGTGTCAGGTTATTATAGAGCACAATGCTATCTCTGTTGTCACTATTCAACATTGTTGTTAATTTTCATTCATCATTTGGATAACGGGGTAGAGAGTAAGCTTATAAAATTAGAGGATGACTCCAAGCTGAGAGGTATTGCAAGCACTTTGGACGACAAGATTAGAATTCAGAAGAACCTTGGTAATTTGGAGAATTGGTCTGAAATCAATACTTTGAAATTAAATATAAACATAAGTGCTAGAGGAAGGAAAAATCAAATACACAAAAGGGATGGTTTAGGTTTATTTCATCCTGCTCAGTACAGGGGGCTGGACTTGACTTCTCAAGGTCCCTTCCAGCCTTCCATTTTTATGGTTTTGTGAAAATGGGGAATAATTGTCTAAGCACTAATATTGCTGAAAAGGACGTGGGGGTTTTAGTGGATCAGAGGCTGGATAACAATGTGATGCAGCTGCAAAAAAGGCTAATATTCTGGGATCTAGTAACAGGATTGGTGTATCTAAGACACTGGAGGTAATTGTTCTACAATTTGCACTGATGAGACATCAACTGGAGAATTGTGTCCTGTTTTGGACAACACACTTTAAGATAGAGGTGGAGAAACTAGAGAGTCCAGAGGAGGGAACAAAAATGATGCAAGGCTTAGGAAACTTGACCTATGAGGAAAGGTTAAAAAATTGGGCATGTTTAGTCTTGGAAAAAGATGACTGAGCGCGGACCTGATAAGTCTTCTAATATTTTAAGGGGTGTTATAAAGAGGATGGTAATCAATTGTTTTCCATGTCCCCTGAAGGTAGGACAAGAAGTAATGGGCTTAATCTGCAGGAAGGGAAATTTACGTTAGCTATTAGGAAAAATTTTCTAACAGAATAGTTTGCAGAACTATAAGGGGGGTTGTGGAATCCCTGTCATTGGAGGTTTTTAAGAACAGATTAGACAAACACTTGTCAGGGACTAGATTTACTTGGTTTTCCCTCAGCATAAGGGACTGGACTAGATGACCTCTTGAGGTCCCTTCCAGTCCTACATATCTACTCCTCAAAAAATGAGTCTTCAATTATAGGGATCGGCAAACAGGTGCCAAGATCTTGGTTTACAAGGCTGTTGTCATCCCCTCCCTTCTCTATGAATCTGAGACCTGGGTAACTTACAGACGACATCTCAAGCAGCTGGAGTGGTTCCATCAGGGTCGCCTCAGGAGGATTCTCAGGATCAGTTGGGAAGAACGACGCACTAACATCAGCGTTCTCTCTGCAGTCAACATCAGCAGTATAAAAGCGCAGGTCATTAAACACCAATTCTGCTGGGCTAGACCCTGTGTACGTGTAACCCTTCTGCCCATCAGAGTTGGCAGCAACAAGGGCCAGGTTCAGTATCCAGGGGTTCCATTCCAATAACACAATACAAAACCGGCTCGAGCCCCCACCCAGTGACCTGGGACAACCATATACCTCCCCTCTGGGCGTCTGTAAGAGACAATACTTCCCCTCTCGCAAGCACAGAGTCTGAGCATATCAAAAGCCTTTTAATAACAGGGAGAAACAATGTGGCATTATATTGGGGAACACCACAAACAGGATTAATAAAACAAACCATGAACCAGAAGCCCCCCTCCCAGCAAATAGGCTGTGTCCTTCCCTTTGGCTCTTGAGTTCCACAACCCCAAAAATCACCCAATAGTCCCAAAAGTCCAACAGCCCAAGAGGCTCTGTTCCTGGTCAGTGAGAGTGCAAAAGTCAACCTGCAAAGTCTTACCTCCCAGCCTGGGTGGAAATGGAGGGCAGGTTAAGGGGCACCTTACGTAGTCTGATGCCGACTGCACCACTTCTCCGTGGGGTTCTGCTGCAGCCCTCACCACAAGCCGCTCTGCTGCACCAGCCACTCTGCCAGCAGCACGAACTGCTCCGCTGCCCGCCCTGCCAGCCGACACCCAAACTGCTTTGCTGCACCAGCCACTCTGCCGGACTGCTCCGCTGCCCGCCCTGCCAGCCGACACCCGAACTGCTCTGCTGCACCAGCCGCGCAAACTGCACCCAGGAACTGCTCAGCTGAGTCCGCTGCTCCGCTCTGCCAGCCGCATGAACTGCTTGGTGCCACCAACTGCCCAGCAACATGTCTTCAGGCCCCCCTACTTAACACAGTGCTCAGAGATTTCAGCTCTTAGTAGGGGGGCAGGCAGCACTTCGTACAGGTGCACCACTGGACCCAAAGCGAATTCAGCTTTGCTAGACTCCTAATAGAATCAAAAATTACCTCTAACATTCCACAGTGGAGAGAAGCAAGGTGCCATAGGCCTGTAGGGCCCTTATAGAAAACCCTCACCAAAAAGCATAAGACCCTCTCCATAGCTTCTCTCAAATTCGGTGAGTTTTGAACGCCTGTCCCTTGCCCCGTGAGTGCTACCTAGATGATGGTGAGTCCCCCCATCATAACAAAGAAGTACGTAACAAGTACATGTACACAGTCCTCGATTCACATGATCAGGGTAACAACACTTTGTCATTTCTGCCCCAATAACGGAGAAACTAGGGGACCCACAGCAGCCAAAGTGACCATTTGGGCTGCTGTGAGCTCAGAGTAGGCGCGGTGGGTCTGCCTATGCAAATAAGATCAACCCCCAATGTTTTTTTTCCACAATTCACTGCAATTCCCACAATTCACCACCAGATGTCAGGGTAGAGCTCAGCCTGACACTGCTTACATATGTATGGCTGACACTCGCTTCCTGAGCAAGTACTCTTCTCTTAGGGTTAGCCTACTAACAGCTAGTCTACATTGGCAATGCTTAAGGATCGCTGTGGCAGCAGCAGAATGTGGTTTATGTGGTCGTGGCAGAACACTGGGAGAGAGCTCTCCCAGCGCTTGAAAAAAATCACCTCAACGAGAGATGTAACTCCCAGTGCTCGGATCACGGCTCCCAGCACTGGTGCACTGTTTACAGTGGTGCTTTACAGTGCTGAAACTTGCTGCGCTTGGGGAGGGGGGTTGTTTTCACACCCCTAAGTGAGAAAATTGCAGCACTGTAAACTGCCAGTGTAGACAAGCCCTTAGTTATAGTCAGGGAAGAAGAGCTCACAGAGGGCAGCAGAAACGCTTCAAAGACATACTGAAAGCACACCTTAAAAAGGGAGACATCAACCCAACAAACTGGGAGGACTCGGCATGGACTCAGCAGAACACAATGCCGCCACACCATACACCAACCTCAGCTCCCTTTGGGGAGAACAAACATGTTCATGAGGCAGAGATGCAACAAAAGAGGAAAGAAAAGGCACAACAGTCCAGCCAACAACTATGTCTCCTCCAAGATTACACCTGTCACTTCTCTGGGAAAATCTGCAGGGCACAAATTGGGCTCCTCAGCCACTTAAAAGCCCAAGTGAACCTCCTTGGCCACCAGTGACCCTCTTGGCAGACATCATCCTTGCATGGAGGGATAGCCAAAGACATTTCTGTGTTTCTTTCATGACTTCCAGGGAACCTGTTTTTGATGTTTGCACCCGGTCACAGAAAATGGAGCGTGGATGGGGAGCCAGCCATAGGGACAGCTCCTTGCCCTACCACTCCCACCCCAGCTCACCTCTGCTCCGCCTCCTCCCCTCAGCTTGCCGCCGCCGCTTGCTTTTCCCCCCTCCCTCCCAGCTCTTGCACCGCAAAACAGCTGTTTTGCGTGGCAAGCCTGGGAGGGAGGGAGGAGGAAGCGGGGCTGGGGTGGGGACTTGGGGAGAGGTCCAGTAGGAGCAGGGAGGGGCAGAGTCTGGGTGGGGACTTTGGGACAGGGGTGGAGTCGGGGCGTGGGAGATGCGAGCATCCATTGGCACCGACAAAAGTTGGCGCCTGTGGAGCCAACTGTGTTTGGATGTTTTGTTGTTTGGAAGTGGACGGTTTCCCAACCTGGTGAGCAGGTCCCTGCAGGGCACATTGTTAACCTACACGTGTGGAGTGTGGGAGAGGAACACCAGGGGTTGGGAAAAGCTGTATGACCTCTGGGCTGTATTCCCACCACTACCATCACCCACGCTCTTAGCTTGGCCATGAGAGCACATGCCTTCTTGCCACATGACCCCCCAAAGAGATGGCGCTTCCCTCTCTGCTCAGCCCCTGGCAAGTGGGGATAGGGGAGGGAAGCTTATGATACTTTTTTGTAAAAAGAAGTAAGTTAATAGTTTGTATCAAGCAATAATACAGTAGCTGTGGCCTTTGTCCCTAGTTCTCTTCTCCCCTCATGCTGCCTTGTTCCTGGCTCTGCCTCTGACTTGCTGGGTGATGTTGGCAAGTCATGTAATATCCTTTGCTTTAGCTTGCCTGTCAAATAGATAGTGTACTTACCTAGCTCACAGGGGGTTATTGTGTAACTAAGATCCATGTGGTCTAAGGACTACCACAGATGCTGCAATTTGCTTCATGTTCCCTGCTTGTTGCATGGCTTGGGGAAGATCTAAAGCCCGTTGAAGAAACTGGAAGGACTCTTTGACTGCAGTGAACTTTGGAGCAGGGTTTGGATCAGGCTCCTTGTGCATTAAGCCTGGAGGACTGGGATGGTGGGTCATAAGATGGTACGTGGGAAGATCTTTCTCCAGTGAAGAAATCTATTTGATAAGATTTGGGTAAGGGTTGAGGGTATGTTTCTCAGAACTGTGAAGGGCTGGAGAGGAGCTTTGATGTAGCTGTGGCAGTGTTCCTGTCGGAATAACCATTTTAATGGCAATGTGGTTCTGTGTTTAATATTAATTACACCCTGGGGAGCCCAGAGCCTTGTATAGGTTTGTTTATTATTATTTAAATTAAAATAGATACAAAATGATCCACAGAATGAAAAAGCTAGAGAACCACTGGGAGAGCCTACTTAATAAATGTTAGTAAAGTGCTTTGAGATCCTCAGGTGAAAGGTGCCACATAAGTACTAAGTATGCATGTATGTATTTATTTATTTATTGCAGTTTAGCATCTTACTTACGTCTAGGAGGGGAGGTGACCAGTTCCAACCCCAATTGGTAGAGAGACTGTCTGTGTTGCTTCCTCGCACTGGCCAGTGAGAGCTGCTGTGTCTCACAAGCATTAGAGATTCATCCTGCCACAGTCATGAATGAAAAGTCCTCTCCTGTGTCCATGCTGACTGTGCAAGATAAAAGGTAGCAAGGCAGGGTTGTGTGGTACCTTTAGCCACCACAGCGCTGAGTAAAGGCTGGCCCATAAACTGAGCCGACTCAGGACTAGCCCTGGAAAACATGCCTCAGAAACACCTATCTGAGGCACAATTCCTCCAGTTGCTTCTAGGGAATAGTTATTTGTTACTGGCCTTACCAGTAAGTTACCACAACCCCATGCCGACCCAGCGGTGAGAGGGGGAGATGCTAAGGAGTTGTCCATTCCCACCCAGCTACTCTGCAGCGGGAGTGAGTCTGTCACTAGTCCCAATTGTTATATGCACCTGGACTCAAGTCTGGGTAGCCTGCCAAATGGGGTGAGGGGAGATTTCATTCCTTACTCCACTGCGTGGATGTACAGTGTGAGTCACAATATAGCCCTGAGTGTGTGTGTATTCCTTGTAGTGTGCCTACTCTGTCCTGTCCCTAGCGGGAAAGTCCCAGATGATTTAACAGGGTTGACGCCAACTGGATTCTGTAAAAATCCATTAGTGTTCTATAGAAATTACTCAGGCCAGGGCTACACTATCCCAAGTGATGTAGTAATACTGACCGAGTCCCTAGTGTAGACAGCACTGTGTTGGAGGGAAAGCTTTTCCCTGCCCAACATAGCTCCCACCTCTTGTGGAGGTGGATTAACTACACTGATGAGAGAGCTTCTCCTGTCAGCATAAGAGTGTCTTCACTCAAATGCTCTAGTGACACAGCTGCATCAGTGCACCTGCACTGATGCAGCGTTTTAACTGTAGACCTTTCCCCCAGAGAAGGCTGCCCCTTCTAGAGGGTCGTTCAGAAAACGGTAGAAGGGATTATTGAACTATCTGATAGATTTCTATGGAAGGAATATCATTCTCGATTCAATTCAATGGGATGATTTAAAAACCCATGGAAAGATTCTCCCTTTCCATTAAATTCTATAGGATTTTTCCATAAGGAAAATATATATATTTTTAACACTTATGGCTTTGAAGGCCCTAAAATAGGAGGATCTGTGAATTTCTTAAAGTAAAGTTCATCCACTAGGGAAACATCCATATTTTACTGTCCACAAAATGTGTGGGACTGTAAGCTGTAAAACCACATGGAGGACCAAAATTCCTTTGTACTTTAAAAATAGATGTGACAGTCATTTTTTCCAGAAATCCAGGGCAGATTTTTAGTGGTGACTTCATTTCTGTAAATGGGGTTACAGAAATTTTTGTTGGTCTATCCCTGAAAACTGCAGGCTCATGACTAAGTAACTTTAACTAACTAAATAACTAACTTTTTAAAAATGAGAGATTTAGAATACAGTTAGCCTGTATCTCAGCAAATCTCCTCTTCACTATGAGCTAGATTACGACTCTCATTAATGCAGCTGCATAAGGAATTAAGATGCATTCCCTCCAGTAGAGCAGCCTGTGAGTTTCATGTATAGCTTGGGTGTACAGGGAGAGCAGAGGAAGGGCATTCATTATCGCTTCCACTGAGCAGAGAAGTGGCAGATAATGGCAAGAGGATCCTTGGCTCCACTTCCTTCCCTCCCAACATGCCAGCCAGTAGAGTTGATCCTTTGTGTAGAGGGAAGTAAGTTGCACCTGGTTAAGGGTTGCAGTCAATTATTCCCCTCCCCTGTGTGAAGGGGTAAGCAGGGAAAGAATTGTGGCTTTCGAGTTATAGTTTCCATGGCTCTTCCTGGCTGGGGAGGTGCAGCTGTGCCCATACTCAAAGCTTTGACCAAAACAATGTCTAACGCTGTTAGCTATGTCACCCGGACCAGACCCACACTTCCCTCTGTCCCGTACAAATCTGGTGTTTGCACTAGTCCTCAACCTTCACAGTACGGCCTGTGTAATGCCACTGGCTCTTGAACATTGGGACCTGATCTGTATCCGGATGGGAGAAGCACGTGCTGCAGGAAATGTGGTGGTAATTCAGATGCTGGCATTCTTCTGAGTCAGCACAGGAACAACACCCGGCATGTGAAGGGGGCACTATGCTGGTGGAGGCTGTTTCCGTTAGCGAGATATAAAAATGAGGCTATAGCATTTTGCTAAGGGTATGCCTATGTCCTGTCCACATTTCAAGTGGGATAACAACATCCTGTTTGCTGAAGTTTCTCCTGTAATTTCAATGGGTAGACTTTTCTTTTCCATGGCCTGTCTTAAAAGTTGCACAGAGGAGCATCTGTGTGCATTGTTCATCAGCTGCTGCCTTTCATCCTGGAGGTGGCTGCATTTCAGTGGCGGGTGATTGATTTCTGTTTATTGGCCAAATCTCACTTGCCTTGCTCATGTGTAATGCCAATGAATTCTTTCAATTCTTCTGGCCCCCTGTTCCCCAAAGGATAGAACTATCTTTTTCTTGTTACATTAAGTGCAAATAATAAACTAAGATGGCCATCTTAAATTCTCGATGTTGATGTCAGCTCTCAATACAGAGACTTGCTTATGGCACACTATCTAAAGTTAAATTTTAGAGGCCCCGGTGCATAATGCGAAGTGGAGCAGATGACTTTTCATTTTCAAGAAGCAAGGATGAGACAAGGAGATTCCAGATGGACAGCATTCCTGTGAAGGACAGCTAGACAGGCTGGAAAACTGAAAAGTGCAAAGCTTTCCCAGTTCTCCTGTGCACATGTCATCATTAGAATGGACAGGCTGGTGCTGCTGAAGTTGATGTGCTACCCAGTGCTCAGAGACATTTAAAACAAACTTGGTGCTCCACCTCATAGCATTTAAATGGCTTCAATTGGTTGCCCAGCCTACTGAAAAAACCTACTTTGGACCACTAATTCCTGACAACAGTTTGTTCGCAGGTTGTGATCGAGGGTTTGTCTAACTGCAAAAAAACACCAACTACCGCCCCAAACAAACAAACAAACACAAAAACAAAACAACTCCCCACACACCAATACAAAGTCCTGCATCAGTGAGTGACCCCCAGCCAGAGCCAGGGTCAGTGGTCATGGGCCTGGGTGGGTCTCACAGCCTGGACTCCAGCCTGAGCTCGAATGTTTACGCTGCTATTTCTAGCCCTGTAGCACAAGCCCCAGGAGCCTGTGTCAGTTGTCCCTAATGCTGAGACTTGCTACTGTGGTTTTTTTGGAGGTGTAGACGTACCCCGAGTCAGTTCCCATTTGCTAGGGCATATTGAAAGGGCTGAAGAGATCTGACCTGTGCCACGGAACGTTGAATAGCATGGAAACAGCAGCGTGTATGGATGAGTTATGTGAATTTAGAATAGTGGACTGATATGGATCTTTCTTGTGGTACAGTAGTACCACAAAGATTGGTTCCAAAAGGGAGTAACCTCCCAGAGAGGAAGGATGTGCAGTGATTAGGTCACAAGCCTACGTTTGGGGAGATTGAGTTTAAGTCCCTGCTCCATCACACACTATTCCTGTGTGACTTTGGGCAAGTCACTCAATCTCTCTGTGCTGCAATTCCCCAGCTGTGAAATGAGGGTGATATTTCCTTTCTAACTTTTTGTCTGTTTAGGCCTGGTCTGCACCCAGCTACATTGCTTAGGGCTGTGAGAAGTTTCACACCCTGTGTGACATAGTTAGGTTGATCTAATCCTTACCGTAGATGCATCTAGGTCGACAGAAGGATTCTACTGTTAACCTAGCTACCGCCTCTCAAGGCAGTGGATTGACTACAGTGACCAAACCCCCCCGCCTTCTGTTGCTTAGCAAGTGTCTACACTACAGTGGCATAGCTGCAGCTGTGCCGCTGTAGTGCTTGTAGTGTAGACGTACCCCTAGATTATGAATTGTTCGGGGTAGGGACGATCTCTTAGACTTATTGTGTATTTGTGCAGCCCCTTACACAATAAGGCCCCTAGTGTCTGCTGGACCTCTAGGTGCTGCTGTAAAACAAATAATAATAATGGGCAGGATTTTCAAACGTGACTTAGAATATCCCACCCAATATGTAACTGGACCAGTAGTTTGCTCCTGTCTAAGGCTATTAGCAATCCAGATTGCTCAGTTTACTCAACCCATTTTTGTAAATAAAATGACATTTTTTAAAAAGTCATATTTCCAGCTGATAACAAAGACAGTAATAGTTCCTGCTGGCACCTCTAATCACTGCCCTATTTAAAGTCAAATGTCAGCTGAGTAATTGCACCATATTCTAGTTTACACACTGTGTGTATGACTTAAATTGCAAAGTGTGGTGACAGTGTGCAAAAAAGTGAATATCAATAATATTGAGGACAATAAAAGGTCATTCTTAACTCCAGGATCCAATCTCAATAGCTTGGCTATCCTCTGGGAATCTCTGTGGCGGAGGGAGGGGAGAAGGAGTCATTGCCCCAAGCTGCGGAGACTGTTCCAGGGGTGCCAAAGCAGTACAGAGGGAAAGGCATCTGCTGGAGGTACTGCCTCAGTCCTAAAAAGGAGGTTGGTTTTAAGAAAATGGAGTGGTTGCAATAGAATGTTCCAATCCTGCATGTTGACTCTGGCTTTTATTATCCCTCCCTTTTCCCTGTGAGATACCCAGGCTTTCCTTTTGGGGGAGAGATTTTGGGCCATTTACCAAACGATCATCCTGAAAGTGACTCTTCAGAGAGCCGTGGAATTTTTCCTCTTGACTTATGGCTTTCGTGACCTTCTGATTGTGGTTGAGATCATTAGAATATCGGGTGGTAGCATGTTACAGTCAGAAGTAAATGACATATGTAGTAGAGAGAGAGAACCTGAGACATGAGGCACCGAATAAGGGGCCTTGTGTAAGGCCTAAGGCCAGAAATAAAGTCAGATCCTGCTGAGATAAATCAAAGTTAGCAAGAGTCAAGCTATGAGCAAGTCAGGCCCTGTTAACTTGGCAAGAACGGGGCCTGCATTGCAAAAACACAAGTACTCCTCGGCACTGAGTATTCATGTAAACACATTCTAGAAGAAAAAAGAACGAGGAGTCCTTGTGGCACCTTAGAGCCTAACAAGTTTATTTGGGCATAAGCTTTCGTGGGCTATAACCCACTTCATCAGATGCATGGAGTGAAAATTACAGTAAGCAAGTATAAATATACCGCACATAAAAAGATGGGAGTTGCCTTACAAAGTGTGGGGTCAGTGCTAACAAGACCAATTTACTTAGAATGGATGTGACCCATTCCCAACAGCTGACAAGAAGGTGTGAGTATCAACAGAGAGAAAATTATTTTTTGTAGTGACCCAGCCACTCCAAGTCTTTATTCAGTTCTAATTTGATGGTGTCAAATTTGCAAATTAATTCCAGTTCTGCAGTTTCTCATTGAAGTCTGGTTTTGAAGTTATTTTTGTTGAAGAATGGCCACTTTTAAGTCTGTTATTGAGTGTCCAGGGGATTGAAGTGCTCTCCTATTGGTTTTTGAATAAAGAACGAGGAGCACTTGTGGCACCTTAGAAACTAACAAATTTATTTGTGCATAAGCTTTCGTGGTCTAAAACCCACTTCATCAGATGCATAGAGTGGAACATACAGTAGAAAGATATAGATACAGAGAACATGAAAAGATGGGGGTTATCATACCAACTCTAAGAGAATAATCAATTAAAGTGAACTGTTATCAGCAGGAGAAAAAAACGTTTGTAGTGATAATCAGGATGGCCCATTTCAAACAGTTGACAAGAAGGTGTGAGTAACAGTAGGGGAAAACTTAGCATGGAGGAATAGATTTCAGTTTGTGTAATGACCCTGCCACTCCCAGTCTTTATTCAAGCCTAATTTAATGTCTGATTTGTGTCCATTTATTCTTTTCTGTAGAGACTGTCCAGTTTGGCCAATGTATATAGCAGAGGGGCCAGCAGAGGAGCGGAATCACTGCTGTTCACTGAGCTGAATCCATGATCAGGGACATACATCTATTAGTCGCCCTGTAGAGTCAGCCGGGTGCTAGTGCTGTGCTTTGTCAGCCGTAAACCTGGCCAAGCGCCTTCGCTGCTGAACTGAGTCTGTGGTCTTGTTGAGCAGTTCGATCGAGGTCTGCTGCGTCAGCTGTCTGTGCAGAGCTGGTTCAGCACACAGGAAGCGCACATGCAGCCAACAACTGACAACAGCATAAGTGCAGCTGTGACTGTTCCCTCAAATGCTCTTGAGCCTCTCTGTTGGTGGGAATTAAAAAACATATGGACATTTGGACACTCCATCTCCACCAACAGAGGTTATCACAGATGCCCCCAATCTGAGTTTGTGGGTCTCACTTACGAAAATTGATAGCTTATGGTCACTGGAAGATGTGGGAAGCCACATAAACCCTCTAGAAGGCAGGCCATCCGAGGAGCACCAAAGCGTTTTTTGCCTGCACTCAAGCACCTCTTAGTTCAAGTACTGACAAAGACAACCCCATGGCAATGTTCTATCCCAACGAACAGGGGGAGCACACTCCCAGGCACTCTGTTGAGAAGCAGTGTCCTTCTGGGACTGGTGTTTAGTTCATCAGATGCATCGTGTGAAGAAAAGGCTAGTTAAGAAGAAAAGGGAGAAGGCTAGTTACATTACAGAACACAAAATAGCACACGTGGTCTCAGAAGCAGTTATTGTTCAGGATGCTTAGTTTTCCTTCACGAGAGGAGTTTGCCAGAAGAAGCAACACAGAGGGACCTTAGTTTTGCTCTAGATTAGAACAGACAGACTAAAGCTCAACAACAGATGTTTGTTCATGTTGGATTGCAGCAGGGATCTGCTGTGTGCCTCTCCACTGCTTCTGTAAATTCCACTGATGATCGTGAAGATCAAACAGGACAAGTCTGGCAGTCTAATCACTTTGCTCTAGGCTAGGCAATATCGGTATGCGGATCTCCTGGATCTTTCAGACGATCCTGCAATTAGTCTACCAGCACCTCCAGATCTCCTTACTAAGGGAGACTTTCTTAGGGTTTATCTGTTGGTTGGTCTCTAAGGTGCCACAAGTATTCCTCGTTTTCTTTACAGATACAGACTAACACAGCTGCTAATCTTAAAGCTATTCTGTGCTAGAGGCTTCCAGTTCTGATGTTTGCTTTGGTAGGGCTGTCAGGCAGTCATTCTTTAAATAGGACAGCTACTACCCACCTCAAATCAAACAGATAACTGCTTATTAATCACCAAGAGTGGAGTCTGTATGGACAATCACTCAGAAGAAGAGAGAATAGTTACTTACCTTACAATAACTGTAGTTCTTCAACATGGTGTCCACATGGATTCCACAGCCTGCCCTCCTTTCCTGCTGGTAGGGAGTCCTGCTCCTCTGAGATTCTGTAGTGGTGAAGAACAGAGGTATGACTGGGCCCACTGTGCACTTTTTGCCCTTGGGTGGGTGGGTGGATGGGGGGGTACGTAGGTTTCTAGGGGACAGGTATGGCTGCTATGCACACAGCAGGCCAAAATAATCTGATCTTGGGGCTCATGTGAATCAAGAGTGGAATCCATATGGACAACACGTCTTGAGCTATAGTTACTTCAAGGCGAGCAACCATTCTTTGTTGTCTTTCCACCAGTCAGGTAACCTCTCTAAATGGGATCTCACATTAGTGCTGACGGACTTCATGAGTGCACCTTCGGGGAGTGCTCTCTCTTCTATCTGTTGCTAAAGACACCATCCTTGATCATAAAGATGTCTGCGAGAAGAGATGAAAGAACTGTAGGCTTTGACCACTGATTCTCCCATTCCACAGAAAGAAAGTGGTCCTGCACCGTTATCCAGAATTGTCCTGCATCCTCAGCCAAAGTCTTTTTGCCAAGAGCAATGGTTGAGTTCTAAACTAAACCATTAATCTCCAGGTCTTCCTTCTGGAATCCTGTTTTCCTTACGGGGTGCTAGAACAATTTGTATAGTGGGGGTGCTAAGAGCCATTGAGCCAAACTGTAAACCTTGTATATGATGGAAACCACTTCAAACCAGGTGGTTCGGCCACACTCCAAGTTCCAGCATCTATATCTCCTTAGAGGGAAGCTAGGCTCCATGACCTGGCTATAAGATGGCTTTGAGCTGTAAGAGAGTTTTTGGGGGAAGTGCGGTGGGGGGGGGGGGGTAGGGGTAAAGTGTTTAGGAAGTTGCCTAAACCTTTTTGTACCTTTAGGCATCCTTGTGAGGGGAATGCCATTTCCGCTCAGTGCCTTTTTATAATGGGCTTGATGGTGCATTGAGACGTATCCTTTGGCTAGGATGTCAGCCCCTGAAGGTTTTGGAGCTTACGGTGGCTTCAGTGGCCTGTTGCTACTTCCAGACTCTTACCATTGGGCGATTAGTTCTGCTGTCTTTGGTCAATTAAACTCCTCTGGCCATCATCCTGTGGGGTTGTACTGCTAATTACATTCCCAAAAAGGGGACTATGCAGGGGCCAATTCAAAGAAAGAAAAGAAGGTCATTTACCAGTTACTGTAGTTCTTCAAGATTGTTGCCTCTGTATATTCATAACTACTCACCCACCTTCTCCTCTTCCTTGGAGTTTTATTTTCTTATGGACTGTGGGGTTTAGCAGATGGAGCCAGAGCAACTGGGAACTGTGCAGCCTCTGATACCCTCATCTGAGAGCATTCAGCCCTGAGAGAGGGCATTCGGGTGACCCTAATGGACACTGTTTTGTTTTCTGGTGTGTTTCCCCATCTCAGCAGCATTCAAGGTGGATCCTCTGTGTGTGAATATGCAGAGGCAGTGCTCTCAAAGAACCACAGTTAGTGGTAAGTAACTTTTTTCTTTAAGGGGGACAAAGAAAACGTGAATTCCTTCAGTAAAATGTGACTCAGTGTATCAATGGATGTACAGCCATCCTTGACTTTGCTGGTTTGTGTGTGTGTGTGTGTGTAGGACTTTATGGATGGCTGTTGGGGTGGAAAATGCTATTTCTGGTTCTTTAACTTGGGAAAAAATGTTAATTTGATATTTTCTGGACAGACTATAGGCATCCAAACAATTCTGATAGAGCATGTGTTTCACCCAGTGCATATTTCATACTAGGTCTGCCCATGGGTATTTATGAAATTAGATGATGCTTGATTTGATTTGGTGAGAGGATTATCTTTTTTAAAAAAAAGGACAATGAAAATGGATCGAAATATCTTTATCAAATCAGGGAGTCAGGGTTGCTGGCAGCAGGGAGGAAAGGATAAATGAAATGATGCAGAATCAGGCTATTTTTGGGGGGGAATGGGAGCCAAGTTGGGAGGCCAATTTGGAGAATGCTGGGAATGTTCTGCGTGTTTACAAGCTCTGTTTATCCACACCTGTGGGTTAGAAATGCTGTCATGCGAGGAGTGGCCCCATATTACAAGAAGGTCAAGCACCAAGCAGACCTAATTAAAAGCTCATTACAAGAGACAATCTCCATTAGCATGCCAAACTTCATGCAAATCCATTAGCACTAGGGCTTTCTTCGGAAGCTTTAAATTCCAGTCCTGTGCCCCAGGGATTGGAAACTGTGGCCGGTTAATTTGCCGTTCTCAGTCTGTGAACATTAGGCACAGTCCTCTTACTTTCTGGATTATTTCACATTCCAGCAAATTAGTTTTATCCGTTCTGAGAACATTTTAACAAAGAAAGTTCTTTTGGCATCACATGGATAAAATAACAAGGGATAAAAGAATGAGCACTTCACCCAATCAGGAACAAATAACTTTAAATCTCTCTTGAAAATGCAGCCTTTCCTGTTATTCCCCCCTCCCTTCATTTATCTTTCGGCAGTTGGATTTTTTAATTACATTTCTGTAGCCAGACCCCTTTCTCTCTTTTTCTTATGATATCCTTCTCAAGATACATGTGTTTTCTTTATTCCATTGTAGCAGAACTTGACTAAAGATCTCCAAACTTGTTAAATATAAAGTTGGTAAATGATACTATTGTATGAGTTAAGAAAAAAAAGGGTAGTTTATCTGGGGTGGGGGAAGGTTAAAAAAAGGAAAGGAAAAGAGGCTCAAATGAACTGAAATGGATCAAAGTAAACAGAGACATCTAAAAGCTTTTGTAACTTAAATGTGGCTATCTGTTGCAAGTCCTGCCTCATTAACTACTGATAGAAGCACTGCCTTGGCCTTCTGGGATATCTAACACCCACTGCCTATAACAAGATGAACTCTGGGTTATTCCCTCTTGCCATTCCCTGTGTTGCTTTGCACGACTGCTTAACCTCAACCTCTTCACAAATGTTTATCCTCTCCACTAGGTGAAGCAATGGGAGATTCATCCTTCCAATCTCGTGGCCAGCCCTAAGCTGGAAACATAAGCTCAGATGTGAGGAGAGAGAGAGAGAGAAAAAAAAAAGGAATGCAAGTTTCTCCCTTGGGTTTTCAGTTTAGCACTGTTTCCATACGCCTTTTAGAAGAGTGAATAGAGTGAGAGATGGAGATCAGCCTCCAAGCTCCGGGATACAGTATCCCCATCTCCCCAGTGCCATTCAGTTGGGAAAGCAAGCTGAAACTGAGAGGTCTGTCTAGCAGAAGTAGCGAGATTTGGGGCAGGGGGCGGGGGGCGACGATGGTTCTTTGACTCGGACCAGATAGGTCTCTGTGTAGAGTAATATTACAGCTTTCTTTCTCATAAACAAGCTGCATGCCTGCTTCTAAAGAGCCCATCTGGCATAGCTTTGAGAATGGCAATAATTACAAGCTGATGATGGACATGGAAAAAAAGCCCCACTGAGCTAGCTCATAAGGAAGTACAGGCCAGGACTGTAGGGAAATTACAGGCTAAAACCCCTTTTTAGTTTAGGCCTTTTGGTGTTCTTAATCACAGACTTTAAATGTTGTAATAAACACTGTTGCATTTTATTGACCAACTCCCATGACAAGCAATTTTATTTTATTTTATTTTATTTTTACCATTTGTTAGTTTTAGAAAGCAGCTTGAGTGCGATTACGAGTCTGTAGATTTACTGCTATTGATGAAAGGGACGCAAGCAGAGAGTCTCCTACGTTACTTTGCAATTAAAAAAAGAAATCTTCAGAAGCTCCACTTACAACCATGTGTTGTAAGGTCACTGCTGGTGGCGGCCTGGTTTTGAGATTACCATTCGGTTGTGCGCGCAATGAGGGGCAAAGGAAATAAAATGAGGCCTTCCTGGGTTTTAGGTAAAATTCCCATTGACTTCAATGGTGCGGCCAGGATTCACTCTTGGTATTATACATGGAAAGGGACTGAAAAAATCCAGCATTGTCCTATTTATGGGCTTAATCCAGTGTCCACTGAAGTCAATGGCACAACTTCCATTGACTTCTGTAGCGGGACAGGTCCTATAACAGCATGGATGGAAGCTTGTTAGCCTAACCGGGCAGTACTGTCGAATATATTATTTCCCTTGTGGCTCAAAGAAGCATTTTTAAATCACAGAGAAGGTTTTGGAGATTCACTGATGTTCTGGAATCAGTGGGGCTCTTGATCTAGAGACTTATCCGTATGTAAAATGTTTGCCCTAAATTTTCAAAAGTGACTAGTGATTTGGGGTCTGATTTTTGGAGGCTTTAATTGGCATTTAAACAGAAGCATCCAAAATCCCTAATTGCTTTTGAAAATGTTGTCTTTTTATATAATTATATAAAAGCAAATCCTCAGCTCTTCTAAATTTTCATAAGTCCATCCTTAGAACTGTGACAATATACACCAGCTGAGGTTCTGCTCCATAGAGTCTGCATTTTTCCCCAGACTAATTCCATTCTCTTTTTAATTCTATAAGACCTAGCAGATGAAGAGTTAAACTGTTCTGAGTTTTATTTGACTTGAGTGCAATAAATCTCCCAGGGTGACTGATAGACTGATAACTCTCAAAATCTATTCAGTACTTTGAGTGTCAAATCAACAGTGAATGCCGCACTTTGCCAGTTGTTTTAAATAATGCTGTTTTAACAGTATGTGGTTTATTACAATTCAGCGCTAGCCCTTTTGGAGGAAATCTAAATTTCTTTTACTGTTTTTTTAGTTTAAGAATTTCAGTCACGAGTTAGAAAATGCTGCATAATACAGTGGACTGATTTTATTGATCCTGTTGAATCCTGGAAATGAATCCATGTTTTTACAAGACATGTTTTCTTAGAGTGTCCTATAGAGCAGAACATTCTCTTCCTTTAAATAAATGTTTGCCTGCAGGTATAGCTATTGTAAGTCCTGCTCTCATCTCCACCCCTATTTCTCATTCAGAGTAATTTAAAGGCTTGTATTTGACTCATAGCTATTTGTATCCCAGCACTTAATACTCCAGATGTATTATTTAATTTTACCCATTAGCATTTGATTACTAGTTCAGGCATCTAAAATAGTTTGTTGTTTTGCAAAGTTAAAGGAATGAAATGGCTGGACAGTGGATTTTTACCAATCCCAATGCAGGACTCTTTCCTTTCTTAAACCTCTTTTGGCTTCCCAGTCTGAAGCTCACTTGTCAATGTGAAATGATTTCTTTATATTTAACTGCCTCTTTCTGATACAGACTAGAATTGTTCCTAACAAAAGAAGCATGAATTGGTGGAAACTATATATTAAATGCAAGACTATTTGTCTAGTTTTCATTAGGTTGCTGAGTGAAAAGCCCAAACTCCTTTCTTTTCCCAAGGTACTCGGATATCCAAGTGCCTTCATCCTACAGCCTGGTTTCTTCTCCCAGCAAACCAGCTATCCGAAAGAATGCTACTCTCTCTGCTCTTTTTACTGTCAGCAGTGACAGCAACCAGCAATGCTGACATTTCTTATTGTTTACAAGGGATAAGCACCAGCAAGGCATCTCTGCTCATCTGATAAGCTCTTTTAACACCCTCCCCCCACAATCCTCTGCTTCACTGACCAAACTAACCTTTTCACGGTACATTGCTTATAATTGCCAGTGAAAGATGCTAACCAGAAAGGATCAAAACTTTATCTAAACACAAACAAACCAGCAAAACATCTATGAAGATAAACTGCTTCCAGCTAACATTGCTCTGCAAGCAGTAGATCCCCAGCAGAAACCAAGTAGCTGGGGGGAAAAATCTAACCCTGAATTCCTTATGTGCATATATTTTTCATCTGTATTTGAAAATTCCTTGAAAAAACATGCTAGAATGGCATTAAAATAGACTTATTGTTTATTATCATAATCCTGTGTATTTAATATCCTTTTTCACTTTCAGATTCCCCTATCCCTCCAGAAACTCCAGCCAACATGGTGATCAAACAGAGTTTATAGTTTCTTCTAATGAGCCCAGGACTTGTGCCTACCTTGCAATCAGTTACTG
This sequence comes from Dermatemys mawii, assembly GCA_007922305.1. Taxonomy (NCBI): domain Eukaryota; kingdom Metazoa; phylum Chordata; order Testudines; family Dermatemydidae; genus Dermatemys; species Dermatemys mawii. The sequence goes on from ML677332.1 coordinate 88,406,513, forward strand.
TTAAGAAATCACATCAGTTCATGCTGTGTGTTTGTTTTTTTTTAAATCAGTTCAGTGAGCAGAAGATGTGAAGTTATTTCTATTTTGTCTTCTGTTAGATGGGAAGCTCCAGATTTTAGACACCTCTTCCTCCTCCTTTTCCATGTTACCAAAAGTGAACTGGGGAAGAAGGCTGTATCAATGGATTTTGTTTGCCAGGAATAATGGTGTTGTAGCTGACAGTATTCTACAAATGGCCTAAATTCTGCCAAAATGGGTTTACATTGGATGTTCCAGTGTCTGTCCTGATTTAGCTTAATAACGACCTTGCCTTGGAAGTACGTCTGGGTAGTATTTGTTCTGCTAATTTCTTTAATGCTGAGGCGCTAAACATACTTTGTCCAGGAGGGAATGGTTTTGTTCCCTGTGTCGTTCTGGGCTCTTTTACCTTCCCTTGTTCTTTCTGTGTGGAATCCTCCTCCCACTAGAAGCTCCTGTCCCACTTATAATGGCCAAATTGGTGCAGGGAAAATGATAAGAACCAGCCCACTTATCATGCTGAGCCAAACCTGACCCTGTATTGAATACCGTTGGTGTGGGTTGAATAAAGACTCAGTTCCAATAGGTGGTACTCTGTCTCTGCACCGAACCTTCTCATTCTCTCCTGTAATGCGTTGGAAATAGTACGCCCCACAAAGTCCCTAGGTGTCCTGTCATCTCAGCAAGGTATCAGCCTTTTCAGCACTAAGAGGACATTTGCCAACATGCCTCTCTTCTAGAGGTGCCAGTGATGGAAGAAATATTACAGAAGAAAAACTAATGTGACATTGGAACTCACAAGCAAGTAGTGTCTTAGTGCTGTTTATGTCAGTACCTGGAGGTTGGGATCATCTAGAATATCTCTCTTGATCTTTTCCTCTGCTACCACTAGGTGAAGCCATCATCTGATGTACGAAGTGGCTTAACCCTAGAGCTCTGGGACCTTGGCTGGTGCCTTTAGGTGCTACTCCAATGCAAATAATCAGTTGCTATATCTGAAAGCACCTGAAATCTGTCCTGTTCTGAGTTTGCAGCACTTCTGTGACTAGGCAATGTATCCTGCAATCTTTTTCAGTTTCCCGCCGCTCATTTTTCTGGATGTGGATGTCAGCTCTCTACGGTTCATTCTTGAGTTCTATGCTGGGCTGAGTGGGGTTCACAACAGGTCAAATGAACATGGTATTTTTAAAGGGCTGCTGAGCGGCTGAGCTGACCCAATGAATCATAGAAGATTAGGGTTGGAAGGGACCTCAGGAGGTCATCTAGTCCAACTCCCTGCTCAAGCAGGACCAACCCCAGCTAAATCATGCCAGCCAGGGCTTTGTCAAGTCGGGCCTTAAAAACCTCTAAGGATGAAGTTACTCCACCTCCCTAGGTAATCCATTCCAGCACTTCACCACCATCCTATTGAAATAGTGTTTCCTAATATCCAACCTAGACCTCCCCCACTGCAACTTGAGACCATTACTCCTTGTTCTGTCATCTGCCACTACTGAGAACAGCTGAGCTCCATCCTCTTTGGAACCCCCCTGCAGATAGTTGAAGGTTGCTATATAATTCCCCCTCACTCTTCTCTTTTGCAGACTAAATAATCCCAGTTCCCTTAGCCTCTCCTCGTAAATCTTGTGCTCCAGCGCCCTAATCATTTTCGTTGTCCTTCACTGGACTCTCTCCAATTTGTCCACATCTTTTCTATAGTGTGGGGCCCAAAACTGGACATAGTACTCCAGAAGTGGCCTCACCAGTGCCGAATAGAGGGGAGTGATCACGTCCGTTGATCTGCTGGCAATGCCCCTACTTATACAACCCAATGTGCCATTAGCTTTCTTGTCAACAAGGGCACACTGTTGACTCATATCCAGCTTCTCATTCACTGTAATTCTCAGGTCCTTTTCTGCAGAACTGCTGCTTAGCCAGTTGGTCCCCAGCCTGTAGCAGTGCATGGGATTCTTCCATCCTAAGTGCAGGACTGTGCACTTGTCCTTGTTGGACCTCATCAGATTTCTTTTGTCCAATCCTCCAATTTTTCTAGGGTCTTGTGGTCCTAAGTCACTTCAGTACTTTTGAAAATCCCAGTCAAGTTGTCTTTTCCACTTTTATGCCTTCCCTCCAAAGGACAATGGCCAAGGTGCTGTTGTCCATCTTCCATGTCTTCATGAAATTTTGTAACCATAAAGTTCTTTGAATGCTTGCTCATGTCCATTCCACATTAGGTGCGCGTGCTCGCCACATGCACTGGTGTGGAAGTTTTTCCCTCATCAGTATCCATAGGGAACCGGCTCTGGTGTCCTTTGGAGTGGCGCCCACATGGCGCAGCATAAGGGGCATCACTGGCTCCTCCCACCCTCAGTTTCTTCTTGCTTCCAGTGGCAGTGCATGTAACATTCGCTGCTCTTACTAGCATTATTTAGACTTCGTTCGTCCGAACTAGAGTTCTTAGTTAGTGTTACATAGTGAGTAATTGCATTAGTTAGCCCTTAGCGGTAGTTAATTGTGTTAGTCCCATTGTGGACTTAGCTGAGGGATGGGGCTTGCCCTGTTCCCCAGGCTTTAAGCCCTGTGATCGCTGCGAACGCCCCATGCCCGTGAACGATCTGCATAGTAGCTGTCTCAGGTGCCTTGGTGAAGGGCACATAAGTGATGTGTTGAATCTGCAAGTCCTTTAAACCTAGGACTAAGAAAGAGCTTAAAATCAGACTCAAAGTGCTCGTGATGGAGTCGCTGCTCACTCCAGCCCCAGAGCAAAGGTCCGACTCAGCACTGCGGCATCGGTGCGTATTGCCCCACTAGTGCCGTAAGTGAGCCGGCACCAATCCCAGTCTACGTCCTTGTCCAAGAAGTTGAAGCAGGCCGGTAAGGGCTGGTCTCCTATTCCCTGCAAGAGGAAGGACAGGCCTGGGGTGAGCTAGGACCTGCATTGGGCCTCAGCTCATGTTGAGTGATGCAGTCCGCTCTGTTTCTTGCCTGGACCTTCGTCAGATCAGCTTCACGTGCTGTTGATGCCTGAAGCACTCCAGGCTGCACAGGAAAAAACTGCCCACACCAGCCCCAGTGGTGCTCAGACCTCAGGATAGGCCCACCTTGGGACCTTTCCATCCACCCTCACCTGAATGGTATTGCTGCCCATCGCAGGGGAACGTCCCACCACCGTTCACCCACTCTAAACTGTCATGCCTTGGGGTTAGGGAGGCAGACACATCAGAGCTCTGTATGGTCACCAGATCTTGGGCACTGGCTGGAGGATTTGAAGTGGACCTCGCTGGTTACCTGGGGCAGACCCACAGAGGCATGTGCTCCTCGGCAGGAACGTCAGGACCAGCCCTTTGTGTCACTGGAACACTGTTACAGATCCCAGGAATGATCGGAGGACCGGAGCCATGGGCATTGCCAACAATCCCCTAGATGGGGTTCATCATATTAGAAGAGATCCCCCTGGTGTCTGGCCTGTGATACCTCCAGGTCCCGCTCCTTGTCTTGGTACCAGTCTCGAAGCGTGAGGCATGGATCGCTGGTCTTCCATCGTGGATCCGCCTAGCCCCACCACTCACCGATGTCCCCATGGAGGCATACATCCCACTCGGACCGGTCCTCCTCTTAACGAGACTGCAATTATCACCAGGCACAGGTTCACCGCTCCAGTGGATCTGGGTCACAGGATAGCAATTGCTCTAGATATGGCTCCAGTACAGAGCAAGACTCCACATTGGAGGGGCAGCAGGCTGTTCCCCTTGGTCCACATGGACTTGCAGGGTCTTATCCCCTGGGGCCTCAAGCACCATAGGGAGTTAGGTCATCAAGGCCGCAGGCCTGTCCGAGGCTCCCAACACCAAGCTGGGAGAACCCACACCTAATTTTTCAGCGGTACCCCAGGCCTGGTCACTGGGCCTGGGGTCACGGGACAGGTTTTGGTACCAACGATGCAGGCGGCACCAAATGGTGAGGTACATCAGACATTAGCTGGGGGAGTTTTGAGGATATGCCTGAGGGCATCCTACCAGTCTATTTCCTGGATCCAATTTTCCCAGTTGTTTGCAACTGCTGGGAGTCACCTCATGTGGAATAGACATACATACATACTCATCACAACAAAGCTGCAAATAGCATAGATGTGCATAGTGTAAGTGCATTGACTTCAGTGAAGCTCAACTGACGTGCACTGGCTGAAGATTTGGTCTTTTGATTACTGTAAAAACTCAAGGATAAACTCAGTTTTTATGCCAAACTATAACAGGGCTAAAAGAAAAGCATTATAAGAATTTGCAAAATGCTTCTGACACCTAATTTTTTAAAAACTCCCCTAGCTAAAGAGTGGCTTGTCTGATGTACCTCACATTTGGCTGAAAATAGCCCACTGGCTCCAGAACACATGCAAAATGTGAAAGAATTTGGGATGGGGGGATTGTAGTGCGGGCTGTGACGGAGAGGGGTGAGTGCAAATCTGCCTTACAACATAAAGCCTTAACTAAAGAGAAGCTGCTTTCTCTCCATAAACGCTGGAAGGATTTTAAGGCAGAGGGGACCCTCGCGAAGGCTGCTTTTGTAATGGCTGCCGCCTTGGCCAACACTGGGGACTTCCAGGGGTAAAAACGAGATTCTCTACAGCATGAGCTAAAGAGCCAGGTTCTGTTGCTGGGGGCAATAACAGACTCTCGTCTTCTGTGGACTGGTGTAATAGGAGACATGTGACGCACACTGACCAGTGGGTTACACTGTCACTGCAAGTTACACTGTCAAGGTCCTTCTTCCTGCTAGAAATGTAATTAGGGAACAAGGTGGAGTACTTGTCTCTGCTCTCTTTTTATCTTCTTCCTCTTTAATGTTTCTGTACTTTCTTATCACCTGCATGCTAATCTAGCAGTCCTTGGTTAAGTAATCACATGTCGTTACTTTGGTACAAGTAAATGGGCAGGCTGGGTATTTGAACTTGGCCCATCTTGAATCATTTTCTCACTGTTTTCCATTAGTAACTCAGGCTGGAGTAGCACATGGTTTGCAAAGCCAAAGAGCCCATCTGAGGTGAAACTAGACAAGGAGAGCTACTAAGAACACACAAGTCAGATAAAAGCATTTTTTAATTCCCCCATGTTCGCACATACGCTAGTGTTGTAATAAATCAGAGCAGTCCATAAATTAAGATGATGTGGAGATGCCAGTGATCCTTTGCCCTTGTATTATCTCTACTGTAATGAAGTCATGTCTTAGTGTTTCACTTATATGGTACAGTTAAGAGTTTCAATTTCTAGTGTGATTCATCGCAGGGAGACTTGCCTCAGAAAATGTTGGGGAGGAAAGGGAAAGCTAGGAAAGAAAGCAAAGTGGAAATGGATGTTTTCTTCTGCGCTGTTGGTTCATTCCATCTCATGTTGAAAAGAGCTACAAAAGCAAGTCTCACAATTCTGAGGGAACAAAGCGTTTGCTTTCTTCGGGTTTGATCCAAAGTCCACAGAATTCAGTGGAAAGACTTCTGTTGACTTCAGTGGCCTTGGGATCAAGTGCTTAATGCTGATATGGCAAATGGTCGTTTTTGGCTCATTGCATTCTGTTTGCAACTGCTTGTAAAAACCTGAGCTCTGTCTTTCTGTTATTAGTGCATCAAAAGAGCTTTAGATGGTTAAGTAGAATAATGGCCCTGTGTCACATAATTGATCTTGGTTTCTTTGCTTCAGGTACCTAAGAGGTACTGTCGATTGTTAGATAGAGCTCATGTTCTCCTGATGTTGTCATGCTGTAATGGAGGGAAAAGGAGTTAAATGGGTATGTGGGGAGCAGGAACAGAAAGCGAGAGAACTCATGAACCGGAAATGGGAAAATTTTGCTCAAATAAAGTCTAGCTATTTGTATTGTCGTTTCCTTACTCAGCAGCTGTACCCATCTGTCTAGGCTGTTTTGTCAAGATGCAGAAACATACCTCTGTACTGTATTGATTCTGCCCCGTTCTTTCCCAGTGCAGAGCCTTTCATGTACATTGTTAGATTTATTGATTAGACATTTCCCCTCCCCAATGACTTGGTCAAAATCTCTTCTGCAATGCTTATTTTTTTTTTAAACTTCATTTTTTTTTATTCTTCATTTAGAAGCTCCCAAAGTGGCAGGTTTGCTAATTGCTAACATAGTGACTGTCATCTTGATCGTCATTGGGGTTTGACCAGGCAACCTACACAGCCAAGAACACTAGAGCTAAAGAACTAAATCCCATCTTTGGTATCTGTAGCAGAGTCACATCCTTTGTGGGTGAGATGCTGAGGGAGTGACAAACAGAATAACTGTTTACACCAACTCTTCTGAAGACGAGCTGTTTAAGATCAATGTTGAAAGTAAAATTCATAAATAACAAGTCTTTCTGTGTGAGGCAACACAGCCAGAAGGCATAAAAAGTGGTAGAAAAGCATGTGTGCTCATGGAATTGCTGGCTCTTGGTGGTGCAGAAGATGAGGAAAAAAAAATAAAAAGGTTGTCCCTGCTAAGTACACAGATTTTGGAGAAGAAGCTTTGCCTTGCCCAACTCCGAGTTAGGTCTTAGAAGGAGATTCCTGACCTTTGGAGTCTAATGCTGCTTTCCAAATGTGCAATGCAACACACTAGGTCCAATGCGCCTGCTGGGCTAGATCCTCAGATCTATGCTTTGTGTGCCTGTGCATCTTAGGGAAAAGGGACGATGGTTGCTCTAAGTTACAGTGACTGTCTAAAGGCCTTCTGTCAACTGTAGATACCCAGGAATACCCAGCCAGGACATCTTCCATCAATTGCACCTGCTGCCTAGTGGCATATGAGCGACTTTATGCCAACCAGGTATTCCTCTACTCTGGATGAATCGTCAAGTGACTAGATTCTGTGGTGGACATTGTGGTGGGATCTAAGAATACTGCAAAGCTTCTATAGGGTGATCCTATCTATGGCCTCAATTGTGAGATGCCTTATACTGGACTGCAGGGGGGCAAAGGGGTGTAGGGCAGCTCTCTTGCACCAGGCAACCTGCATTGCTGGTCTGTATGCAGCAGGGAGAGCATTCCCGGGTGGTGCAGGGGGTGGAGACTTGACTCTGTCCCTTCCCTCACCACTGCAGCAGAGCCAACACAAAGAGAGAAGTAAGCTCAGTGCTGGGTTTACAATGGCGCCCATGGCACCATGGAGCCAGGCCCAAGCTCAGAAGGAGGCTCCAGCCTGCTCTGCTTGCCCTGTGCTCTGAGACGTCACCAGCCCGCCGGCTCCCCCGCACCCCACCCACCACTTGCTCCTCTCAGCCTGCCTGCTGGCCAGCTGAGGGCTCCTCTCTACCCCTTGACCCCACCTGCAGCTTCTCTCTGCCTCCTGGCCGGACCACTGTGCACCTCTGGTTCCGGGCAGTCTCTGCCTCCCACTGTCTGTAGGGCCCCGCCTGTCTCCCTGGAGCTGAAGCCTTGCCCGCCTCGGTCAGTTGGGGAAGGGGAGAAGGTATGGCGGGCTTGGCTTGGCCCCTCCAGGTAAGAGCAGGGGTTGTGTGGTGCAGCATAGCCCTGCCCCCGAGGGGAAGTGGCATGCTGGCAGAATAGGGCCAGGCGGGCCATAGTGCATCTGGCGACTGCCGGTTTCTAATTAGTGCCCTCACACTGCGCTGGGCGGAGCTGGTCCACCCCTGCCATGCCATGCCCCTGGCTGGCCACTCGCTCCGTGCTCCATTGCCCTGATAGGGGGCCCCCCAAATATGTTTGGCACCAGGCCCACAAAAGGTTAATCTGGTCCTGAGTAAGCTGCTCCAGATATGGGGCTGTTAGAACCTTTCTCCGGAGCAAGGGGGAAGCAGGGGGCAAACTGGAGTTCTCTCAGTCACAATTTGGTTCAGGGGGCAGCTCAGCTGGGTACTGCCCCATACTTAGGGCAACCTAGCTCTATGGGACTAACCCCACGGAAACCACTTGGCCTGTACTAGCCAGGCTATAAACACCATTCATCCAGCTGGGCACAGCTTCCTTCACTAAAGGGCTGTGGTCTAAGAATGTTTGATCTTTCAGAACTCCACCATCACTTTCCTCCCCACTTCTCTCCTTCGGTACAGTAGAGTGCGCATAGCTGCACGGAGAGAGCTCCCTGCTCAAAGCGTCAATGCGAAGAACCGTCTACTTGCGATGTTTGGAACAGCAGTGATTTTTAAAGGCTGACTGACGCAGAGTTTACTGGTGTTGGATCAACCTTTGTTTTTAAATCCACTATAAAAATGTTTCGGAATCTGCCAAACGTGGATTAAAATATTTGTCTCCAGTTATGCCTATGTCTAACCTTTTGGTTTCTGAAGAGCTTTAATCAGTAATCTTCTAGTAGGAAGTTATTCATCTTTATTGCCAGTCAGTTCTCAGTGGTGGTCGCGGCAACAATCTTTTCATTGCTTCTGTGTTTAGTTGTTCTTTGACATGATAGAAGTCAGCTGCAGTTCAGTGAACTCACTATTTGTGCAACTTAATTGCTTGCTTCCTTTAATACGTACTCAATTTTTCCTTTTATGAGTAGAGTTGTTGGAAAAATTAAGCTTAAGGATATAGCTATCCACTGTTAATTTACCTTCTTCCCAAACACATTAGTAAAATAGGTCAAATAACTGTTGAGTGTTACGTGTACCATCACTAAGGTATTTCTCAGCTGGAAAGTGGACCCTGTATTGGTTAAGGCTGGGATGTTTTGAAGAACACTAAGGGAGGTGTCCAAATCCTGTTGAAATTCACTTGGAATTGAGTGCCTAATTCCCTTGTGCTGGGATTTTCAGAAGGGTCTACATGAAAGAATGTGCTAAAGAGCTTTGATTGTGTGTGTGAAAAAAGAATATTGCTTTAAAAATGACTCAAAAATGCTTCCTTCAGTAATTTCTCTGTTAAACTAAATAGATATTAAGATGCATGATCCTCCCCCCCCAAGAACAAGGAAAAATAGACTTGGTTTCTTCTAAGGTATTTGTGGTTCACATTAGAAAGGATGCCAAATCTGTTTGCTCTTTCAAGAGTGACTAATATTATTATTCAGATTTGAAATTCCTCGAATATCTCTGACATGTGAGGATGTATAAATGTGTTTGATGAGTATAAAATATGCTCAGTGAGGGAAATGATCTCTCAAAACAGCTTTATACAGTGATAGTGGAATTTCTTTCCATGTCAGGGTTATATTCAGATGGAAAAATCACTTTAATTGCAGTGGTGATAGATTCATTGGAACTTTGCCAATTTAACACAAAAATCATGAGTGTAAATGTTTTATTTAATATCCTCACTTTGATTGAAATGTTGCTAGTTTTGGTTTTAATAAATTTTTATTTGTATGGGGGAATAAAAAATGGAAGTTGGAGAAATTCCCATTGGGATAAAGGTCTGGGTTTTGTTATGATTACATCTCCCAGTTGTATTTCCCAAGCCAAGCCTTGAGGCTTATCCAGCCAGCCAATGAGACTTTTCATGTGAGTAAACACTACTCATCTAAGCATTGTTATCATTATGTATTATTAATATTATAGTAATGCTTAAATGCCTGACCAAGATCAGGGCTCATTGTGTTTGGTGCTGGACGTACACGTAGTAAGAGCCAGTCCCTGCCCCAAAGAGCTTACAATCTAAATAGACATAAAGTGGGAGAAAGGAAGTACTATTGTTCTCCTTCTATAAATGGGGAACTGAGGCCAGAGAGATAAGTAACTTGCCCAAAGTCACGCAGTGAGAACATGGGAGAGCAGGGTGTTGGAATAGGATCTCCAAGGTCCCACTTCAGTGGCTGAATCACAAAGTCCCTTATTGCTTTGGACAGCATCATCAGCAAAGAGATTGTAGTGTTGGAATTTAATGGTAAAGGTAGGGATTTATGTGATCAGACTCAACCTGGTAAATCCCAAAACGTCAACCAACAAGTACCAACATTAATTACGCTTCCAACTTTAAGGCCCCTTTGGACTTCTGGAGTGATGTAAAGGGGCCTTATTGTAAATGGGAAGCAGGCCCTGATTCTTAGTTTGAAGAGATGCATTCAAATTGATGGAGTGCTGCCAGTGTGACACAACCATCAGGAAACTGTATTTTTTCCATGTGGCTGAAACCAACTGAGAACCTCTATCGAGCACTTTCTTGGTTAGTATTGCTGTGAAATAGCAGTGGCAAGAATTAATGCTGAAGTGCAGTGAACATCATAGTGACACACTCACACTGATGAATTATCCGTACTAATATCCAGTGGGTTACTACGCCACAAAATTGAGGGGCTAATTCATTGGCTTTCATAAGCTACCATCTCATCTACATGTTCTTGTTTCTTGTGGCATTTTGTGATGCAAATCTGAAACTCTTCTCAGTGGAAATACCTGATGCACAAAGGATATAAAATATTTGAAAAGTTCTTGCAGTTGCAGAAAAAGCTAGGTGTTTATACTGCTGTAGTTTGCGGAGCTGCTGCTACACCCAGAATACAATGGATTGACACTACAGTATGATTCATGCACCACTACTTGTGCAAAAGAAGTGCTCTATTTCCAAGTCCTGATACGCTAGGTGAAGAGAGGAGAGAGGGAAATTGGCAATTACTCCTTAATTTATTTATCTTTCTCTGAGGAGTAAAACAGTCTGCTGATAGCCGAGCTGTAGAATTGGTGTACAGAACGTATGGTGCTTGACAAATGGCTAGAAGTTTTCAGGGCTGTGCTGCAAAGCAGATTAGATTCTACTATTCTATATGGAGCGTCCTCTGTTGTATTGCTTACGTAGAGCATAGTAGAAGAATTTGAATAGAGCAGAATGTGAAAGTATGCTGGACTAAAGTTGCACAGTTGCTGTTCCCTTGGGACCATTGCAGAGTGAGATATTGTATGGGTTTTATGAGGCTATCCCAGTCAGCCACATTTGAAATGAATAAACAAATTAGCAAACATTTGTGTTACAGTTACTCAGCGGGGAGCTATTCATTCATGTAGCAGTGTGTTGGAGCCAGCAGGTGGCACTGTGGATACTGCATTTGAGAAGTCCCCTCAAAAGCAAAAGATGAAAGTGAGGGAAATATTAGGATACTGAGTTAATGCAAACTAGCCTACTGCTACCATGGAATGTTATCCAGGGATCCGAGAGCGCTATTAAGCAAGAGCATGAATATAGAAGGCAGCAGTTTAAAGGTGCATTTTTCTGGATCCTGGTAGTGTTCCTCAATATTTAGTCTTCAACTTGCAAGAGTTTTAGTCTGTTGTCTTCAAAATAAACTGTGCAAAACTTTGGAAGTTTTGGGTTTCATTACTAGCCCCAAGTATGAGTGAAATCCATCTGGAGGTTTGGCCTGTGCTAAAGTGACCCTAGGCTGCTTTATGGCTTTGGGCGGGGAAATGTGGAACCCTCACTGGTTTTGGCACTGAAGTTTTGGCACTTTTTCTAAGCTGCGCATTTCAAGCCCCTCCCCAGGTCAGCTGACCACCCATCTTATCCTCGGAAAAAACCCTTTATTTGTTTCACCTCCTTATATCAGTAAATAAGCATCACTTTTGTCAAGGTTAATTCAGTAGACAAAGGGATGAGCAGGTTGATGGGCCATAGTTACTAAAGTAGGAGAGAAGACAGACATTGAAAAAAACCCTATATCAACTCCCAAAGAAGTTTGCTGTGACACACCACATACCTCTGCATTGAGAAGAACTCCCATCTATCCATCCCCCTACTCTAGAACCTATGTATATTTTGAGGAGGTTTCTGTCTGGTGTTCAGAGGGAAATTCTTAGGTTCTGAAAGACAATTTGGGTGGAGAGTCCCCTGGAACTCCAGGGGTTATTCAGAGGGACAATCCATCAACTGAAATTCCTCCCTGAAGTTTTTTGGCAGTATTTGTCTCATTAGGTGGATTATTCACTCTCTTGGCTAGCTACCTTGCTCAGGTGTTCTGGGGTACTTTAGAACAAGGTGTTCTAAGCTTCCTGAGGCAACTTAGCCTGCTTATACTCCTGTTTACACTATGGTGCATCTGGGATAACTGTATTAAAGTCAATGGAGGTGCACTGGTGTCAGTGAAAGGAAAATCAGATCCTCTGGCTTCCTAAATGTGCTACCCTGTATAAATTGTGTCTCTATGTTGGGGCTCATTACTGGGCTGGAATGGCACTCCGCAGCTCATGCTGAGAAAGGGGGAGTAAAGTAGCTATGTGGCCCCAGAGACTGAATTGTGGCTCGTGGAGTAATGTCTCTGAGAGTCACAGTTTTGTTCCTGCTGCCCATTTGCTCCACAGGGCAAGTAGCTGTGTCAGCCCTTTTCCAGACAGAGTTTACTTCCCTCTCCCGCCATCCTCACCTGAGCTAGTAGGGAGGAGTAAACCAAGACTCTAGCCACTCTAACCTCTTCCCTCCCACTCCCCATCTACCTGTGTGGGAGGGGAAGAAATGGCCCTGTACTTGTAGCTCCTTCCGTGCGCACAGACCAGCAATGTGGGTAACCTGCACTTCACTCTGCCTTATGCTGCCCTGTGTGGGCACTTTAGGGGGCTCCCAACTGGGTCAACTGTAAGGATTGTGTGTGTGGGCCAGGGAGTTGCAGGATTGTGCCCACTCTTGGCAGCAAATAACTTGACTCTGAAATACTGTATGTGACTTACCGTGTAAAGAAGCCAACCCCTCTTTCTGCTTTTTCTGTTCTTGCAGAATATGGCCAATGGCCGTGCAGCCTCGAAGTGCACGCATTTCCTGTTGCTCCCCTCTTGGCAGGTTTTGTCTGCAGACGCTGGCTTCCGTACCCCATAATTACTTTTTCACGTTTTTTAATATAGTAACACATGGCTGGGCTTGTGGTAGAGAGCCAAGTGATGTCTGTGGGCCATGACAACTATAAATAACCAAAGGGATCATTTTATTTGGTTAGGGAAGGAAGAGTCTCTTTCTTAAGTAACAGCCCCTACTCAGCAAACAAAATTCTGGACCGAATAAAGGCTCTTGTTTCTTTATGGAGGGGGAGATACCGAGGAGTTCAGCAAACCAAAAACATGCCTGCAATTTATATCTATCTGCAAAGTGCCTAATGCACTGTGAGTACAATGTAGATGTGTTACCATAACTTTGTTTGCATTTTAATTATGCCATTCTGCTGTTGTTACAATTTTAAAATAGATTCTAATCTCTCTAGGGCTAAGACTGTGTATGTGTGTATTTATATATGCGTAGTAGATGCAATCCATGACTGTGTTTTCTAGGCCCTGCCACAATTCAAATAATGAATAGTTCCTAGTGGAATGCCTCTATGTAGCAAGACAGAACTTTCCAGGGCTGTTTCCTGACACCATACACATATGCACACACTTGATCCAATTCCCTATTGATCTGCATCTTGTGCAGTCATTTATACCAGTGAAAAGTGGGTGTGAAACACTACCTAATCAGAGTGGGAACAGTTTGCACTGTGGGATAAATGACTGCACAAGTTGCATGGTAAAGGAGAATTGAGCCTGCTGTGTATTTAATTAAATGCTGCTTTAAAATGACATACCCATGGATCTTCCATAGACAATGTGTAGACTTGAACATAAACTCCTCCTGAATGAGATGGAACGAGCATGTGATGATAGCAATATACTGTACTTTCAGTGAGATGTTTGTACATTGATAGCAGCTTGTATGTGCAGGTGTGTTATAAACGCCAGATTATGGAATATCTTTCTGTGCCACAAGGGCCAGTATGCATAACTTCTCTATCAAGATGTTTCAAAAGCCTAAGCAACGGCATTAACTATATAGAAAAAATAGCTGATTAGCCATAAAGCAAAAGCATTAAACATGTGGAAAAAATTGCCAATTCTGAGTTAAATTTGCCATATTTGGGTTACAAAGTGCAGTCAAACTCCACTGTGCTGATGACCTGATAGGTCAAGATTATTTATTCCTGTTGAAAATTGAAACCTTGCCTGATTGTCTTTGGAGAATGTGTTCTTCTGGACATCAAACTGATTATTCAGACAAGCACCTAACTTGAAGCGCACCTATTGCAGAGGTAAAGTGCTATTTATTCAGTTGCATTGTTACACAGAGGCTATAGCTGCATTATTGTCCTCAATAAATAGTGCTGTCAGATAATTTCTTTTTTTTTTAAATAGATCCTACCGTGCAGTGAATCTGATAGCGTGTCTGTTTTGATGTGGTGCAGTGACAGCAACAATGTCTGTCAAGAAGAACAATGACAGATTAAATAGCAAGGTGCTCTTCTATCACGATGGGGCAGTTTCTGGGAAAAAGCCTGCATTGTTTTCTAGGCCATATCAACTGAGGCCTACACAAGGCTCTGTTGATTAAATGAACTGGCAGTAGAACAGCAAGTTCTTGTTAACCATCGATGCCAAAAAGCCCCTAACACAAACAATCCCTATTATAAATTAAGCCTTTTACAAACAATATTCCAAAAAAAAAATACTTGTCCGTTTTCCCTGCCATTATCCATTTTTGGGATGATTACATGCTTCTGCTAGATAATGGCGCTTAGCCAAAGGCAAAAAAGGAGTTTCAATAGGGCTCATTACAAAGCAAAAAGTTTTTCTATTCCTCCTCCCGAAAGGAAAAAGCTACTCCCAGATAAATGTCTGATATAATTACATTGCTTTAGATAATCAGAAGCATTACTTCCGAAACGATAGGGATGTGTTTTTGCCCTTCCTTAATCACATAGGCCGCTCTTAGACATTTGATAGAAAATGGTAGCAGCTATGAAGGCCACTCGATTGTTTGGAAGCTGCCAGAGTGCAAGACTGCCACGCTGATAAAAGTCAGAACATCAGGTATTGGGATCCCCGTTTGAGGAGGAAGTTTTCTCTGCAGGTGCTGGCCAGGCCGGGCAACTTTTCAAAGTAACGATAGGCTGTTACGTTCCATTATAAAGCTTCCCCCCTTCCTATACAACTCTACAAATGACTTGTCCCTCCCTTGCATTAAAACTCGTTACAATTAATCTCTCTAAGATAACACATGAAATGGTGCACTCTCAGTATTAGGGCTTGATCCTGCAAGGTGCTGACAACCTCTGGGGTTTCAAGCACTGTTGACTCCCATTGAATTCAACAGGAGTTGAGTGACTCCTCGGGAAGCTAGGTGTTCATTGATACCTTGATGATACCTAGCTCCCTTGGGAAGACTACCTCAGGGATTAAGAGAAAGGATGATCTCGTGGTCCGGGCATAGGACAGAGACTCAAGAAACATGGTTCAATTCCTGGCTATGCCGCCGACTTCCTGTATGATCTTGGGCCAGTCACTTAATCCCTGTGTAGCTCAGTTCCCCATCTGTAAAATGGGGATGAAAACACTTCCTTTCCCCCCTACCTTTATCTATCTTTTCCGTGTAAATTGTAAGTGCTGCAAGGCAGGGACTGTCTCTTGCCACATGTCTACATGGCACTTGGCACAATGGGGCCCTGATCTCAACTGGAGCCCTTAGGTACTACCGTAATTTAAATAACAACTTTCCCTTGAAACATGGCTCATGTGATCCATTTCCTCTCTAGATGTGTGCACCATTTCCCTTTATATTCTTTCCCCCATTGGTACAGTATGAGTTTCACCAGATGGGAGGAGGAGGAAATATTACTAGCTGGCTTGAGAACAAAGGTTCTGATTCATGAAAATACATTTGAGGCAGCAAACGCAATTTATTAGACCCATGTAGCAATGATGGTTAAACCACTGATTCTGGAATTTCATTACTACTATTAATAATAATTAATAAACCTTTTACATGTTTAATAATTTATTTCATCTGAGATCTCAAGCTACTTTATGAACATTAATTAAAGCTTTGCAGCATCCTTGTGGGCAGGTGAGTATTATTGTGCAGTGTCAGCTAACACTTAATGGAGGAGGGGCAGGCTAAATGACTTGCCCAGGTCATGCAGCAAGTCAGTGGAACAGGTAGGAATGGACCTACTGGGCCAGATCCCAAAGTGCTGCAAAGGGCATGGAAAGCGGTCATAACAGCTCAGGGTTACCCTTGCACAGGGGAATCCCCACGTGTCATAGAGCTGATCTATGCCACCCATTTCCAAGACCTCCCACTCAGTATAAGTGGCACATAACAGCTGAGAGGGGAAGTGGTCCTGGGCTAGTGGAATTGGCTCTTGGGGCTGTTACTGCTAATGTAAGAAGTGCTAAGGGATGAATCAGGCCTGTGGAGTGAAGGAGACTGTTGTCTGTTGTGGAGTGAAGGAGACTGTTGTCTGTAGGACCCCACCTCGATTGTTGGAGAAGTGGGAAGGAGTATGGTGAACAAGGCAATGAAGAGCAGGAAGAGGGGATGTTTTTATGTCATAGGTAGTTAGATGTTATCCTTGACAATTGGATTCTATGTCTGCCTCTGCCATAGAGTTCCTAGGTAATGTCGAGCAAGTAACTTAAACCACAGTCCTTAGAGGGGGTCCCTAGTTGTGTGTTCCTGATTTTCTGGTGACAAAAATTGAGGCACCTGGGGTTTGATTTGCAGACTGCAACTTAGGTCAGTAGGAACCGTGATTTGAACATATCACGTGCTATAAAATATTGAGTGTTCTGAAAAATCTGGCCGTAGGTATCTCCATTGGGCACCCAAAATTAGTGGACACTGGGCAGCGTTGGCATCCATTCCCCATGTGTCAAATGGGGATAACAGTACCAGCTTGCCTCACAGAGCTGTTGTGAAGAAAAAAATCACTTATGTTAGTAAAACACTAACCTACCATGGCAATGAGGACTTTTCTATGGTGCTTGAGGAAATCAGTAACTCTCTAATCAGAGCAGGGTTTGGGTGGTGTGCAACAAATAAGGCCTGGGGCCACAGGTTGAACAAGGAGGATAATAAGAACTATTGAAGTTCTTCCCATTCATTGAGCACAGTCCATTCTGTGCACTGAATGAAGCAGGGATCCAGTGAAAAAAATAATAGGTGTTCATGTGATTAAAGATTGTCTCAAAAGGCATATGTACCAGGGAGCTGGGCAACTTTAATTCTGGCTCCTGCTAACTTTTGAGTTCTTGACTTTGTAACTTGAACGTTTTTTTACATTAATTCATGTGTGTTATATATATAAAACATTGAATAAATGTATGTAAATGTAGATAATAGTTGATACAGAATGCCATCTATCTACTGGCACATAATATGTAACATTATTCATAAATGTGTAGAGCTATTAAAGCTATTGTGTGCGCTGCAAATGGCTTATGGATTACAGAGTTTTTAAAAGTGAGAATTATTGCAGGCACAGTTTTGTACCTGCTTGTAATTGTACCTATGTTTTTGCAGTGGATTATAAATTAAACTGTGGATTATAGGCATACAAATTAGGTGTTAGACATTTAACTATCTATTTGTACCTACAAATGAGTTAAATTTTTAGTTACTAATGTCTGTGCCCATGAAAACAGAGACTAGGTTGTGTCTTGCTTACAAAATCTGACTACAGTGGCTTGTTACCTAACATCACACAGGATGTCTGTGGCGGAGCCAGGAATATACCCTGTTCCTCCTTTGCCATAAACACAAAGCTATCCATTCTCCCTTTACTCATTAGGTTGTCCCTTCATCCCAAACCTATTGCCTTTACAAATGAAGAGAGAGCAGAAGAAATTATTTCACATTTCTGATAACAACCTGGCAAGAAAAGTCTGTGTTCCCAGGGCTGAGGTGAATGGAAAGGCTCTTGACTTCAGTGAGCTGAGGATCAGACCTTAAGCAAGATGCCCATTCTGACTGCATTTGGGGAGCTGGGCACAGTTACAGCAGGTGAGCTCAAGGCTAGAATGATGACCGTCTTGGAGAGTGGAGGAAAACGGATGTGGGTGGAGAGTTTGATTACGTAATGAGAAAGAAGCAAGGCGGAGAAGCATGTGTTCTTGGGCCAAGAACAGCGCTTACACAGGCCTTATTCCAAAAAGCATCAGAGTGAGGGACAGGTAGTGGCTGGCCTAACTCCGCGGGATGGGGGCTAAGATTCCAACCTTGTTAGGGCTCCCTGGACCTCACGTCTGAGGGGTGGGAGAGAACAGGGACTGCATGTACTCCCCAACTCCCAAGAGGTGGGTAGAGAGGTGGCAAAGAGAGCTGAGGATGGGGCAGTAAAAAGGACCTCTTTCCCCTACATGCCAATGAGCAGAGAGGGGTAGGGAGTGAGAAGACCCTTGGTTCCAACCCACCATGCCTTTAAAAAATGTGTGGGGAAGGATGCTACTCCCAGTAAATGGAAAATTACCTTCATAGATAATAAGGGAGGAATTGTAATTCAAAGTCACTATTCCTCCAATCAAAGGAAAATCCTTGAATGGCAATTTTGTGTTGGAGCCTTCTGGAGAAGCCTAGTAGAAGTGAAACCAATAGGGTTCTGTAGAAATTCATGAGGTTTCTATTGCAGTTAGTGTAAACCCCTATAAAAATTAAAAGACAATGATAGCCTTCCTGTAGGTCTTTTGAACCATCCTATAGAAGGAAGATGATTTTGTAATAATCTTTATAGGATGGTCCAAAAAAACCCTATAGAAAACAGATCATTCAAAGTCACTTGAATATTGTGTCCAGTCCTGGTGTCAGCATTTTCAAAAGGACATTGACAAACTGGAAAGGGGTCAGAAAAAAGCTACAAGCATAATAAATGATAATGAGCAAGCTCCTCTTGCAAAGACAGTCCTTCTCTCTAGGAGATTTTTGGCAAAAGCCACCTAATTTTCAAACCTCTTTTCTGCCTTGCAGTTCGTAGTGTTAATTTTCTGATACTCTCTTTGAACAAGATCTGCAGCAGCTCATATGGCTGACATTCAGGGCCAGCTGGGGAGATGATGTAGATGAAAGAAATGAGCACGAGATCAAAACTACCCTGCATTTTTCAATGGTTTGCCTTTTTTAATTTGTACCTCTTCTCCTTTCACCCATACGTGATTGTGGGCAAGTCTCAACCAAGGAATTGCAGGTGCCATGATTATCTGGCTATTTACTACTTAATGTTGCTGCTACCAACTATTCAATACTAGGAAATGACTAATGATGTGGTGGAAATTATGAACCAGGATTAATAAAACTTGAAAAGGAACAGTCTCGTCTGTTTGATCCTCTGAAGAGGAAGTATGTCTGTGTGCTAGTCTTTTCCCTGAGGTGGTGTTCTTATTAGTCTGTTCTGAGTTGGGAGCAAAGGAGATGGAGTTTGGAAACTGTTTAAAAAGAAGACATTAAAAGAGGACATGAAGCATTGCTCAAAATACTACTGACAGGTTCCTTCCTTGTGACGCCTTTCAAGAGAGCGAGGTGTGGGCGAGGTGTTATTTTATGAACCTCAGTTTGCTTGGTTTGCAAACTTGTAATTTTTCTGTAGTTTCAAAAAATTTGATATTAATAGAATTTCAGACAGCTCTGTTGCCAAAGGGTGACTCCGACCCTATCAGACTGCGCAAAATTGTCGCTAGTTCAGTTCCACAGTTCTTTGCCAGTAAAAGCCCTGAATATTTTCAGAAATGCAGAGAGAATGAAAGGATAAGTGGAAGTATGAGTGAAGAAATAACGTGCAGGACATACAGGAGTTTAGTGGAACTTGGACCGTTTGCCCCCTTTAACCAGGATCCTAAAGGAGTGGGGAGCCAAAACTGTACCTTAAGGAGTCATCTTCTGATCTCATGTTTTTTGTATTCCTGAAACGCCATCTGTTATTGCATGGTGAAATATGTTGTCACAGGACTACTAGTAAGAGGCAAGGCTTTCCAGACTGACCAAAGGTGAAGGTCTGTGGAAATGACGTGGTGGAGCAAACTGGAATTTCAACCTTAAAGGTCCAGGCAAATGCAGAAGAAAGTGCCATCCCATTGGGCCAGCACAACACTACAATGGGCTGCAGCCCTTCCTTTCCCTTGAAAGAAGGGGACCAAAACTACTACAGGCACTGCCAGCCCGACCAGCCAGGTGCCCTGAGAGAGCCCCCTAGCCAGTATGGGACCCACCTGCTACAACAACACTGAATGGACCAGCAGTGTTATCTTGGTTTACTACTTCCATGTGATTGAGCCAGCCTTTATAGGATACTATCTCTTGTAGGGTTTGGGTTTTTTGGGGGGGACATTAAATGAGTTAAGTGGCCTTTCTGCACAGATGTTCAAGTCATTCGTGTTTCTTGTTTTCCCTTTAAACTAGACAGGTGGAACATTCTTTTTAATTTCGACAAACTTGAGTTTAAAAGGATGTTTAAAATCTTACATTTGGTTCAGATATGAGCTAATATTTCAGATATGAATTAACATAGGTACCCAACTGACAGACGAAGACTAGCTGAGCTTTTTGTCTCACATCGTAAATTCTCTCCTTTGCTCTGAAAATGTAATAAACTATGTGACATGGCAGATTTATAATTACAATGCTGCGGCTTTGTCAAGGCAACTATTTCATCCTTTTGTTTTAAGAGACATTTTTTACTGTACTACACACAATGAGTGCTTCCTACAAGAAAGCAAAGTCCACAAGCCTCAAATGAAGTTAAATATGATCTCATAGCAACTCTTCATCAACTTGTTACTCCATCATCTCCTTGCTGCTAATAAATTTTAGCAGCTAAAAATTTATATGCAACTGTTTGACTCAAGATAGCACTAAATTAAGATTATCTGTAGTTAGTGTTTATAGTAGATTCCCCACCCCAATTACATCATCCTTGTCGAAAACTATGTTCAAGATGCCTTTAACAGCCACGCTACAACACTAGTAAGTAATCTTACGTGTTCAAAACAAACAAACATGACCCACTGACCTCACATGTGCAGCATCTGTCACTCCTAACGATGGCCCCGATCCTGCAATCTGATCAAGCAGCACTCTGTAGACATAAGAGGAGCCCTGTTCAGTTCAGTAGCACTCCACATGGGAAGGTAATGTAGGTCAGTGGCTAGGGCACTGAACCAAGACATAAGAGAACGTTTTACTCCTCGCTGTACCAGACTGGGCATGTCACTTGACCTCTGTTTGCCTTCCCATCTTTTGTCTGTCTTGTCTCTTTAGACGTCGTCAACTTAAATTCTAGGGCCAAATTCTGCTCTCGTTATGGTGAGTAATACTGTACTATGCAAATAGTCCCACTGATTTCAGCTGCCTTACTTCTGGAATAAGGTATTACTCAATGTGACTTATGGTAGTGGAAACTGGTCTTTAGTGAATTTAAAAACATTAATTAGAAGTAGAAGCGACAAAGAGTCCTGTGGCACCATAAAGACTAACAAAAGTATTGAAGCATAAGCTTTCGTGGGCTAGTACCCACTTCGTTGGATGCATGCAGTGGAAGTATCCAGAGGCAGGTATAAATAAGAAGGCAAGAACCAGGTTAGAGATAACGAGTTTAGTTTAGTCAGCTGAGCCACCTTGTTATCTCTAATCAGGGAGGATGATGTCCTCTTCTAGCAGCTGATCTGGAGGTGTGAACACAGAGAGGAGAAACTGCCCTTGTAGTTAGCTAGCCACTCACAGTCCCTGTTCAGCCCTGAGCTGATGGTGTCAAATTTGCAAATGAATTGCAGCTCTGCAGTTTCTCTTTGAAGTCTGGTCTTGAAGTTTTTTTGCTGCAGGATGATGACCTTTAAATCTGTAATTGTGTGTCCAGGGAGACTGAAGGGTTCTCCTACAGGTTTTTGTATATTGCCATTCCTAATATCTGATTTGTGTCCATTTATCTTTTCTCATAGGGACTGTCCAGTTTGATGTACATAGCAGAGGGACGTTCCTGGCACATGATGGCGTATATTATGTTGATAGACGTGCAGGTGAATGAACCAGTGATGGTGTGGCTGATTTGGTTAGGTCCTGTGATGGTGTCACTGGTGTAGATATGTGGGCAGAGCTGGCATCGAGGTTTGTTGCAGGGATTGGTTCCTGAGTTAGAGTTAATTAGAAGTAGTTTCAGGTATTACAATTATCCCAGAGTCCCACTGCCAATTTTTGTAGCTTTAGCGTTAGAGTGTTTTTCTTTCACTTAGTGTTCTGAGAAACAGGAAAGTCTGGCTTTCTATACAGGGAAGTATGCAAAATTGATTAGACATAAAATGCTGTCAACTGTGCAAAATGAACATGCTATAAATGATAGTCCTCCCCTGCAATCTTTCCCTTTATAACGAATTCTAGTCTTTGCGGTAATAGGGTAGCAGACACAAATTTCATGCAAGTGTGAGCTTTATGTTGGCACTGTCCCTTTAGTGTGTATGTCTGTTTCCCCTTCTGGTGGCTGCCAAATGAATTGATGGTTTTGCTATTGAGTCAGACATCTGAAATGACTGTTACAGACAGCACTGTGTTGTTTGTTTGTGTTTTACTGTTTAATTTGGTCACATTAGGAAGTTAACAAGGTATTGTCTACAATCATTTCCTGTATCTCTGGTTTAACTTAGGAATTGTATTAAATTCTGTACTATGTTTGCTTGCTTCCCTCCTCCCACCCGCCCCCGTCCTTCCTGAGCCCTAAACTGAAAAGCAAAGAGCAAGGAGATAATCTACAATATTTATAAACATTATAGATAAAATCTTACGCCCTCTTCTATTTATTTATTTGGCATATGCAATACGGTCCAGCCAAACCATAGCATTTTTATCAACGATGTTCAAGACACGAAGACCTTCAGGAAATGGAGTCATTTTGTCGTCCTCAACAATATGCGTCATGATTTGTGGCTGCCCACATCAACATAGAGAGAACTGTCTCTAAAACATCATGAAGTTCTGCTGCAGCAGAAATTCCATGTCCAATATGAAACGAGTTCAGAAGGCTCCATTGCCTTTGCGATAAATCAAATCTGGGTTGACGTTGAATGGGGTCCGAGACAAGATGATTATTTGTCACTTTCTTTGAAGATCGTGAAGCTTGTCATGTGTCCTCTAGAGTACATCTCTCATCTGGTGAACTTATCCACACCAGCGACATGAGGGCAGTTGACTACGTGGTACATTAAAGAAGCCTTTAATTAGTGGTAGATGTGGCATATCATGCAATTTCGATCACAAGTTTTGCTACACTTTCCTTTCAACAAACACTAGGCAGAGCAATATTGAAGAAAACTGGTAACTATGGCAGAGGAGTAGATTTAAGTGTGCTTGAAATAATATGCATGGTGGAATTAAGTTGTACATCGGTCATCTTTGTGTGAGATGAGTGAGGCCAAACTGGAGCACGGTACTCCTCTACTGAGTAACAAAGTGCCACGGCTGAAGAGCTTAACATTTGGGCATTGGCTCCCCGTGTCATTCTGGCCAGTTTTCCGAGCAGGTTGTCGTTCATTTTGACCTTAGTCGCTGTCTTTGTAAGATAGAATATGTGCGAGTTCTGTCCAACGTGACATCTAGATAGACTGGGTGTGAATCATGCTTTATTCGTTGTGCGATGTTAACTCCTACTCTGTAGCAGCAGTATGCTCTAAAGCAGGGGTCTCCAAACTACGGCTTGGGGGCTGGATCCAGTCTGGTGTCAATTTGTCCGGCCCTCCGGCCCCAGCTGAGGAGGCATGTGGAGAAGCCGCCGCTGCCCCCCACGCGAGTTGCTGCCGGCGGCCCCATGTGCAGAGGGGCTGCATTGCGGCTGGTGGAGCAAAGCGGTGGGGGTTGCAGCAGTGGCCGGAGGAGCAAAGGTGGGAGGGTTGTGGCAGTGGCACATGAAGCCCCTTCAAAAATCTAATATGACCCTTGTCTCAAAAAGTTTGGAGACCCCTGCTCTAAAGCAGTGGTTCTCAAACTGTGGGTTGGGACCCCAAAGTAGGTCACGACCCCATTTTAATGGGGTTCCCAGGGCTGGCTTAGACTTGTTGAGGCCCAGGCTGAAGCCAAAGATGGAGAGTTTCAGCCCTGGACAGTGGGGCTCAGGTTACAGGCCCTGTGCCTTGGACTTCAGCTTTGCCCCCTACCTAGCTCGGTAGTGGTGGGGATTAGGCTTTGGTCCCCCGTCCTGGGGTCTTGTAGTAATTTTTGTTTTCGGAACGGGGTTGGGGTGCAGTGGAGTTTGAGAACCTCTGCTCTAAAAAGGCAGCAGAACTGGTGTGTTTCTGCTACATGGCCCTGATTCAGCAAAGCACATCGCAGATTTGTGACCATTCACACTGCAGAGGCAGCTCCTAGGGGACTCCCCCATAGCCTCAACCAAGTGAAGTTTGTGGGTTAGGACAGTATTCGTCCAGGAGAAAGAAAGATGGAACATACTATTATGGGACATCTGTAAACTTCTGGCTTTTGCTTTTACTTCAGTGCTGCTGAGACAGGGATTCTGAAGCCAGGGGTCGTGACCTCCCTGGGGGTCGCCGAGCACTTCCAGGGGGGTTGCGAGCTCCCGGCGCCGCTTAAAAGCCACCAAATGAATTACTTCCACATTCGGCGTCTTTTCGGTGGACATACCGAGCGCTCCATTCAGCTGCAGTTGGGAGCGCTCGGCATGTTGGCCGAAAAGCTGCAGAATGCGGAAGTAGTTAATTTGGCGTCTTTTTGGCAGACATACAAGGGTCCGCCGTGGCAGCCGAACAAAATGGGTTGCGGTTCTCAAAAGTTTGTGAACCGCGGAGCTAAGAGGTTTCTATATCTACCTACCTTATAAGCTCTCGGGGATAGGAGCGATCTTCTTTATTAATTGTCTGTACACTGCTTAACATGATGATGCCCTGAATCTTGATTGAGATTTCTACATGCTACTGTAATAAATAATTAATAATAATATCACAAGTAAATAGCAGGAAATGTCAAGAGACTACACCTCAGCAGGGAGGTTTAAATGATGATGATCGGGATGATTTTTTACTCCTGGAATGCAAATGAATTTATCTAAGTAATTTTTCCAGTGGACTAAAACAATTTGTGGTTCCTAAAAATGTCTGCTTATTATGTACCATATTGTTATGTTTTGTGCATTTTTCTGTGTCCCTTGTTGCTAAGAATAAATTTTCCATTTTTATTGCAACTACAAGAATGGTGGGATTTGCCTTAGGATTTTCTCCTATTTCTGTAATTACTAATGGGGAAAAGTTCTGTTTACTTTAATTCGTGTTATTGCCTTTTAGTTTGTTACGTATTTGTAATTATGTTAATGGATCAATATAATGATGATGATAAAATTTAAAAGACCCATAATGGAAAATATCCAAAGAGAACTTGGGAGCTACTGTTCTCATGTGTCTTATTTTCAAAGCATCACAAGGTATTTCTGGTTCATCCCCCAAATGTTGGTTATAAAGGCATGCCATTGCCTTCTGCTGGTGTTGCTACTCTGTAAGGTGACTGTGGTACCATCTACCTAAAGAAGAAGTCCCAAAGACCAGAGCATTCTCAGTGCTGGCACCAATCCTGAGCAAACTATGTACTGCTACTTTTCTCCTCTGCCATTCAGCAAACCAGAAAAGATCATTTGAGGGAAAACAAAGGTGTTAAACATGGGAGTCCTGATCAGTGTGCTACTTAGGCCTGGTCTGCACTACAGAGTTAGTTCAACGTAAGGCAGCTTCCTCCCCAGGGAGTCTGACAGGTCTGTTAGGACTCTTATTGTTGACCCTAGCCCTTCTGCAGGCTGTATGTTTATACTGTACTATACTAAAGCCTTCTCTAATTCAGCTGTTCCAATTCTAATGAGCTGACAGGGCATCACCTGCCACACTGGATTGCTTACCAGTGTAGCCCACAGAATTGTTGTGGGTCAGTTAGGCTGCTAATTCTCCTGAAGGATCATTGGCACCAGGATTCCCCTTGAAGGTCTGGGCTTTTGTGCTCTTAAATCAAGTAAGTACTTTTGATAACCTCACCCACGTGAACTAATAGGACCATGGAGGAACACATGCTGACTGAAGATCTGAAACTGAAAGCACTGTACCTTCACTGAGGAGAGCTTTCTTTTAATTCAGGGATACATACAAGTTCCCAAGTGATGAGAGAGAACATGTCTCATCCCAGTGTGGACTCTAAATGGTCTGCAAAGTTAGAATTCAGTTATTTTTCAAGACGTGTTATACTGTTTAATGTAAAAGAAGCCTGGTGTTTTCAGTTATTCAGCAAGTGTATGGTACATTGCTGTGCATTTACACCATCTGTTGCACAAATGTCTGGGCTGGTGGACATCAGGGACATTAGTGCCGAAATACCATTTATAAGACAAATATTGGCTCAACAGGTCAAAGGGCACATAAACAAAGGGCAAAGGTAACTAGGCGTCCAGGGCTAGTGGTAAGTACATGGAGCTATCACAGCTAATTTCTAAATTCTAGATGTTTTCTTCCTAATTTAAAGAAACTAATGAAAAAGTAGTTAACACAATAACTAATACAGGCCTGGGTGAGTATATGAGAATTTTAGACCAAGTCACAAATATCAGCATCAAAGACAGAGAGCCAAAATAGCTTCTGCTGACCCTCCTGACTACAGTGGGGTCGGCTCAGCCAATCAAAGAATTTGAACTAACGCTGTCCACAGTAACCACGTGGCTAGTTCCAACCATCCCAACTTGAAATCTGCACTGAATTTTCTGCAGCCATAAGGACAATAAGTAAATGTGTTGTGTCCAAATTCATAGCTTTTCCAGTTAATATGGATTCACCTTTCTTTGTCTTCAGAACATCTTTCATCTGAGCGAGAGCATATTTGGAAGTGGCTTGCACGTAGGGAGTGCTTGTATCAGGGTATCAGCATCTACTATTTCTATTTCCCATCAATAGAATGGAGATAGTGATATTGACAGTTCTCCCAGTTTACCAGTTACCCCTTAGATCACAGCTCTGCTTAACACATGACACTCAGATTTGTTTATAGTGAAAACAAGAAGTTTATTTAACAAGGACCAGGGATTCAAGAAGAGGCAATTAGAAATAATGGAAACAAATGGTTACATATAAAATGAAATCATAAGTGCTTTTTAGACCCTAAACTTTATTAGAGGCATGTCTTGTTAATTAAGTTTTGCTTATCCCAGGGTCTTTCCAGTGTTTTTCAGCCAAGTCTGGCTTTGATCCTTTTTTTCATGAAGCAAATACACTGTCAGTTTAATTCCTACTTGAAGGAAGCAGAATGAGTCCCTGTACCTATGGCTGTAGTCCAAATATCTATTGTTTCCACTTGCAAACAGGACTCCCTCCTGGTGGTTTATTTCTTCCTGTAATTTTCCTCTGTCGAGGATTTTACAATCCCTTCATTAACATTCAGCTCCAACTGAGTGACCATTGTGAACCATACAATTGAAATATCGCCAGCGAGATAGATAAATATCTCTTGCCTGAAAGAAACTTGTGAATCGTGTTCTGGTGACCAGCTCCAATTCACAGACCTATATACTGAAACATAATTTCAGTATATAAACATAGCTTCTTACAGATAATCATTGTAAGATGTCTGTACAAATAAAGATGACCAGTGTTAAACAGACTTCAGTAGAGATGTAACTTGACTTTCTTTGGTGAACTAGTATGAAGATACCAGACCCAAGAGATCCCTGTAACCCTTATGTACAACAGTGCCCTCTTCCAGTTGGCCCCTGGTCACAATATCTCAGGATTTGATCACTGTTTATTTTGTTTTATTTGAGGATATTTCACACAGATCGATGGTGGTTAGAATGCTGATGGCCAACAGCTACAAAATAGAAGTTATATATTGCAGTGGTATTTGTAGCAAAAACTGTGTTTGTATTGTTCAAACTAACCCTGTGGATCCACTTTGCTCTTGGCCATTCAGTGTCAAAAGACTAAATGCAACTGTTCTCCCTTTTTTGTCTGCTGCATATCCTGGGGATGGGCCAAATATATACCTAAAGTGACTCTACTGAGTTCAACAAAGGGTATGACTGAGACAACATTGATCCAATATTTCTGGCAACAAAATTAAACATGGAGAACTTGTTCAGTTTGTTTGAGTGAGCAAACAAAATTAGCTGGCTGCTAATGTGTTTGATCATTTGCCAGTTAGTTGGTTGCTAGTGGTTTGAATGGCGAATGGTTATTGGCAATTCAGCTAATGGATTGCTAATTATTTAAACAGCCAACTAATTGCCTGCTGGTTATCTAAGCAACAGTTTACTTGCTAGTCTTTATAGTGGGCAACCTGATCAATAACCTTCTGGTTATTCAGTAAGAAAATGTGTGATCTGTTAGCGAACATGCCTTTTTACTAACATGGTTTTAAACATCTCTAGGCACCTAGTGTAGACGGAGTCATGTTTCCAAAACGTGGAAGCTGGTCATGACTAGGATGCTAAGGAATAATTTTAGGCTATTATGTAATTTTGCTGGGGAACCATCAAAGGCACTTTGAGAGGCTGTTACAGGATGGAGAGAATCCAGGTGCAGATGCCTTTAATGGAGTTACCTTAAGCTAAATACCTTTCCTGGGAGTCCCCAGAAGTTGCCAAGGTCGACACTGTATGTGCCCTCCCCGTGAGCCAATGTGTTTCTCTTCTGTTTGGCTTGGGATTAGAGTCATTCATGGAACATCGCCTTCTATGTGGATCTATAGGTCACAATCTGACCCCAAGGTCTTACTGAGGCAAACCTCCCATTGAAGTCTATGGGAATTTTGCCTGAGTAAGGAGATCTGAATTTGGCCTAACAGAATCAATAGTATGTGTGCACAAATCCAAAACATCCACATACAGATAGAGATATGTATAAAATATAGTGATAAAAGTACAGAGTAAATCATTCTGACTGTACGGAGCAT
This sequence comes from Dermatemys mawii, assembly GCA_007922305.1. Classification (NCBI taxonomy): domain Eukaryota; kingdom Metazoa; phylum Chordata; order Testudines; family Dermatemydidae; genus Dermatemys; species Dermatemys mawii. The sequence continues at coordinate 88,435,129 of ML677332.1, forward strand.
TGCGTTATAGCTAGGATGGCTGTAAAACCCAGTTGCAAAATTAAGTACAGCTGCACAATAGGCAATTAAACTGGCTTCCTCATGCCTGTAATTGAGTTAGCTCTCTTTAATGCTCATTTAAGAATTCTTTCTCTTTTATAGGACTGTAATATGTATAAACCCATTTTTCCCCCTTCTTCTTCCAGTCTCCAGCAATGTTCTGTTAAATACTCTCTATTTTATTACACATTGAAGCCAAACTCCTCTGAGCTTCCATCCCAAGAAACAGGGAACTTCTTGGTGGGAAACTCCACCAAGACTCCTCACTCAGGTCTTGGAGCAGGACTAGGACCACTCTATATTTGTTATACCCCAGTCACTAGGCTGGTAATGCCTATAGGAGCAGAGGACAAGAACTTGGCAGATTCTCCTCACCTTATTGCTACCTCAACACTCCCTTGCAAGATGAAGCCAGTTGTAGAGTTTAAGGCCAGACAGCACCACAGATCATCTAGTTTGACCTCCAGTATGTCCCAGGACACCAACACTGCCCAGCACCCGCCCACTAACCCAATAGCTCACATTAGACTAAAATATTACAACCCACGGGAGACTAAACTATTATGTGCCACAGGCAGAGACTAGGAAGAACCAGGGTGCACCCATGCCCAAGACCCCTACAATGCCAAGAAATTCATTAAGTGAAATACAGCCAGATAATCCTGGTGAATGACCTGCACTCCATGCTGCAGAGAAAGGCCAAAAAGAAAGAAGGTCATTGCCAGTCTGGGTTGGGGAAAAATTACTTCCCGGCCTCACATATCTGTTAGAACCCCGGGGTGGACAAACTTTTTGGCCCAAGGGCCACATTGGCGTTCCAAAATTGTACGGAGGGCCAAAGTAGGGAAGGCCCGCCCCCGTATCTGATCTTCACCAACTTTCTGCCCCTCCTCCCCACCTCAGAATACCCAACCGATCCTGCTCCTTGTCCCTTGAACGCCCCTTCCCGAAACCACCCCCCCAATCACCACCCCAGAACCCCTCCCCCTACCCAACCTCTCCACTCCCTGTCCCCTGACTTCCCTGACCCCTATTCACCCTCCCGCCTCCTGACACACCCCCAGGACTCCCCCACCCTATCCAACCCCTCCATTCCATGTCCCCTGACTGTCCCCCCAGAGCCTCTACCCCATCCAAGCCCCCCTGCTCCCTGACCCTGACTGCCCATGGAAGTCCCTGCCCCTTATCCAACCCTCCTGCCCCCTTACCATGCTGCTTACTCGCACCTCCCACCTCTCCTGGAGCCTCAGTGCACTGCATCCAGGAGCGGCCCTGGACAACACTGCAGTGGCTTGGCTCCGTCGGGGCCTGAGCTCTGCCGCTTGGTTCTCCGGAGCTCACAGCCTCACCCCCTTACCGCGCCACTCCCAGCGGCAGCTCAGGCCCAGCTGGAGCCACGTCGCTGCAGCGTTGTCCAGGGCCGCTCCAGGACACTACACGCAGAGGCTCCGGGGGATGGGGGAACAGCATGGTAAGGGGGTGGGGCTGAGAGCTCCAGCAGGCCGCGTGGCAGGAGCTCTCCCCCCTCCACCAAACCACACCACTGCAGCGCTATCCAGGGCTGCTCCTCGACGCAGAGCTGAAGCTCTGGGAGAGCGGGGAAGGTGAGGGAGGGGGGACAAAAGGGGAGGGGCTGGGGGTAGCCTCACCAGCTGGGATCTTGTGGGGCCAAGCAAAATTAGCTTGCAGGCCGGATGTGGCCTGCAGGCTGTAGTTTGCCCACCCCTGAGTTAGATCCTGAGCATGTGACAGAGAGAATGCTCGGTGCTATCTCGGAGTACTGGTGCCGTCCCATGTTCCATCACCAGTCGTAGCCATCTCTGATATGTCAGAGGAAGGAGACCAACCCCTGCTCCCAAGACCAGGGGAGGCAGGAATCCTTCCCTGACCCCTGTGTATGACCAGCTGAAACTCTGAAGATAAGTTTAGGAACATAAGCCATAAAATGGAAGGGATCACCAGGCCTGCAATTGAATCAACTGGTTGTATTAGAGTTACCATATGTCCAGGTTTTCCTGGACATTGCCTCTCTTTTGAGCCTCCATCCTCTGTCTGGGTGGATTTTTCAAATAAAAGGCAATTTTTTTCAGAGCAGACACAGCAGTTCAGGAAGAGCCCCAACTGATCCACTTCCTGATTGGTCCCTCCCCTGCATCGTCAGCTGAGCAGTCCATTCCCCACAGTCACAGCTTCTGGATCCCATCCACCCAGGCCCCAGCTCCCAGCCATGGGGAGGGGTCCTGCAGGGAGATGCTCTGACTGATGGTTGTTGCTGCATCATAGGCTTGGCCGGCCACCCTGCCACTGTGACAGGGAGTGACACTGTCCCCCACCACCTCCAGTGAGTACCACCTCCAACTCTCCCTGCTGTACCCCCTAAGTACAGGACATACTTTTCTGGGGGGAAGTCTAAGACTGGGAGTGTGTTGGGGAACTGCTGTAGTATAACCAAGGCTGGTAGGAGCTAAGCTATGCCTGGCTGGCTGTAACACACACACAGACACAGAGCTGGGACTGACTTGCATGCTGGAGGCTGTTGGTGAACAGTCCAGGCTGGAGGCTACCACAGCAAAGCATTGTGAAGGGCACCTCAGGTTAGAGTGCAGGGGTGACACATTTACTCCTTAGCTTGGATTGTGCCTGGAGGTGTCACCAAGGGAAAACATCACATATTGTGAGACAAGCGATACAATTGATAGAGATGGCAGACCTGGTGTTGCTAGCTCACCTGTTCAAACCAACATGAAGAAAGCAGTCTGGTTCTGTTTTACTCATGGCTGACTGATCGTTTACCCCTTTTCTTTTTCTTTTTTAAGAATTAATGCTCTGTGACTCCAAGGAACTTTATCTATGTGGCAGTAAGAGTAAAATGGATTTTTTTCATTGATTATTGTGCTAAAGTTCTCTTGGTCCCTAGTGAATCTCTGGCATGTGACAATGAGTAGATCCACCTCTATGTTGAGGAGAAGATAGAGATGAATTTGGAGACCAGTGAGAACTCAGACCCTCTTGGTGATCTTTTTTGTGGTGTCACATTTGTAGGAAACAGTTAAAATCTTGGTCCTAGCGCTCCTGAAAGGGGGCCAGAATTCCATGTCTGCTTAAGTCCACCCACGTAGACTAGAAAGGGATTGCTGTGCCATATGATCTTTCCAAGTTACTGTCCAACGTGACTAGATGCCAAACTGGATTTTTTTTATTTCCATATGTTTATAAATTAAAGGACATGCATTAAATGAATTTTCAGTGAGTGAGTATCCAAATGACAGTTTGATATGGGTAATGTGATGACCAGGCTTCAGAGAGTCATACCAGCACTGAAGGATTTTCCATTTAAAATGGGTGCACATCCTTAACTCTGAATATGATCAAACATCCCTTTGCTTAAACAATCCCCTTTATATAACTCTTCTTTCTTTGTTCTGCAAATTAATCAGTTGTCATTTTAATGATCAAAGGATCACCTTTTGTAGATTTGTCTACAATCGATTACTCCTGTTTGCTCCTTTGGTGTTTTCTGATCTCTCTCATTCTTGTTTCAGATTTTTGGGAAAGAACCAAATATTTCCATTTCTGCTGTCAGACAGACTAGCTAATTATGACTATAATTATTTGAAACATGAAAATGTTTTTGCCACCAAACCTAATAGCATTACCTGGCTCTGATTTGTGCAAGAACACAGTGTAAATAAGGTGGTGTCTTGACCCCAGCCCACAGAGCCCCCACTTCTATACCCAGATTCTCTTTCCAGGAGCAGTTTTATTTCCCAAACAGGCAAAACACAAAAAACAGTTCTTCAGCCCACCTGGGCTCTAGCTCCAGGGGGATTTAACCTTTTGCCTCTTTTTAAGTCCTTCCTGCTTCAGGGTCTATTGCAGGATCCTTCTCGTCCTCTTTTCACTGAGCACTGCCCCCAAGAGCTTTCTTCCTGGAGACCCTTTTCCCCCAGCAGGTTCCCAATGCCTCTCTCTGCCCCGCCCCGGGGGACTGCCATTTGCTTATGCTCCCCCTCTTCCTCACGGGCAGCGTGGTTCTTTGTAGCCCTAGGTACTGCCCCACTGCCCCACCCTCTTACCTGGCCAAACTGGGACCAACCACTCTAGCCCGAGGCATGAGGCCTGCTTCATTTAAAGGGGCCAGCCACCCTGTGACACACAGTCTGAGCAGATACTGTTTTTGGCTATTGCAGCTGCATTTCTTGTGGCAGAGTTTGCTAAGATATGATCAGCCATGGGGTCTTGTGCACAGATGAAACAGGAAGAGGGGTACTGCATTCTTGCCTATGGGAAATCCGTAAGAACCAAGCCTATCAGTCACTAATGATGATCTATGGTCAGAACACTGTACTTCCCCCTAGTCACAGAAGACAATTCTATACTTGAAGGACTACATGGTGTATCTAATTTATACTGTCAACTCCCTTTTATTGCCCATATGGAAATGAAGAGCAACGAAGCACATGTACTACACACAATCTGCAGATGAGGAATCTGCAAACCTTATGAGTTTTCTTCCTGTTTCAATCCTAATGAGCAGCCCCCCTGCCAACGTTTCTGGTTTAATCTGGAAAGGCTGCAGCTAACATTTAGACCATGCTAATGAGAGCTATGAGCTTTTGATGGTTGCATGATTGCATGTTCTCCCTTCTTTTAGGTGTCAGGTGATGCTCCTGTCCAACATATGTCTGAGAGAAGACTAGTTGGCTATTTTTTATAGTGTCCCAGATATTTAGTAGGTGACGTGTAATTAATTGATCAAATGCCTTTTAAATATATCTGCCAAGAAACCGAAGGTATATTTTTGATAACTGCCTGCCAGAATTTAGTTCAGAAGAATGGTTTTACAAAAGGCTTTCCATTCAAAGTGCATGTTATCAAAGGGACTTGGAATTTGGCAGTGGGGTGGCTTTGTGTCAGGAATTTGCTTTTTGCTATTCCTGTGAAAATCTAACCAAATATGGTCTATAGACACGCCTCTGAAGACTCTCACTTTGTATGTGCTCATTAGAGACTTAGGTTTTAGCAGCTAAAATCTCTTCCTAAGCAAGGAGTCAGGTGAGACTGTGACTGGAGTGGTAGAAGGAGAGAAACTGTGATTGGGAGTTAAAGGAGAGCTGGTGAGGGAAATTGTGGAGGGATGACAGGGAGCCAGTTGGCTTGGTGATGGGAGAACCTTGGCAGAAAGAAGAGGAGGCAGATTTGACAAGAATCTGGAGTGCAAGGGGGAGAATGAGATTGGCTGGGCAAAGAGATTGGGAGAAGGAGCCAGGGAAGGGGAGACTGGGACAAGAAGTTGTGGAGGGAATCAGATGGGAGGTGCGGGCAGTGATTTGATGAGAACCTGGAATATAGTCCAAGATTCCTGAGTCTCACCATGCCTCTGCTGTCAGCAAATATCTGTGAAGCCCTCTGGTGAAGTATGTGTCTTAGTGCCAGTCCACATAGAGGATGGCAACTTACATAGAGGATGGCAACCTACATAGAGCATGACAACCTACTGCTATAATTTATTCCGGTAACTCAAGTGACTGGTTTGTGTTGTGGATGTAAAGGGTCCAGCCTTGCTGATGAACCATGTAGGTATCGATGTGATGCCACGTGATGGAATTTCTGTTTTTTTCTTTTTGTTCTTTTAAAAAACTGAGGAAATTACAGATAAAAAACCTATGTTAAAACAACATTATTAAGGTTGCAACATCAGGCACTTAAAAATTAGAAAATGCCAGAATTCAGGTTGCCTGTGCAACCTTGATTCTCTTCCTTTTGTGGGTGCATTATGATACATTCATTAATTACAGGAATCACATACTATTTTTTTCATGTGATCCATCCCTCATTCAATGCACAGAACAGACCTGCTCTGCAGGTGAATGAGGGCTGTGTAATGAAGGAGGCTGTTGGCTGTAGGACCCCTGATTCATCTGTTGCAGAAGCTGGAAGGTGTGTAATGAATAATGCAGGAAGAGAGAGGACCATCTCATGATTAAGGCAATTAAATGCTGCCTTGGGATTTGGATTCTATCCCTGTCTTGGCAAGCAATGTTAAATCTGGCATTTCCCAATGTTTGACTGCTTGACTTTGCAGCCTTAACAGTGTTCTTATAACATAGTCTTTTGTGTAATATATATAAAAGCTTCCAGGATGTGGGTTTTAGAAAAGGTTTACAACCCAAATGGATTTGTTTAAGGAAAAAAGGCCTTTAAAAGAAAAAGTGTGTGCAGAGAAGTAATTATAAATGACAAACTGCTGAGCATAGAGCTGATCCTGCTTTCTTTGCACACCCAAAACCTCCACTGAAGTCAAAGGGGAATATCCCATTGTTGTTTATTTGTGTTCTGGTAGTGCATAGAGGCTCCAATGGAGATGGAGGACCAGTTGTATTAGGCATTGCATACAATCATAGTAAGATGATCCTTGTCACGAGAAGCTTACAGTCTAAATAAACAGGAGAGACAAAGGGTTGGAGGGGAATAAAAGAGGTAGAAAGGTGAACCAATTTCACAAAGGTCATAGTGACCCAAGAGGTTAGAGGCAGAGCAGGGAATAGAACCTGTCTTCCAATCCAGTGCTCTATCCACTAGGCCATGCTACCTTTCTGGCTCCCATTGACGCCAAGGGGAGTTCAGGGCGATCAAAGAATGCACTATATTGCATGCTAAATAGCACAATGTGGACATCTTTATCTATCTATCTATCTATCTATCTATCTATCTATCTATCTATCTAT
>ML677332.1:88441905-88516818 GCA_007922305.1 Dermatemys mawii
TATCTATCTATCTATCTATCTATCTATCTATCTATCTATCTATCTATCTATCTATCTATCGAAACTGAAAAGAGCAAAAGCAAGCGAGTGGCTTCCTTTCCTGACGTACGTGACTACCACCTTTACTTACATTCAAGACTACCTTATTACAAGAGTAGTGTCATTTGCAATTGGTCAGACGATATTACATGTGTAGTAATGTAATACTCAACATGATTGACGACCATAAAGGAAAACTGTTTATCTTGGCTATGAAAAAGGGGAAAGTTAGTAGTAGTTTTAGTGTTTATACAGGTGTCAGAAATGTCCTGGATGCTTTACTCGACAAATACAAACACAACCAATTCCTTGCCATGAATAGTTTATAATTCAGTGTTAGCTCCAATACAACCAGGGTTAAGACAACTTTAAAAAAGAAAGAAAGAAAAACTCTCTCAAGTTTTAGAACACAAGAAGGCAGCCACTAGGGAAAATACCAAATTTTTATGACCTGGTGCAACCCATGTCAGAGCTACACTCAGCTTTATTTGGGCATTGTTGCTGGCCATATGTTTGCAAAGTCAAAATCCATGCTAGATGTAGCAGCAATTTGTACAGCCCTTTTGGTATACTAATTTAAGTTGACCCATAATGCCAAAATAAATCAAGACATTCTTCCTGGGGTTTTGGTGGTCATGTTTGCTTTTTTAATGAAATGGTGAATAATTTAAGCAAAAGTTTAACTGTCTTCCAATATAGTAATGTTTGACTAACTGCAATAAGGCATCAGAAGAATTCAATCTGATCCGTGAAGTGATAACTGAAGAAGAGGATGACAATATATGTTTTCACTATGTTTATTTAGGACATCCTGCTGTTAGTGCTGGCCTATGGAATGGTCGAGTTTCATGAAAATAATGTTCAGACTATTTCTTCTCAATTAAATGTTTATTTAAAATTTCCTCTTGGTTTACTCATGTAAATGTATTGTTCATTTTTCACATACCAAGCACTGTTGTTTAGTCTCAAGAGAATTGCATGTTACAAATTTAACAACTGTGATATATTAAAAAGAACATGTAAGGAAGAAATTAGGGATTGAGAGGATATGACCAAATGTTTCCATGGTATTTTGCCAAAATGCCACTTATATGCTAACAAGATACTAATAGGGATATTTCTTTCAGAAATCATCTTACGCACCAATAAAATAAGTCTTGTCTGCATCAATAGCAGGCCCAATTTTACTGAACTTGACAGAAAACCATTTTTGAAGCTTTCCTTTACATATTTGAAACTACTTTTAACATGGGAGAGGAACATTCTCTGTCTGCATATTATGTACCAGTTAGCAAGGGGAGACTCCATAGTCAAGTGATGTCTAGGCCAAAATTTTCATACTGAATGTCTATAAAGTTACGCGCCTGCATCAATATTTAGACAACCAGGCCAAGAAATTCAAACACGACTAGAAATTTTGGGTCCCTCTCCTTTTGGGTGTTCAATTTGAGTCGCTTTAGCAGCGTCTGATTTTCAGGAAGTGCTGAACCCTTATTCTTGGAAAATCAGTCATTTTTAACGTGCCCCAGACTGGGCATGTAAAATCAGCAGTGACTTTGGAAAATCTTGGCCCTAATGGGGATGTGGGTGACTAACTTCAGGCACTCCAGGGTGAAAAATTATAACTGTAATTGTCTGTATGCTATGTGACGGAGTCAGACCAGAAGGATATAGGAGAGTGCTGGAAGACAGATATATTAGGCTCAGGATGTGCAGGTCCCTGTTCCCTGGATAGCCAAACAAAGGCTATTCCAGGCCAATCAAGACACCTGGGGCCAATTAAGAACCTTCTAGAAAGGAGTAGAAACAGCTAGCCTAATTGGGACACCTGAAGCCAATCAGGGACTGGCTGAAACCAGATAAAAACCTCCCAGTTAGTCAGGTGCCTGTGGGTGTCAGGAGCTGTGAGAGGAAGTTGTGCTGTTGGTGAGACTGAGTGGTGGACAACATATCATACTGAAGGAAGGAGGCCCTGAGGTAAGGGTGAAGTGGAGTTTGAAGAAGTGGGGACTGCTGTGGGGAATTGTATTGTGTTTTGTGGATAAAAGGTCAGCCATCTTAGCTGATACTATTAGGGTCCCTGGGCTGGAGCCCGGAGTAGAGGGCGGGCCCGGGCTCCTCCCTTTTTTCCATCTTCCATACTGGCCTGTGATGAAGGTAACTCACTAGGCGGTGACTCTTGCCAATTATACTGAGAAAGGGAGGTCACTCTGGGGCCTAGATGAGTCTCTGAGGCCACTAAATCTGCCAGGAAGCGCAGGACCCACAAGTAGAAACTTGGAGCTTTGTCACAGCTATCATGTGCCAGCAATGCCCCTCTGCCTTGTACATTGGCCAAACCGGACAGTCTCTATGCAAAACAATAAATGGACACAAATCTGACATCAGGAATCAGAACATTCAAAAATCAGTAGGAGAACACTTCAGTCTTTTCGGTCACTCAGTAACAGACCTAAAAGTGGCAATTCTTCAACAAAAAGCTTCAAAAACAGACTTCAATGAGAAAGTGCTGAACTGGAATTAATTTGCAAACTGGATAGCATTAAATGAGGCTTGAACAAAGACTGGAAGTGACTGGATCATTACACAAACTGAATCTATTTTCCCACATTAAGTATCCCCCTACTCTTACACACATCTTCTTGCCAACTATTTGAAATGGGCCATACTGATTATCACTGCAAAAGGTTTTTTCTTTTCTCCTGCTGATAATAGCTCACCTTAATTGACTAAGCCACTTAAAGTTGGTATGGCAACCACCACCTTTTCATATTCTATCTATCTATCTATCTATCTACTGTATGTTCTACTCTATACAGGTGATGAAGTGGGTTCTGGACCACGAAAGCTGATGCCCAAATAAATTGGTTAGTCTCTAAGGTGCCACAAATACTCCTCGTTCTTTTTGTCTTTCCATTATGCATCTCATTTTGATTACCCCTGTAACGACATCAACACAAAACAATTCCACTAGGTATTTTCTGATGTATGATCTTTTACCAGAGAAGAACTCTGTGGGAAGGTTTGAGACTGAGTGTCGGACAAGGCATGCCTGAGAAATGTGTGTCTGAAGAATCAGAGGTGTTTTATCCTTTACCATAGTTTTCTAATAGTATTTCCCCCTCCCTATAGAAGATATCTGAAAAATACCTTGATCTAACAACCCCAAATGTGGTTTATTCCTTTGTCCTCAAAGAGGACTAGTGCATTTGAGTAATTTTAGGAAGTACAGATGCTTGAGTTTTGGGTTGTTGACTATAATTTTTTTGAAGTTGGCTGTATGTTGCCAGAATCACGCTTATATTGGAGTGATCTACCATTTGACTGGGGTGTGTTTATGGTGAGATTACACCACTAATGACATGTAAAACAAAGACACCACACAGAGGATATGGCCTGTTGCTTAGCTATAGGAAAATATAAAACATGTACCCCTTTAGAATAAAACGTGCCAGACTGATATTTCAGATCTGGTGCCTGAATACCACAGTTACAGGCAGATTAGAAAGTATATCACTTATGTGCACACTGAATTTCTCATCCTTGAAATTGCCACTATTTCTCTCTCTTTTGCTCCCTCCTAGGCAGGTGAATAACTCAGTCCACTCAGATTTCATGTGTTAATCTAAGTGATGCAATGTTACATATCGGGCAGTGTATAGACAAGGTCTTGTGTGAAGAGAATCTCTGTGATAAACAGACCTCAATGTTCTTTGCCTGTCTCTCAAGAAAGCCTAGGATGCAATCCAATGTACCTCTACAGTAATACATAGTAGATGCTTATTTAATTTTCTTATGTGCTTTTGATATTGTATATGTGGGAAGTATCATTTCCTTCCTTTTTCTCATGGAACCATTAATTTTTTCCCCGTTGTATTTGAAAAAGTATTGTGGGGGAAAAAATGACTGACAATTGTAATTGCTGGGTCCTATTTTTCACTTTGCAGCTTTGTGTTGCATCTTCCAGGAACCCACCTGTCTAATTTTAATATATGACACCCACTGATGATCTGTAGTGGTTGTGTGTATGCAGAAAAAAGCAAAATATTAGTTTGCCAGAGGGAGCAGCTATCCCTAACTGTGCAATGGGGGAATCTATAGCTTGGATGCTCTAAACCAGTGATAGATCATTATGGAGACCTCAGAGGCCCAAGGCTTGGCAGCAATTATGACATTAAAATGTATAAGACATTACTAAAGGAAGCACTTGATCAAACTTTTTTGGCTTCATGAGATATGAACCTAAAATGTTCTCTGCTATGGTAAGTTAATTGGTAGTGAGTCAATGATAAATCCAGTATTGGATCCTTAACCTGCACAGACAAAAGAGCATGATTGCACCAGCCCAGAAGCTAGGGTTGCCAATTCTGACTGAAGCTAATCTGGGAGATTTTTTCCCCCCAACATGTATAAGGTCATTTTCTTAAAATATCCTATTAAAAACACCTGGATTTCTTTCAATAGTCGCCGGGAAATCGAGGCCAATCCTGGAGGATTTGCAACCCTATCAGAAGTTGTCCCTAGGAGTAGATCCCAGTGTCAGACACCAATGAGCAGCTGTATTTATCTTGGGAATTTCAGTTGTGTGACTGAGAGATGCACATGCTACAAAAGTCAGGTGGGAACATTCCCATAGTTTGTCTTGATTTGGAGCTTCGGTTTGTTTGTCTTTAAATCTAAAGGGCAATTTTGCAAAATCTGGAATCAGTTTCAGAACAGTCCCCAATGTTCTGGAGTGTATGGACCTTGGAACTTTTGTTTGAGCCCCATCTCTAACATAAACTCTTCAGGTTACACCGTATTTCCAAGAAAGAGTGTGATGAAGACCGTAGCATGATGACTGTTTCAGAAAAAGCCAGAGAAAACGAGTCACAACTTGGAAGAGTATATCTTTGTTCTTGGCTGATGCAGTAATAGCTCAACTACTACAGCTGATTGTACAAAAATATTTACTTTAGCAAAATGAATTCCAGATCACTTTTAGTTTCTTCCTTTGTAATATTTATTCTTGTTTCCTTCATTTGACCCTTGATGAGGTGAGAGCTGCACTGGTGGCGTGTAGAAACTATGGCCTGGCCTACGCTACACGATTCGGTTGACTTAAGGCTGCTTATGTCGACCTAGTTGTGTCGGTATACACACTACAGCCTTGCTCCCGCTGATGAAAGTGCTCTACTGCACAAACATAATAACTCCATCTCCGCGAGAGGTGTAGGGCTTATATCGGTGTAGTTAGGGCCACACAGTGCCCATGAAGACTCTGAGTTACTTATATCTATTGGCTGTCATTCTTGTCAATTTCACAGCGCCACTGGATCCATGAAATTGACAAGAAAGCCAACTCCCCAGCCAGACTGCTATCTGGTCTGCACTTTCAGCCAGGCTGCTTCCCCGGCTCCCTGCTCTGATCTGGGCTGCCTTCGCTGCGCTGGGCTCCTCGCTCCAATCTGGGAGCATGTCAATGCCTGGCAGGGAGCTCCATGCCTGGAGTCTGGTCGGCTGCCCTGTTCCTGGTAGGGAACAGGAAACTGAGAAGCTGGGAGGGGGCGGCTGGGCTCCTGGTGGGGAGCAGGGAACCAGGCTACCAGTGCGGAGCTGCTCACAGGGCCAGGAGCTCACCACACTGCTCCTCTGAAGTCAATGGAAGCACTCCTGGTGAGGACACATACCACTGACAGAACAAGGGCAGTGTGGACATGAACCACCAAGTGATTACTGCGCTGTCTGTAAGCCGACCTAAAATACTAAATTTATAGTATAGACATGCCCTTACACTTATAATAACATGATCCCAATAACATAAGGACTTGCAAGAGGCACCAGAAGGCACAGCGTCACTGTGTGGCCATACGCATTGAGACAGCAGTACAGCGATGTTGAAATTCATGTTGCAAAGGCTTCAGATCTGCCTTATTTTGTGAAAGAACAATATTAAAGTTTTCATAAAATGTTTTTAAAGTGGTTTGCTTTGGCTTAACATTCAAACACTTAAGACAAAGTGTTTGTCCCGATCAGGAGAGATGGGTGTAGGCAGGGAGGTAGCACAGTGTAGTAAATTTCGGTCTCAGGGTCTGTAACACAGTTTTGAGAATATAGTAAAAATGCAGCTATTTTAAAAAATTTTTTGTTTTGTTGTTGGCTGTGCCTAGTGGGACTAGAAATGTACAAGCAAGCAATACATACGATACTGCACTCTTAGAGACAACAGACAGGTTGAGTCATGGGTGAACTCCAAAAGGTTCAGAGGAATTCAGATGTGGTTTGAAGAAACAACCAAAAGTTTGGCAGCTTTTCTGAGGCTTATCTGAACCATCCAAAGCTTTGTGAACCGTTTTGGTCAAAGAGTCCAAAACAGTAATCTCAAGCATTCAAAGAGAAAGTTAAGAAGTGACTTGATCACAACCCCCAACTACTGTACACTAGAGTCCCTCACCTTTTAGTGGCCTGGATTGGCTCAATAATCTAAAGAAAAATTGAAAATAAAACAGCCCCCTCAAATTATCCATTTTCTTCCATTATATAACTGGAATATATCCTACATTCTCTGGCGGCCTTGTGCATTTGTTATATGCCCTTACAGATCTTGCATTAACTGTAGCAGAGCTATTTAACCAGAGGAGCACCAAGCCAAATAATAACAATAATAATAATTAATAATGCTTTTTTTCCCAAGAGGAGGTGTTAAGTGACATGACTAAGGTTGCAAGCTCTGACAGTTCATTTCTCTCTTGCTCTCTGAATGTCTTTGAAAACATTTTAGCTATGGCCATTTTATGCTCATTAGATTTGAAGACCCAAGCTGAATTAGAATATCTGCATCTTGTGTAAAGGCTTCTATTAGGGGCTGTTGTATTTCTGGGGTATCCTGTGGGCTGCAAGTAATTGGGTAATAGATCCTCTCTCCTTTCAGAGGCTGGTTCAATCTGTCAGTTACTAAGCTGAGCCTTGCCGTAATGCAGTGGATAAATCATTCAAATGCAAGATCAACACCAGGAAAAGATATCTCATACAACAGTGTTTTTTAGCCTAACAGATAAGGGCATAATATGATCCAATGGCTAGAAGCTGAAGCTAGACAAATTCAAACTGGAAAATTGGTGCAAACTTTAACAGTGAGGATAATGAACCATCGGCGTGACTTCCCACGAGATGGGGTGGATTTGAAGTCTGTAAATCAAGGTTGGAGACCTTTCTAAGAGAGAAGTTCTAATGCAGCCACAAATTTAGATGCAGGAATCATTGGATGAAATCCTATGGCCTGTATTGTGCCAGAGGTTAGACTGAAGGATCATAATATTTTCTTGTGGCCTTAACATTTATGATTCCCAATGGCTGGCCAGATCAACCCTGTTCATTCCCTTATCATTTGCTGTTTCTGAATGTGAGCCTGAATGGATTTGTACTTGCATGAATGTTCGGGGAATGGTTGTTCATTGTTTGAATATTCATATTTATAAAGGAACAGCAGGATTTACACTTCATTATACTTTATTTTCTCATTTTAAATGGTTTTGCTCATCCCCTCCAAGAACGGAATCAGTTCCATGTGACTCAGGTGACTGTTTGTGACCCATGAACACTGAATAGTTGAAGTTAGCAGTTTATGAACAATCCACTGTCCACCCAAACGGCACAACATGCACTTGGGTAACAAATATATTCTCCTGGATTGAGGATGATTCATGAACAATAAAAATCAACAAATTTCACTGGATAATTTTTTTGCAACAAATAATTCATCCACCTCTTCTCCAGATTCAGGCAAAATGTCTAGATGCCTGAGGCTAGATCCCAACTGATGTAAACCAACATAACTCCATTGCCTTCAGTGCAATGATGCCAGTTTACACAGTGTGAGGATCTGGCCCCAGAAGTGTAGAGGCATGTGAAAGTGAAAAAATAATTTGGGACAGAGGGTGGCTAATTGAACATTTCAGGAATCAGAGGGGTAGCCCGTGTTAGTCTGGGATTGCAGAAGTAACAAAGAGTCCTGTGGCACCTTAAATACTAACTAAAGTATTAAGCTTATGTTCTAATACTTTAGTTAGCCTTTAAGGTGCCACAGGGCTCTTTGTTACTGAACATTTCAGAACATTCAGAAAGAGGTTTGGGGTCAACTGTAGATATAGTCTGGTTTTGTGTGAATCAGACAAAGTTTTTATTTCTTACCTCCTGATTCTCCTATTCCTAGATGTAACCAAACCACACGGAGTTTCCCCTGTTACTGCATTTACAGGCTTAAAAGTGAAATTGCCTTGAGTAACCTCTCCCTACCCGCAACAGCAACTTCAAATGTTTGAAAGTCTAGCATATCTTCCCAGTTTTGACCCCAGGCAGTTCTAGGAGGAGGCATGACTCCTTAGAATAGGAGCATGTGGGAACCTGAAATTCATTCTGGTCACTAGCATTGCTCCTGCGGTATCCTGAACTTGAACTGTTTTTAAAAATCATTTTTGCTTTTAAAATAAATGTTAGGATTAAATATTGTGCCTCATTGAACTCAAACCAACCTTGAAGCAAACCAAACTCAGGTCTTAGTTGCTGTTAATCTTGACGGATGTAAAAGTTTGTGCCAGCTGAAGCAAATATTTAAGGGGAATACTTTAAGCGAAATGAAACAAGCCTCTGACTTCACTGGGTCAAGCATCTAAAATTGCATTGTGCCACTTTGAAAATGTACCCTTCTGGCCTTTCTGGTTGGGGACTGTTGTGTGTGGTAGTGTCAGTGCATGAAAAGTCAACAGCTGGCCCTGCCGATTGATCTGCATTATTCGTCGGGAGAATTTGCTCTTCTGTTCGAATTATTCACAATGTTCCTTGGTTTTGGGCAAGTACCTGTTAACTCTGCCTGAGTTCTCACCCTGGTTCGTCATGTTGTATCAGTTATGCTTGGAAATAAAAATTAAATGTGTATATCTAAGTCTTATTAGGGTTATTATTATTGTTATTACAGTAATGGTCAGAGGCTCCTACCTGGAGTGAGAATGCTACACCCTGTACAAATACATAATGAGACAACTCATGTCCAAAAGGGCTTACAGTCATAATACTACACTTAATATTATATAACTTCCCCAAAAGAAATCTAGGGTGATTTCTCTTATCCAATGACCAGATATTTGCAGAAAGACTAGATTTACCAATTACTTAATCTGACGTTTGTTTGCCGTTCAGGTTTCATGGTTGGTCTGGGATTTCTAAATTATTACTGCAACAAGCAATGCCAGTAAAAATGTTTTTGAAGTATTAAAAATAATCTGTAAAATCTGTGTAAATGCCAACACATAACTTGCTTGAAGAGTTAGAGTCCATGAATCTTGTCAGTAATCCTGTTCTAAGTATAGGAGACCTTTCTGATGAATCTTTGAACGAGGTGGAAAAGGTTTGGAAACTGGGCAAAAAGGCTTTAAACAGTCTCATGAGTCAAATATTTGTAAATGTTTGGTTCTAATAACTTAGAGTCACATAGAATTATAGCAGTGTAAGGCTGGAAGGAACTTCGATAGGTCATCGGGTCCAGTCCCCTGCACCAAGGCAGGACGAAGTAAACCTAGACCGTCCTGGACCGGTGTTTGTCCAACTTGTTCTTAAAAACCTCCAGTGATGGGGATTCCACCACCTCCCTTGGAAGCCTATTCCAGAAGTTAACTACCCTACGGTTAGAAAGTTTTTCCTACTCTCCAGCTTAAATCTCTCTTGTTGCCAATTAAGCCTGTTACTTCTTGTCCTGCCTTTAGTGGACCTGAAGAATGACTGATCTCCGTCCTCTTTATAACAACCCTTAACATAGTTGAGAGCTGTTATCAGGTCCCCTTATTAGCTTTTGGGAGTCTCCTCTGCTGGAGTAAGTGCATGTAGCTCTCTTGCCTCCAATATGGCTATGTCCATTGGACCCACGAAGTATGGTTGTCATCAAAATGCTGTAGGTTCTTAGAGAGTTACCATTTTCATGCACACTCACTATGGAGCTCTCACTGGGGGCAAAACACAAAAACTACTTTCAAAAGTGGTTTAATTGGTGAATTAGAAAATAGGCGTGAACCTAATGTGCCCAGCTGTACAAATAAAAGGTGACTTTAAATGTAAATGCCCTGTGCACACTGTGTAGTAGTAAACTTCAGACCTAGACTGACTGAGGGCTTACAGAAGTAAAAGAGAGTTTATTTTAAGTGTAACTAAAAGGAACTAAGTACCAGTTACCACAAGCAGGGTGATCTTTATCTTCCTTTGTTGGCTTGCGTGGAGGGGAAGGAATCTTAAAAGACTTGAGCAGCTGCAGGCTTCACAAAGAGGACATCTCCCTCACATTTCTGACATGTCTTAAATTTTTCCGGTGCTACCTTACATTAAAGGAAATTAACAAGCCATTTTAATGCCCTTTTCCATCCATGACTGCTGAGTAGGTGTGATCAAGTAGCAAAACACTTACACAAATGTCATTTTTCCAAAAATGTTTATGTACCCATCCATAGATTGTTTAACTAAAGTCATTGCTATTTTCTTCTTGTGCAGTTTTTCGACTTGGGCTATCTTTGAGCAGCACCTGTAAGCACTCACTTTGAGAGATTGCTAATGTGCTAATTACCCAAGACCCAAAAATGTAAGCTCTAAACAAATGAGAACTGTATTTATAATCAATCAGTTTTATGACCTTCTGATGGTGATGATATCAGTGGAGTTTACATTGGAAGACCTTGTACTCCTCTACAGCAGCTGTGCACTTATGTTTTAGTTACAGCTCAGGGAACATTTTGCTAATTTTCACTAGCAGGCGTACTTAAGAAAATATTACCTTTCCTAAATGACTGGGGCAATTACCAAGCCTCATTTTTAAATAATACAAACACACTGAGTGTCATTACATGGAGGATGTATGGGCAAGTGACAGGCTGTTTTCATACATCAATGGCAGAAAGTTAAGATGTTAAAGCAAAATATTGTTCTCATGTGTATAACTCATTTGAAGACAGATCCAGATCCCTCTGATGTCAATGGAAAGACTCCTGGTGACTTCAAAGGTAGTTGGATCAGGCCCTGTTAAAAATATTACTGTCATAACTCCATAAATGCTTTATGGCTTATACACTAAACATTGCTGTTCGTTGGGGACCTCGGATGCAGCTTACCTGGCTACTTACAGACTTGTGATTTTGTGTTTGTCTTGCCTTCGTTTTATGATGGGAGAGTGCCTATAAAGTAGGATTTGTGAAGTGTAAAAATGATGTCTTGGAAAGTCACACAAGGCCAAGATATACAAAATGCCACTTTAATACCTCAGCCCGTGCAGGGCCATCCAACTTTTCTGATGTTACTAAGTTCTCCCAAAGAAAAAATAACATGATTTAACCACAGGCAGGAGTGTTTAAAGTGGCTGGGTTTTGTGTCTTCATTCTGTTCCTGGAAGCCTGAGAATGTCACTTTAAATTCAGAATAGAGCTTGAGAGTAGGGTATATTTCTTTATATTCAAAGCATTGCTAATGGTAGCTGTGGATGTGTAACACAGTGCTCCTGGATAGTCAGCAGTAACAGGATTCAGTCCAGCACTCCTGCATTTAAATTCATGAGTCTCTACTGCCTGAGCCACGAGACCTCCCTATGTTAACTCATAGCCAGTAGGCTCAGGTTCCTATGAGTGGCCCCTCCACTCCAGGGGAACAGAGGGCACTCTGTATAAGTGCAGATTACAAATGGAATGGTTGGTTCATCCTTGCCAGGGTTGTTTTAGGAGCATAGATGTGGCCCTATCAGACCAGAGCTCCATCTAGTGCCATGTCTGGTCTTCAACACTGGCCAGCATCAGATGTTACAGAAGAAGGTGCTAGAATCCCCATACTGGGCAAATTGTGGATGGACTGTCCACAGGTGAAATTTCTTCACAACTCCTATCAGTTAATGGCTGGCTTCTTCCCTCAAGAATGGAGTTTTACAGCCCACATGGAGCGTGTGTGTATCCTTCCCTGATCTCTCTGGTGCGGAGATGACGTGGGGGTTTCTTCCTTTAGAATGGCTCCGACCTCTCCCTCCTTCTCGTTGGCCCTATCGGCCATGACCTCATCTCCTCTCTGCTTCCTCTTTGGAGGCGTGCACCCAAGGGACACATGAAAGGAGCAATCATTGCACTCCTTTGAGCACAGTGACAGTGCAAGGCATGGAAGGTGGCTGAGAGACGTTGTATGGCAACCCTCTGTACAAGGTCCAGGGACAATCTGGCTCTTGTTTTCCAGCAGACTCAAGATGTTGCACATATCCAGCTCTGGAGAAATTGCTGCTGGTCCAGCTGTGGACAGAACAATCCATTCCGGCAATTGTGCATGGCTTCCCTGGGGAGCTGCTTGAAGAAAGCTGCGTGTCTGAATATTGAAAAGCCCAATAATAATGCTGGCCTGAGCTTACCACTTTAACTTTTCAGAGCCTGGTTGGAGGACAGGAAACCTTATAGCAGCCTAGATGGCCAGATTGCCATAGAAAAGGCAATGCCTGGTCTTGGTAGATTTATGTGCAGCAGTGAGCGGAGTCCTTCAGGAGACACTGTGCCTAATGAATGAGATAACGAGTAAAATACTCTATACTTGCGGTCAGAGATTAACTGCTCCTGCCTCTCAATTCTGCTCCCTGCCAATGTTTTCCTTCTTTGCTCCCCCCATTTCCTCCTCTGCCATATGTTTCTATTTTCTAAGAAGTGACACCATGCCACTGCCCCAGCCATCTCAGCCTTTTCCCCATGGGGTCCTAGGCTAGCCATGGTTGAATACCCATTTGGCTCGCAATTGGTAGCATTCCGCAGTGCTTGGGAACCCATAACACTGGACAGATGGGTCTTAGAAATTGTCTGATCTGGGTACTCCATCCATTTCATCTCGCTACTCCCTCCACAACACCCTTCCCTTCCCTCTTCAGGGACCCTTCCCACTAGAGTTTACTAGGACAGGAAATAGCTCGCCTTCTCCAGTTAGGAGCTATAGAACCAGTACCTCAACATCTATGAGGCAAAGGGTTCTACTCTCATTACTTCCTAATATCCTAAAGAAAGGAAGGTTGGAGACCTCAGAGTTCTCAACAAGTTTGTCAATACTCAGAAGTTCAAGATGGTCACCTTATTGATGATCATTCCAACCTTGGAACAGGGAGTCTGGTTTTCAGCCCTCAACCTTCAGAATGCCTACTTTCACATCTTAATCCTACTGGCTCACAGACAATTTCTCAGGTTCTCAGGGACACGACCATTACCAATGCAAAGTCCTCCTCTTTGAGCTCTCATCGGCCCTGAGAGTGTTTTCCAAAGTCCTCTCACTGGTAGCTGCTCATTAATGCTCGCAAGGGATAATGATTTACCCAAACCTGGACAATTGTCTCCTCAGAGCCCTGTCTCTCCGGGAGGCTCACCAAGCTATCGACAATATGATACACTTGTTCACAAAACTGGTTTTACAGATCAACATCCAGAAGTCATCTCACTGCAGTGCAACACCTGGAATTCATAGGGGCCGACCTAGGAACCCTAGAGGCCAAAGTCCTCCTACCTCAACATAGGTTCCTACCCCTTGTTTTGCTCATAGACACCATTCAATGCAGTTCATAGATACCAGCCAGACTCTGCTTCCAACTCTTGGGACATATGGCAACGGGTGTGGTAGTGGTATCGCACACCAGACATCACAGGTGATGCCTCCAACTATGGTTCAGTTCGGTTTACCGACCAAACAGGGATGAGTTGGACAAACCCCTGTCAATATGCCCCAGGATCAAAAACACCTTGGACTGGTGGAATGACCTGGCCAATGTGTGCAAAAGGGTTCCCTTCTTGCTGACATCGCCTTTGTCACTCTTTACCACTGATGCGTCACTCACAGGGTAGGCATCTAAACAGCCTCACAATGCAAGACAAATGGTCTCCTATGGAGATAGCACTCCACATCAAGCTCCTAGAGTTGAGAGTGGTCAGGAATACCTGCTCCCATTTCTTCCTGCTGATTGCCGGATCACACACCAAGATCCTAACAGACAACATAGCATCCATGTACTACTTCCACCGACAGGGAGGAGCTAGGTTGCTCTCCCTATGCGTGGAGACGATGAGATTGTGGAACTGGTGCGTCTCCCGCAATGTCACTTTGTCTGTGGCTTACCTCCCAGGCACACAGAACTTGATTGCAGACAGTCGCAGTCACAAATTCTCGCATGATCATGAGTGGGAGATACACCTGTCAGTACTCCATAACTTATTCACACGATGGAGAACACTTTCCATGGACCCGTTTGCCACTTGCTAGAACAAGAAATGTCCACACTACTGCTCCAGAGGAGAGATAGGACAGCACAGGCTGGGTGATGCTCTTCTCCTCGCTTGGGAGAAGGGGGGTGCCTATCCCGTGACCCCAGACCCTAATTGCTGTGGTGGGGAGAGAGAGCTGGGGGGAATCCTCTCTCCCTGCCATAGCCCTGGGGCAGCCTGCACACCAAACCCCTCATCCCCAGCCTCACCCCAGAGCCCGCACTCCAAGCTGGAGCCCTCACATTCCTGCACCCCAACCCTCTGTCCCAGCCCTGAGCCCCCACTCACACTCCGAACCCCCCAACCCCACCCCACCACCTGAATTTTGTTATGTGCACCAATATGAAGGTGGTGTATGACACATCACCTCCATATTGGTGTGAATAACAAAATTCATTCTGCACGTGGGTAGGAAAAATTAGAGGGAACGCTGATAGACTCCACTGGCCGCTGCCTCCAGATGTCCCGATTTTTATAGGGACAGCCCCGACTTTTTCTTATGTAGGCTCCTATTACCCCTACCCCTCACTCCCTGTCCCGATTTTTCACGCTTGCTGTCTGGTCACCCTAAGCTCTACCCCTCTCACTGCGGTGGTTTTATTTTGTCAGCATAGCAAGAAAGTTAAATCGGCGGGTGTAGCATTGCAGTGTGCACACCTCCACTGTTTCGTCAACCAAACTGACTTTTGTCGACAAACCTGCGTAGTGTAGACAAGGCCTTAAGGTTTGATTGGATTCTGTGTCAAGCATTCTCAGCTCCCATTAACCTGAAACTAAGGAAGATCAGTTAATCGAGCTAACTAAATAAATACCCGCAGAGCAGACTTCAGGCTGTCAGCCTTCCCTCCTAATAGACTCAGTACTGCCTTTGATTCTAGTTACTCTTGGCACTCAGAACCAAACAAGAACCTTGAATGTTACTCTTTGACTTCTAATCCCAGGCCATGCTTAGCCACCCCATCATTAAATATTAATTTATATTCATTTTTAATAGTAACTGATTTTTTAAACCCATGATTAATGGCTGTTTTAAGAGCTAGAGAGTAATCTCTGTGTTGATTCGTTATCTTACGTGCAGCTGTCTCTGAGGCTTCTCTATTATTGTTCCCCCTCTAGAAAGCTTTATATGTTCATGTTATTGTTTCTGATAAAAATGCTGAGTCTTCAGAAGTCTGTGGCAAAGTAAAACCAGGATGACCATCAAGATATTAGAGGCTGCTGTCTTCTGTAGTGTGGTTGCTGTCAGCTAACACTTGTGACCCATTTAAATAAGACGTACCATAATTTACTCTATACTGACAGTAGGACATAACGATAACGGGGTGGTTTCTCTTGGCAAATGTTGACTATTGAATGGCTACCAAAGTTATTCATGCTTAAGCATTTGTAGAATTGAGGCCTAGCTTCTGAACAAAAACATGGAGTTTCACCTGAAGGAAGACTAAAGGAACGTTGCCAGCTCTAGTGATATCACAAGTCTCGTTTTTTCTTATAACCCCAATTCTTAGAATCACGTGATTGGGTGAAAATCTCAGCTTTCATTACAAATGAAAAGTAATTTTTTTAGCTTTGGAGTTCAGCTTGAAAACGTGAGTTTAAGGGCTCAAAAACCATGAAGAAAATACCTCCCCCAAGTGTATTTTTTAAAATCTTTTGATCTTCTGGGGCCTCACCCATCATTTTCAAATGCTGGAGGTTGGCAAAGCTGATGAAGCGCTGTCCACACCGGTGCTTTGCATCGTTAAAACTTTTCTCGTTCAGGGGTGTGTTTTTTCACACACCCCAGCGACAAAAGTTTTAAGGATGAAAGCACCAGTGTAGACATAGCCCAAATGGTTGCAGGATCAGTGCTTTCAACAGAGTTGGTCCAACATTTCTGTTGAAGTGGCTTTCAGCTGCCAAAAACAAACAAACAAATTTTAAAAAATAGATTTTTGTTTTTTCAACAAAGACAAGACAAACTTTGATGGAACGGAGTAGTTTTTCATTTTCATCTAAACATTTCATGGGAAAATAAATAATTTCCTAATTTGGTCTAGAATTGGCTGCCTTAAGCTGTGTTGGCCCAATGAGTCAATGATATAGTGAGCCCCAAAAAAGAAGTAGATATAGGTATGGATACTAGTCTAATAGATTTGCAGTTATTGGGTAAATACTATTTCAGCCACTGAACCATTTTAAATTAGAAACAGTTTTGTTATCTAAAGCTCAAATCATTTGCCAAATAGATTTCTTAAAAATCAAACATTTTCACAATACAAGCAAACACAGAACAGGATCTGTTGTTCTTTTATTTTGTGTTTGTGTGAGTACTTCTATCATTTAAAGCCTCCAATTCTACAAATATTTTCATAGATGAGTAACTTTGCACACGAGGCTCATTGTATTCAATGGGACGTCCCTCATGTTTAAAGTTACCCACCCATGAAAGGTTTAATAGTCCACTGACATGGGTACTGGGCTAAAAGAGAACTCTAGAAGGCTAGTTTCTGTTACTGGTTCCACCACTAGCCTGCTGCATGACCTTGGAAGTCACCCTCTCACCCCTCCCACCTTTGTCTGTCTTGTAAGCTCTTTGGGGCAGGGAGTGTCTTTTACTATCAGTTTGTACCAGGCCCAGCATTATGAGGCCTTCATCTCATCTGGGGCCTGTAGGTGCTACCATAATATGAATATGTGTTTGCAGGATTGGGACCAAGTTTGGTACAGGGCTCATTTATTACCAGTGTCCTATAAGTTGTTCACAGTAAACAGTGCAGGTTTTATTATGTGTTTGTAATAGGAGAGCTGTGTATTTTTCCACTAACAAACGTGCCATGGGTAATTATTTCTGAATTAAAATGACATGTGGACATATTTGTGACATGCAACTGTTCCATTTCTTTGAAGAGAAGTATTATTCTAAACAAGGTTAGCCACCATTTACTTCAAGGGGCTCTTGCATTTCTGGGTTCGAAGCTCTTTTGTGGCTTTTCTTGTCTATTTGATAATCATTAACATGCTCCGTCGTTAACCTTCAAGCAACTTTGCTTGAAACTTTATATCCAAGTTTTCAAACATTTGTCTTGCATTGCAGACTGTGGTTTGCTGGGGCTGGTTTTATAATCACTCGAGGTACAATCAAGAAGATGAAAAATGGGCGTGGAGTAAAGTGCAGCTCATCCAAAATTCTAGACCTTAAATTAGTGACGAGCATAAACATTGCACACAGAGCTTTTTCAACTCGATTGCAATTACATTTGAAATTGCCTACAATTACCAGTAACCATCTCAAAGCTAGATGTTGACTTCTTAGGCTCTCCTCCAGATGGATCAGCTGTTCAATGTGCTATATTGTACAGCTGAATGGAGGGAGGCAAAAGCATGAAAGAGAGGCACGAATAGCAACTGTTTGGCGTGCTAGCACAAGCAGAGTTGCTGGGTTGCTACTATCCTTCTTGGGCTGTAAATGTGTATGGTTTCAGTTTGGACTCAAACGGTGGGTGTTTTAGGATGGTGATTGTGGTATCCACTTAAAAAGACACTGGATCTATTTCTCTGCTGCTGTAAAAGGCCACAGCTCTAGTGACTTCAAAAGACGTTGACCCATTTATGGCAGTAGAGGATTTGGCTCTCTACTTCTGACTATTGCCTCAGAAACTGCTCTCTCTCTCTGTTCTCTAAAGGAGCTGGGGTCGAGTCAGAGCCTTGGCAATCCTCCCACGCCCTGCACTAGCTGGTCATGGCTATTAAGAGTTGTGGCAATGTATATCAGGTTGCTGTGGGAGGCAGCATCCCTCTTTGAGTTGGAATGCCTCCCTGTGCTCACTCTGGAGTGCTGTAGCTCTGTGCCCTCCTCTTCCTCCCACCCCATGGATTCTCTGCAATTTGCAGAGCTTAGCGCTTTGAGATTAATTATGGGAGCAGTAAAATGCTTTTAAGCTACTATCAAATTTTATGGATAAGTAAAAAAAAAAAATTAGAATAAAACTCTCTGATCTTTTCCCCAGCACCTGGCTCCAGTATCCTGCATTCTTTTCACATGTGGACCTCAAGTGTACAGAAAGTTGGGTATTGAAGTCTTTCTCCTCAGGGTAGTCCCAAGAGCACAATTTTATCCTTATTTATTTGTGTATAATATCACATACTTAGTGTAGGTCTGCGTTCTTCCTGATCAATCAGAAAATACAACTCACCAGTTCATACACATCCTGCCAGTTTCCTGTTGTTACTTCTTCAACTGATTTTAATATTTAATTTGACTACATTTATAAATATGTCTTCATCAGTTGCCATGGGTAGAAAGGTTCAAACTGTACACTTAGTTACTCTACAGTAAATCAGTTTATGCTGGAGTAATTCCATTGGCTTTGATGGAGTTACTCTGATTTTACACTTGTGGACCTGAGAGAAGAATTTAGCCTAAAGCATCTAAGAAATATTCATGATTTCAGCTTCCAACGTGACTTTGAGTCTTGGGAGTTAGCATGTGCCAGGAGTGTCAGCGACAGCTTTAGAAATGGATTGTTTGCATAAACTTGAAAACAGTACAAGCAGAAATGTATTTCCTTTGTTTAACTTTTCGCCTGTGTTTACTTATTTCTGCTTCTAAAAGGCTTTGTAAGTAAACTCCCCAAATCTTTAAGTGATGCAGGCATTAAAGGGGGGCTGGAATTCTGGGTTCTCTTCTGGCTCTGCTCTTCGAATAGCCTTTTTACCTTGGGAAACTCATGAAAGGCCTGATCCACAACCTACTGAAGTCAGCGGAAAGACTCTTGTTGACTTTCCTGGGCTTTGCACCAGGCCCTACATTTATCTGTGCCTGAGTGAAATAGGGATACTAGTATTCAGCTACCTCATGGGATGCTGGAAAGCTATGTCCACTAGTGTTTCTAAAGCACGTTGAGTTCCAAAACCCGCATGTGCTTCAGAGGCAGTCACGCAAGCATTGGCACAGCGGGACGGGGTCTAACTTGGCTAATCTTCCAGGCTTTGGGAGCTCACCTAAAGTTCTGGAGGTTCACCCATTGATGCTTCTGCAGCAAGCAGAAGCTTCTGTGCAGCCACATACAGAGCTGTGGTTTTCTTTGCAAAGTACTGTACCTTATACCCTAATAATTCCCCTTCCCTTGCATCTGTCTGATGAATCCTCATACTTCATCCTTTCCAGGCCCTCTTAGGGAATTAATGCAGGGTGTAATTGGTGTGTCGATATGGATATATAAAACCCTAAATGGGTAAGGCCCTGGCTATCAGAGAAACCAGAGATCTCCTTCCATGGTTCCACAGTTGTAAGGATCTATTGAGCTGCTTGCACCTACACCTCCTTGGTATAACAATAACAGTAAATGGGAAGGGAGCTGATGGCATGGGATTTTCAGTAAAGAGGCCTTAAACTCTGGAGCTCAGTTCCTCCCCTTGCTGTGGGCCAGACTGGAAAACCCCCTGCTCACAATAGTGAACGGTTTCTCACATGTGTGGTCCTCCTGGAGTCAGTGGCACTCTCCAGGGCAGAAGCCACTTACTAATGGAACTAACAGGTGCGCATGAGTTCTATGAAAAGAACAATAGAGAGATGCATTGTCTACTACCTCAGATCATTCCCCCACAGGAGGAGACTGTCGAGGAAGAGGAAGCTAGGAAAGATAAGGAAGCTACCCCCTCAAACTGCCATCTCCTTATCATCCCCAGACAAAGCAGTAACGCCACCTCAACTGTCTATGGCCATTGACTTTAGGTAGTTCCAAGACCTCATTAAATGTGTATCAGATTCCCCTCATGCACCATTCGGGGAGGTCAAGAAATCACAACATGGGCTATTGGACACCCTCCAGTCAGCCACACACCAGAGTCACCCTGATCAATGAGGTCTTTCTGGATTATACGAAA
Organism: Dermatemys mawii; assembly: GCA_007922305.1. NCBI lineage: Eukaryota > Metazoa > Chordata > Testudines > Dermatemydidae > Dermatemys > Dermatemys mawii. The sequence goes on from ML677332.1 coordinate 88,462,086, forward strand.
ACAGTTTGGCAAAGCCCAGCAATGGTACCACCAACTTGTAAGAAGTCTGACAAACAATACCGTGTCCCCACCACAAACTCAGAATTTCTGTTCCCCATCTCTCACCTAATTCTCTGATGGTTGACACAGTGAATGAGCAGGCACAGAATATCATGCCTAAGCGACCCCGTATGACAGGAACCAGAAGTGTCTGGACCTGGTCCTATTCATCTGGGACTCTACCATCTTGGATTGCTAATTATCAGGCACTCACGGCCAAATCCAATCATATGAACTATGCAGAGTTCAATGTATTTATTGAACAACTTTGTCCAGATTGGAGAGAGCGATTTAAAGGTTGTCTTTGCTGAAGGGCAATGACTAGCTAGGACATCCTTTCAAACATTTTTAGATGCGGTAGACACTGCAGCCCCTTCTGTCTCAATGACGGTGGTTATGCACAGAGCATGATGGCTTCGGCTGTCTGGTTTCCCAAGGGAAGTCCAAAGCACCGTAGATGTCAGAGGAGCATTGGCCTTCTATCCAGAGACTATCAGGTTGGATTTCAGTGTGTATTATAACTTACTATGATACTGCCAATGATCAGTCTCCTGCTAGAGTATTGGCCCACTACAAGATCACAGTGAATGTTTGTCACTCTCCTTATGGATGTTCAGTAACTGAGATTTTCAGAGCTGCTGCGTGGTCTTCAGTACATACTGTTACCAAACACTGCTTTGGTCCATGCCTCTAGAACTGACGTGGCATTTGGCAGTGCAGTTCTGTCCTCAGTACTGGATTTAATTTGAAGCTCGCTTCTCCTTCTAGGGATACTGCTTGGAAGTCACCTGAAGTGGAGCACCCATAGGGACACTACTAAAAGAAAAAGAAGTTACTCATCTTATGCAATAACTGGAGTTCTTCTAGAGAGGTGTCCCTATGGGTGCTCCACTGCCTGCCCTTCTTCCTCTCTGCTTTCGACTTTCCGTGGCAGACTTTGTGGTGGAGAAAGAACTGAGTGGTTAGCTGTAGTGCTGGGCTCAAGGATATGTACGGTGAATGCACAGGCCAAACAGACACTGCTAGTGAAAATCTCCAACTGAAGGTGCATTGCTCACCTGCAGTGGAGCATCCATAGGGGGATACATCTTGAAGAACTACAGTTACTGCACAGAGTGAGTAACCTCTTCTTTAGCAACATGGAATACTTTAGATTTTCTTACCCTTCCCTTGTCATTAGGGTTTCCTCCCCCACTCCAATTCCAGTCCCACTATCTTCCTTAAAAGCTCTGCAGCCTGGTGACTTTCCTTTGAGGATGACTGGACAAAGTCCCTCCAAGGCATGCCAGTTCTACTTCAAGTATTCACCAGTAGTGTTACCTAGGAAAACCCTTCCCACCAATAGAGGTTGAATGTGCTGCCTCTTCTGCAAGATTGGAGATCCAAGGAGCATGCTCATTCCTGCTCATATGATGGTGCAAAGACCTGCTATTGCCACCCATTTGAGTAATAATTTTGATTAGTGCTCATTAAGGCTAATTAACATGAAAGGGCTTTCTTTGAACTGACTGGTAAGTCCACATTTAGGCCCTGATTCCACAAATCACTTGAGCATATGCTTAAAATTAAGTGATTTTCTGAATCAAGACCGGGCTTGGACAATAAAAGAGCTACTGGATAAGTATCTGAATCATGCCTATCCAGGTCTGTCTCAATACTTTGTGACTCATTCACCAGTTCTGATGTAAATCATTGCATTCAAAAGCTAATTAGTTGTAGAAGTATGAAAGGGCCTGGTTTTCAGAGCTTATGAGCACTGCAGCTCTCGCTCATTTCAAAAGGAGGGACGAGTGTTCAGCACATCTGGAAAAATCAGACCCATTTTATCTTGGCTACTTTATTAAGTCAACCAGTGGTTTGGTGCTCATGAGAAATTGTCACAGATGTGTACCTGCAGCTCTTTTTGGTCTCTTTCTCTGACCATCCTGCACATACCTCTGGGATCATGATCTATCCTTCAACAAATATACTGTTTGTAGGTCAGTTAAGGAAGGTGGAAATATGAAAGATGATGATATGTATACATTCTGATCACAATTACAAGTGTCAATCCAGAGTTCCGCAGTGAATAGGGTTTTTCCAGAGTTATAAAGAGGATGGTGATCAATTGTTCTCCCTGACCACCTGTCAGGGATGGTCTGGGTATACTTAACCCTGCCTCAGTGCAGGTGGATGGACTAGATGACCCATTGAGGTCCCTCCTAACCCTACATTTCTATGATTCTAAGTGAATATTGTTTCATTGGACATTCATTACCTCAGCATAACTGAGTTCAAGATCTGGCCCAGAGAGAAGTGAAGTGAGACCATGCCATGAATGATGGGTATGTTCTTAAGTAAGACAATAATACAATTTATTTTGTCCAGTGAAACAATATTTGCAACAGCATCACATTGTTGACTCATATTCAATTTGTGATCCACTATAACCCCCAAGTCCTTCTCTGCAGCACTGCTGCTTGGCCAGTTATTTGCCATTTTGCATTTGTGCATTTGTTTTTTTCATTCCTAATTGTGGTGGTTTATATTTATCTCTATTAATTTCATGTCCCTGATATCAGACCAATTCTCCCATGTATCAAGATCATTTTAAATTCTAATCCTGTCCTTCGAAGTGCTTGAAACCCCTCCCTGCTTGGTGTCACTTGTTCATTTCAAGGTTTATTGCTTTGTTTGCAACGGAGACCAAGGGTGAATGAAGCTGGGTGTTAGTAGCTAGTTACAAAACTAAAAGGAAGACAGATCAAGACTAGCTGTGAGAAGGCACCAAAAGATGTTTTAAAAGGGCTTTATGTTTGTATCTTACTTTCTTAACCCATGGTTTAATTCTAGGTGGAAGTAACAATGGACAAGAACATATTGTCTCCAAAAACAAATGTAAATTATCCATGTAGGCCATGCTTTTCAAAAGTGGCTAGAGATTTTGGCAGCCCAATTTTGTGACACTCTGATGTTTGGAGGGCTTACCCCGTTTTGAAAAGCAGCCTTCATGTGGTGTCACAAGCTGGATATTACAAATTGCTGTCTACTTTTGAAACTCTTGGTCATAAATACCACCTCAGAATCTTCATGCACAAGGTAAAACACCACTTTCCATAAAATCATTAAAATAATAACCAACCAAAACAAGCTACTGGACAAATTGTGCTCTGACTTGAACTCTCTGCAACCCAACTGGAGTTAAAGGAATTGTACAGGTTGAATTCAGCACAGCGTTTGGCCTAGTATCAGCTGTTTTAACAGTCAGTAACGTAAGAGTGTTATCAGCCTATAGTTACATCAGATAATATTTGTGTTTAGTGTGTAATTACCATCGAGCTTTAACTCAGTTACCATCGAGTTTACACGTATCATTAACAATTTGACATCACATCCTGCTGTGTTGACATCTGTAGAATTCTAAAAAGGCTCAATATCTCCAAAGCATATTTTTGCTTCAGGTTAGACATGGTCTGATTATCTAAATTAAAGACACGTCAAATCATGTGAAAAGTTAAGGACAGAAGGTAACCACGCAGGATGTGGCATGTAGGCCAGGTAATTATAATGGGGTGAAACACCGGCAACACGAGGGAGACCTTATCACTTGGATGCTTTGGAAAAGAAATGCTCATCTTTGTTTTTAATAGGAAATAAAAATTAGTAAATGCACTCCATGGATCCAAGGACACAGGAATAAAGAAAAACAGATGTTCATTAGCTAACTACTTGTAATTCCCTCTCCCCACTCCTGGTTCTTCATGGAGAAAAAGAAAATCGAGCATGTGGGAACTTGTGCTCTGAGAAAGCATTTGTATCTTCAGTCATTTATCTACCTCACCTCTGGCTCAGTTCAGGCCTCCATTAAAAGGCAGGCAGGGTGCTATCACAAAGAAAGGTCAGTTGGGATCATTTCAGATGCCTTTTAGCTGGGGTAACCCTGGAGGCTATCTTTTTTTTCCCCCGTATGTCTTTCTTTCTTGTACATTTTGAGTCAGTTAAAAAGCAAAAAAGTCTAGTGAGTGTGGAGGAGCGTATTCTTTGAACTACGTTGCTTTTGTTTGTCTTCTTCCGAAATTACAGTGTCATTTTTATACAGTGCTCATTATAACCACATGCATGCACCAGGAAGTGTGTTTATTACAACGAATACCAAACGAATTCTGAATGGCAAGCCACTTATTTTCAAGTGTTATCAAAGGAAAGTTATTTTAGCATAACCCTCTCGTAGGCCTTCATTCTCTTTTGGCCTCTGATATTTTTTCCCTCTATTCAAACTGTCTCCACAAGTTTGAAAAATAGTTGCACGCTTTGTAATGCAGCTTGTGGACTTTATTAATAGTAATCTCTTCGTTATAGGAACAAGCATCAAAATACACACCTTATTTTTTAATGGTGTTATTTTATGTGAGAATACAGTAGCTCAGCAAGCATCTCTTTCATTAATGGTGCTCATTTCATGCTATTAAGCCATCAATTTTAATGCATAATGACAGAATTAAGAAAAGTGGAGCTAGACAAAAGGCTTGGCAGGTGTAAAATCTTTTGCTCTATTGTCTTTTATCGTGTTCTTTGCATAGAATCCAAGTCTCTTGCAAAATTAGGGAGATAGAGTGAGTGAGGTAGTAACTTTTATTGGACCAAATCTGTTGCTGAGAGAGGCAAGCTTTCGAGCCCCACAGAGCACTTCTTTGGATCTGGGGGCAGGTCTGCACTACAAACACTGTGCCACCATAGTGCTTTGATGAAGATGTTTGAAGCGGACGGGAGTCTGGAGAGAGCCCTCCCATTGGCTTAGTTATTCCATCTCTTCAAGAGATCAAGGGCGCCAGAACTAGGGGCAGAGGGACAGGAGGGCCATGCAGGTTTGGGAGGCAGGGATCGTGTTGCGCCCCTGCCCCCCACAACTGCAAGCGTCAGACAAAGGTGGAGCCATGCCAGTGGGGGCTGCATTTCGCGGCAGGGGCGACCAGCTCCTCCATCATGAAGTGCAGCCCCTGCTGGCATCGCCAGCCTCCTCCTGGTGGTGGTGGTAGTGGGCTGAGGTGGGCTTTGAGGCCCAGCCCCTCTCTGTGGACCCACCCCTGCTCCTCCTTTTGCCCCAAGGCTCTGCCCCCTCACCAGGCCAGAAGCCAGAACCAGGCAGTGGTGTGAGCCGTCCGAGGAGCCTGGGCTGCTGTGGGGAGTCCCGGACCCTCCACCTACCCTGGGCAGTGTGCCCGGGAGAGCTGGGACGTGGGCCAGGGGCTGCCTTTGGGCACCCTGTACCCCCATCCAGGGTAAGGGAGGGTGGATTTTTCACTCCCCCGAGCGATGTAGTTATACTGAAGTAAGTGTGCAGTGTAGACATGGCCTAGGAAAGGAACTTCCAGTGTCATAGCTAAATGCAAGGTGGAAGAGATTGTTTAGCATAAGTAGTCAGAGCATATTATAAGGGACAATTCAAGGTAGAATGGTCCGTTAACACCTTTGCAGTCATAAGACAAAAAGAAGAGGTAGTGGCTTGCAAAATGTTAAAGCGACAAAGAGTCCTGTGGCACCTTATAGACTAACATAAGCTTTCGTGGGTGAATGTCCACTTTGTCAGATGCATGTCTCTGCTCAGTCCATGATTTCTGGTGTCTAACAGAGTAATGAATTTAAGCCCCCAGGTTTGTCTTATGAAAGTTTTGTGCAGGTTTCCTGGGACGATGAGGACTGGTAAGTCAGACATAGTGATCGCTTTGTGAAAAGTGGTCACACACAGGTGATAGGGTGTTTTTGTCTTTTATCACTTTTCTGGGTGAGTTCATTCAAGAGCGTAGCGATTGACTGGTTTCACCCACATATTTGTTATTTGGATTGGACATTTGGTGCAGTGGATGACACATATCACATGTGACAGGCATGTGTCAGATCCATGGATCTTGAAAGGTGTTTTGTGGGGGTGGGTGTGTTGGTCAGTGCAGCAGTAGAGACATGTCTGCAGATTTTGTATCTGTTGTTCCAGCAGGGTGTGCTGCCACTTTGAGTTGGTGTGGTCTGTGGGAGCTTACTTGTAATGATGAGCTTGAAGAGGTTTGGAGGGGGATCGTCTGAAGGCCAGAAGTGGAGATTCAGGAAAGATTTCTTGCTGGATGGGGTCCTCATCAAATTGTAACTGTTTGCTGATGTCCTGTATGGGTTCCAGTGGGGGTGGTAGGTGACAACTTGGTTAGAAGGAGGTTTATTTCTTTATTGAAACAGGTTCTCTCAGGGTATTTTGCTGGCCCGTTTCATGACGCAATCTACGTCTCTGATGGAATGTCCTTGTTTTGTGAAGGCAGTTTTAAGTATATTAAGGTGTATATCCTGGACTTTTTCCACAGAGCATATTCAGTAGTATCTGAGTGCCTGGCTGTAGGTAACAGACTTATTGGCGTGTTTGGGATAGTTACTGGATCTATGAAGGCAAGTGTGGTGATCTGTGGCTTCTTGTATATAGTTGTCTGTAGGGTTGCATTGTTGAAGCTGATTGTGGTGTCCAGGAAGTTGATGCTAGTATGGGGAGTGTTCCAGGAAAAGTTTAATGGACGGGTGGTGGTTGTTGAAGTTGTGGTGGAAATCTATGAGGGAGTTTAAGTCATCTGTTCAGAAGACAAAAATGTCATTGATGTATCTCAGGTAAGTCATTGGTATTTAAATTCTTTAAGGTGGCCCATGAAGAAGTTGGCATGTTGGGAAGCCATCCTCATGGCATGGCTGTTCCCATGATTTGGACAAAGTGTTTGTTGTAGAATGTAAAATTGTTATGAGTGAGGATGAAATGACTGAGTTTGGTGATGTGTTTGGGGTGGATATCTGAGGGTTCTCCATTGTCTTGTAAATATTTGAGGCAGGAGGCTACGATGTCATTGTGGGGGATGTTGGTGTATAGGAAAGTGAGGTAAGGTTGGTGTTTTGAGGGAAGTTGTAAATTGAGTTCTGGAGGAAGCTGGACCTTTGCGTAGTAAGTGGTTTGAGGATGGTTTTTGTGAATCCCAAGTCCCAGATATGATGGGATCTGCCTATAGTATCTGAGTGCTGGTCTGTGGGTGCATTTTGTATCATTTGCATGTCTAACTATCTGACTGTGGTTCAAGTGCTTGTGGGTCTAGATGATCTTAAATGATGCTCACAGGGAACTGTGGTTGCAAAACTGAAGTTACAAAAAAAGAGACCTGGCTAAGGTCTGGAGGAAGATCATACGCGAAGAGTACAACTGTTTAACCCTTGAATCTTTAGACAAATAGAATATACTATATATAATTTGCTAACCATGAGTGCTTTGCCCTGTGCAGGTATGGAAAATAAATGTAAAAGTTTCAGTTTGGAATAGTAATAATATTAACTAAAGTGTCAATGTTAATATTCTCAAGCATTATTCAAAGACAGCCAGTGAATGCAGTTTTGCTGGGTCTGCCAGTCTCCCATGCAGCAGCCCGTATAGCACAGGTTCTGGGCCAAAGGCAGACAGTGACAAATCCCCAGTGATGTCGGTGTAAATCCACAGTAACGCCATCAAAAGTGGCATCTGGTACTTTTATTTTGATTGGAATTCTTGCACTGCCAGAGCTAACCAGCAGCATACAGCCAACCCCCTTCATTTACCGGCAGGGTGGAGGTGCGGCACCCCAGTGGGAGTTTACGGTGGTTCAAGATAACACAATGTGGCCTGGAATTTCCAGGGATTGTAGCCACGGTGCTGCTGTTAAAGAGGCTGTAGTTTGCACACTTCTCTGCACCCATCCAGTTCTGCTGGAGGTTGCTCCCTTTGTGGGGATTAGCTCTATTAGTGGTGCTAATACTGAAACTCCTTCCATTCCTCTCTGTTCTGCAGTGGCCCCTTTCCACTGCTGGGGTGGCACAAAGGGGCAAGAAACCCAGCAGATCTGGCCATCCGGGAATTGCTCCTACATGATGGTAAAGAGCTTGTGTTCTGGCTCTATTCTCTCACCTCCTTACGGTTCCAGGATAGCGGGTGTGGTCAAGGGCGAAAAGGATGTGGCTGGAAAATCTATACTCTGGCTTTTACCAGCTGTCAAGAATGTGGTTGGAACATCTATGCTTTGGCTTTTCCCAGCTTCCAGAATGTGCTTTTGGGATCAAAGGCAGCTGGGCATAAGTTAGAGCTGCTCCGGGGCTGGCCCCAGCATCATGGAGCCACAAATGTAGCATAAAGTCACTTTTTGTGCAGCCTGCTGGCTGGGACTAACTCTGTACATTTTGTTCTAATGGGAGTTTCATTTAAGTCACAGCTCTTCCAGCCTCAGTTTCTACAGCTCCATTCCCAGTGGCTGAGGGTAGCCATACTGAAATCCTGTTCCTCTGAGACCTTTTCAGATGGTCCTTATGGATAACATTAGGTTTCATCATGGGACCCAAATGTATTCTAGACACTGCTTCATTTACATGGGTCAGTATTGTATAGGTTCATTGATCTTAGGTTCCTACCTTTCTTCCTCCTAGCATTCTGGAACCAGAGCAGATCCCTTCTTTTAACTTTCCACATAGGACTTTATGTCATAGAGTCTTTTCATTTGGTCAGAGGCTACCCTCAAATTTTACTCTGGCAAAGGTGTGAGCTTTCTCCATTTTGTAATAATGCAATAATAAATAAATAATAATGGGAGGATTCTCACACAGTTAGGATTAATCTCCGAACTGTTGACTTAGGTGATCAAAACTGGGATATGTGTATGTGTGTTGTTTTTGCAACTCCAGCTTTTATGACCCAACTTTGCAACCCACAGAAAAGGTGTGTGTGTGGCTCGGCTCAGCAGCCCCTCAGTTCCCCCAAGGAAGTGGATGGGCTTTAACCCTGGCTGCAGGAAGAACACAAGCAGGAAATTTACCTCTCTGGTGGAGCGGAGATGCCTGCACACTGCCTCTTTGCAGTCCAAGGAGCTGTCCAGCAAGGTAGTGAACAATTGCTTGGCCTCCCCTTTCTTGGTCCTGGGGGAGGTGGGCAGTATGGCTGCGTGGAGGATGCCCTGGGTCTTGTGCTCTGCGAGGCCGCAGGGGATCTTTTGGCAGTGAAGAGAAGCCTGAAAAGCATCCCCTGTTCCACTTGTTTGTGGCGTGACAGTGGTCAGTTGCGAGTGTAAGATGTGATGATGTCTTGCACAGAGATGTGCGGCCAGCCAACCAAATTGGGACTTTACAATGGCAATGGGACAACTTTAAAAATTGGGGCCAGATACAGGAGATCCTGCATGATGTGGGATACGGGAGAGGTGTGATAGTCAGCTTCCATCTTCCTCACTAGCACCTGTTTCCTTTTCTGGTGGGCTGCTGCAAGGAAAGAGTCAAGTTCTGTGGCAAATTCAACATCTTCTTGAGGTGTCCTTGTCTTCCTTTCGCTGATCTTCATCTGCAAGTTCAAGTCCACCTACGCATCTCTGATTGGTCCATTGCCAATTGATCTTGGAAGTCCTCATTGAGTATCTGGGTTCTCAAGTCTTCTGCCATTTCAGTTGGGGGTCTCGTCTTTCCCTCTCCTACGTATTACCTGTGACCTGGCCAACGCAGATGATGGCTGATTCCACACAGCACATCAGTGGCTTCTCACAGATCTGGATCACTCAGTCACTTTTCTGGCAGGAAATTCTGCATCATGATCAGAGCTGAGCTAGTCATGTTGACTGCTAGAAATTCCCTTTCAGTCCATTCCCCCAAACATTCATTTGTCTGTGATGTTGAACTGAGCCAAATAAGCTCTTAGAGAGATTTTTCCTCAAGGGTAATAGGATTTTGCATTATTTGAGCTGGGATAATTTGACCTTTCCCTTCTGGGTCTCTGTGAACTACAGCAGAGGTAATGTCCACCACCTTTACCTTTATTTCTGTCTTTCCTAAACAGGACAACCCTTCAATACCTGTACTCCAGTCATGACTACTATTCTATACTGTACTATTCTATACTAGAGATTTGGGATAACATGTTTCTGTTATCCGTATAATGTCTGGTTTCACTTCCTGCACCAGTAGCTCTAGTTCCTCCATTTTGTTACCTAGACTCCTTTCACTGGTGTATAAACATCTTAATTTTTGCTGTTTGCCCTCAATCACATTCTTTACCTGTTTAAGATTAGCAGCTGTGTTAGTCTGTATCCATAAATAAGACGAGGAAGACTTTGTAGCACCTTAGAGACTAACCAGTTTATTTCAGCATAAGCTTTCGTGAGCTATAGCCCACTTCATCGGATGCACAGGATTAGGCACGGACATTCTACCACCAGTATGACTTATTAGATTGGTATCCACACTGCCCTTCCTCTTTATGTCCTTTCTCCTACCCACAGCTGTATTCTTACTTTGTTTTCATCCCTCTCAATATTAAAATCCGGCGCGGAGATTACCTGGATATCTCCCAACCATCTCCCCCAAAGATATTATTTTTTTAATCCACAATCTTCAGGCAAATGCACTTAGGAAAAAAACAAGCACCACCACCTTTTCTTTCTTTCCAGTTCTGTCCAACATAACCCTTGGTTGTGCTAGTTCAAATGCTGCAGCTTCTGCTCCAGTGCTTGGAAATGCTGACTTTAACACATCTAATTTTTTTATCTTCTGAGTTGGGTTCCACGAGATGGGTCAGGAACACATATAACCATACTGTCCAAAAAATATCATTTAAACAGACACTGAAAAAGTAACAAGTAAGCTCCTGACCCCACTGAAGTCAATGAGAGTTTTGCTATTCAACTCAAAGGAGTTAGGATTTGGCCTGTTATTTTTAAGCAACATCTGACATTCAGAAATAATGACATCGCTATCACTTCACACTGGCAGATTCTGGAAGCAGAAATGTTCTTCCCATTTAGAAAGGTGGAGTCAATTCTCTCTCTAACATCTTAAGCCAGCAAAATACATGCACACACTTAACTTTAAGAGTGTGATTAATTGGACTGACTTCAACGATTTCTCATATGCTTAATATGCTTATGTATTTTGCTAGATCAGGACCAGACTTCTCAACCCCTTGCAATATCAAGCCCTAAAGGAGTTCTTAAAAACTCCTTGGTAACCCCATCCAATTCCTTCTAAGCCATCTTTTACAACAACTACTTATCATAGTTTTTTTAGCCCTAATATTATTTTCTGGTACAACAAGGTTTTCTGTACTTCCATGATTTCTTTAATTAGTGGCCTAGAATCACTCTTAAGACAGTGTAACTCCAATTCCAAAGTGTTCTGTCCAATCTTTTCTATTGTTTCCCTGAGGTTTTTATAGCATAGTTCAACAGATCTGTCCATTCTTAATACCTTTAAGGCAAGCACATCAATTTAATGCTCAAATCTTTCTTAGCTTTGCTGGACAAAACACTGAGCTCCACAGAGAGATTTGAGGAGAATCATTGATCTGAGGAGTGAGGTCTCCAGAGCTCTTTACTCAACTGCGGAAGGCAAGCTATAGCCTCCAGCTTTCTTCTCCCTCTTTCCTGGACCAGAAGTATAATGAATATCTAGGGAATACTGCTGATATGGGGCTAATGTTCTCTCACTAACAAAGACAATTGTCCAGTTTTGATGTGTGTCCACTGTATGTGTGGGCTGAAAATTATGTTTCATGTTGTTACATGTTCAAAGGACAAAGAGTATCTTAAAGCTGTCCTATACGACCTGCCCTATCCTTTATTATCCTACTGGAAATGCATGAAGGCTGGGAGCACACCAGATATTGTGCCAAAGAATTCCATCAAACCTTTCAATGTGTGGTGGAATGGTGAATGTACAAGAAGGGATGTGTGGGGTATCAAATTGTTGGATGCTTTCTACAGCCATTCTGCTTTCATTTCTCTCTAGAGTTGTAAACTGACAGCTCTGGTTATTTTAAGGTTTGTTTCTTTATTTAATGACTTTATTACTGTGTAGGTAAAAATACCTGACAGTATATAAACCTCTGTCTCCTAACAGTTCAGCATTGTCCTCCTTTCATGTCATAAACCAGGAAATGGGCCCACCTTTGTAACTGTGGGATTTTGGCCTGAGACTCAAGTGTTTTGGGAGATTTTCATGCCCTCAAGGCTACCTTCAAAGATCCCAGCTTTGGTGGCCATGTGGCAGCCATAAAAGATGCACGTTCCACTGCATTGGGAGCTGCGGCTGTGAAAATGATGCTAAATAGAACCTTGGAGGCATAGAGCAGGTCCCAGAGAAGATGACCCATTGGCCCAGCCACTGTTGAGATTTACCAAGGGAAAGCCTCCCACTGAGTCTTTTATGGGGGGAGAGGAGCATTTATTGTTCTAAGTTATAAAGAAATTGCATTTATTAGCAGTCTCTTTTTTCCTAAGTAAAAACTCAGAGGAAGTGGAGGGAAGAGGATTTTCAGTTTCCCATTGTGGGGAGGTGTCTATGAAAGTTGGCTTTTTTCATCATCAAGAGACAAGGATTTATTGGCTTCTGAAACAAAGTGGCTCAGTATGTCTACTAGGCCCTCAGCCTGAGGCAGGTTGGCTCGTGGTGAATATTTTGATTGCACCCTTCATTAAAAGGAAAGTTACCCCAAATTAGAAGGAAACTAACACTGAAAGAATCCAGCCGAATCCCTGTTTTATTTCTCCATAAAACATCTGTATTGTTCTTGCGGGATGGCTCTGCCAAACAAGTCAACAATAAACCAAAGACCTGGCAATAGACGAAACGCCGGAAAGCGCCTTTTTAATATGGAAAAGTATCCTGCAGTGTCGCAAAGCCCCCAGTGGAGACTGCCCCTCGCCCTGTGAAATGTACAAATAATATCTGGCCAGATCCTCAGCTGACAGAAAGCAACACAAGTCCACGGATGGCAATGCGCCTGTGCTGATTTACACCAGGTGGGGGAACTTCACCTAATTTGTTTTGCTTGTTTGTAAAAATAAAAGGGGGGGGGGCTCTTTGCTTCTTTCTTTTTGTATACAGAAACTTTGCAAGTTCCTTGTTTTATTGTTAGCTCATTTGGCAAGAGCAGCTGAGCCATAGAAGTGTTTTACTTGGAAATACTTTAGGGGGAATTTGACAGAGTCCTAGCTGCCTTAGGGTTGTTCTAGCTCTGAGAGGTTTTCACCTCTTCTTGGAGGTTGCGCCAGGCTAGGATTATCTCATCTGATTTCCTTGGATCTGCGTACAGCTGAGAACTGAAGAAAATTAAAGGTTAGTGAAGTTTGCTTTCATCTCACACTAACAGCTTTCAGTTATTTAAATGCAACTTGTTCTCCCTCTATTTCTTTTTTTCTCCCTCCTGACAACTACCTCCTTGTTTTTTGTGACCTACCTAAAAATATCATTTGAGATTTTATTTAGTTTGATTTGGTTCAGTAACCGAAGTGTGACCCAAACAGCTTTTTCTCCTATGTAAAAAGAGGCTCAGAGGAAGAGGCCTGGGGCCAGATGGTGTTCTCAACTACGCTGGTGTAAACCCAGCCCAAGCCACCAACAGCTGAAGCCGACCCATCCGTTTGAGTGTCAGGTGCGGAAATGTTCACTCTTTTATGGCCAGCAATAACATGCGAGGTTATTTTGATCTGTGCTGTTACACAGCTTACTTTATTTCTCTCCAAATCTGTAAAAGCCCATCACGAAAGCTTTACTCATTTTCAAAAAATGAAAATAAACCAGAAAACTGCTTCTTGCCCTCACATGGCCACCTCTTTCCTCTTCTCCCCAGGTCAGGGCCAGATCCTCAGCTGATGGGAACTGGCCTTGCTCTGCTCACTTCAACAACCAACGTGCACCCAATTTGCTGTGGTCCTTTGGAGCCTGGCCACTTATCTTGGGCACTCAGTGGGAGCTGGTCTCTTCTGACATTCTGGCCGCAAATGTGGGGGCTGAAAAATCTAGCTCTAAAATTTTAATCCTGCCTCTGATGCTGAATGGCTCTGAACCTCTCCCTTCTCTAAAGGGTCCCCATCCATCAAATAGGTATAATACTTGCCAACCTCCCGGGACTGCTGGAAGGGTTAATTCATTAATGCTTATAACACACGTTGCAGATGGAAAGTGCTACTTCATGGCTAAATGTTATTAGAAGTTTGCAGGAGTTTGCAAATAAAATGCAGCACTTCCCTGCTGGAGTGATATTCTCCCACTAAGCTGCAGCTTGAGGGATTGTCCAGCAATTTATACCAACCTCCACAGAGAAACACCTTCTCAAATTCTGGTGGTATTCAGTACTCTCAGTCCCAAACATTTGAAAATCAGGAGTCAGGCCTCCAAAAATAATGAGATTAGCTTAAAAATTATGATTTGTTAAAAATACTACATTTTAGTTCTTTTTATTTACTTTTTAGATCATGACCCTCTACGGTGCACTTGGGTCACGTTTTTAAGTTTCTCACCACAACCAGAAGTGCTGGACACTAAGCTGGGATTGCAGAAAACCCCCAAATGTGGCATGGTGATACAGCCGCAAGCGTTGGCAATGCTGGAATTCACTTGTGAAACAGAAGGCTGGGCAGTTCAGGATTCAACAGTTTACATCAGTCAAGGATCTGGCCCCTGGGCTAGATTGTGGCAGTTCGTTACTGACCTATCTTGGGGAGAATGCACAGCAAAAGGAGCACTAGCTGGTGTTGTGTCTTAGAGAGGCAGGATACCATGTGCAGTTCCCTTCTGCTCTGTGGAAAGCACCCACTCTTTCATCTTTTAGGGGTGCTGCCCTCTGCAGTTCGCCAGCTGTGCTGGTCAGTGCAACGTGGGGGCTGGCCCTCCCCCTCTCCATCCCTTTGGGAGTTGCCTGTGCCCAGGGAGAAGGGTTGTCTTGTAAGTCAAGGAGACCAGTCATTGAGATTGCTGCTGGTTCCTACACAGAGAGTCCAAGGTGGCAGGAGTGGAGTTTGGGGAGAGAAAATATCTCGTACCTTCCCACCAACCTGTGTATGTGAACAAAGGCCAGCACACTCCTTAGCATCAAGATTTCAGGACACTGTGGCTTTGGAGATGATGATCATAGAAACATAGAATTGTAGGACTGGAAGGGACCTCAAAAGGTCATCTAGTCCTGTCCCTTGCACTCCTGGCAGGACTAAATATTATTTAGACTATTCCTGATGGGTGTTTCTCTAACATGCTCTTAAAAATCTCCAGTGACAGAGATTCCACAAACTCCCTAGGCAATTTATTCCAGTGCTTAACCACCTTGACAGCTAGGAAGTTTTTTCTAATGTCCAACCTAAACCACCTTTGCTGCAATTTAAGCCCATTGCTTCTTGTACTGTCTTCAGAGGTTAACGAGAACAAGTTACCTCTCTCCTCCTTGTAACAACCTTTTATATACTTGAAAACTGTTATTATATCCCCTCCACTCAGTCTTCTCCAGACTGAAAAAATTTAATTTGTTTAATCTCCCTCATAGGTCATGTTTTCTAGCCCTTTAATCATTTTGTTGCTCTTCTCTGGACCTTCCCAAATTTGTCCACATCTTTTCTGAAATGTGGTGCCCAGAAGGGGACACAGTGTTCCAGCTGAGGCCTAATCAGCATGGAGAAGAGTGCAAGAATTTCCTCTCCTGTCTTCCTTACAACACTCCTGCTAATACATCCCAGAATGACGTTTCCTTTTATTTTTTTCAACAGTGTTACACTACTGACTCATATTTAACTTGTGATCCACTATGACCCCATGATCCCTTTCCACAGTACTGCTTCCTAGACAGTCATTTCCCATTTTGTATGTGTGCAACTGATTGTTCCTTCCTAAGAGGAGTACTTTGCATTTGTCCTTATTGAATTTCATCCTATTTACTTCAGACCATTTCTCCAGTTTGTCCAGATCATTTTGAATTTTAATCCTATCCTGTGATCTCAGCTTTCTCTCAGCTGGAGTCCCCAAAGACTTGAGGATGGAAGAATCCCTGATCGTTTCGGGGAACAGATGATGAAGGGGTGAGGATGGTTAATTTTTAACCTCCATCTATTTTGTATTATATTGCATCGCATTGCATCTTGGGGAAGGTCATCTGGCAGCATCCATACAGCGCTTGCAGAATGTGCAGCTCTTGGAATGAATATAATTTTACAATTGGCCTGAAAAAGCTCCATCTAGTTGTCAGGGTTCAAGAATGTTGTTTTATTAGGATTACGGTCTTGTTCTTCTTTGGTGTCAGCAGGCGTTTATGACTGTTACAACAGGAATGAAAAGCTGGGTCTGGAATAAGTGTTGCTTTCTCCTGCCAGGCACAGGGTTCACTGTGGAGGCCAGACATATGTCTTTCTTTCTCCCACAGATGCTACTCTCTTTCTGGATGAGGAGGTGGACTGCACCCTCGCATTGGAAGAAATGGCTGATGACAGCTCTGACCTGAGACATAGGCCTAGTCTACACTGGAAGGGACGGGGTGGTGGTGGGGGAGATCGATCTAAGTGATGCAATTTCAGGTACGTGAATAACGTAGCTGAAGTTGACGTACTTAGACCTACTCACCGCGGTGTCTTCGCCCTGGTGAGTCAACTGCTACTGCTCCCCCAGCGACTCCGCTTGTGCCTCTTGCGGCGGTGGTGTACAGCCATCAATGGGAGAGTGCTCACGGGTCGATTTATCAAGTCTAGACTAGACGCAATAAATCGACCCCCACTGGATCGATCACTGCCTGCCGGTCGGGCAGGTCGTATAGACATACCCATAGCTGCTGCACTGCTTGCCATGGGTTGATATGGTGAAGGTAACTGAAGGACTGTCATCCCCTCTGCCTCTGCAGGTGGAGGAAACCAGACCCTGGTGGGTATGACAGGGAGATTGTGATTGGGGGAATGCCCCATGGAAGTCCCTTAATGGGAGCTGTGCAGGGTTTGCTGGGGTGAGGTGGGGGACAGAATAGGGTTAGGCTAAGCGGGCGGTCACTGGCTGTATCTTGCTCCTTCCCTCTTCTCAGCTGGTCTGTTATGGGTATATTAATCCAGAGCCTGGCTTCCTCATCCTGCAGTGGGGAAGCCAGGCTCTGGATTAATGTACTCATTGAATACATTAATCCTATGAGTCCTAGGGGGAGTGGGCTCTGCAGACAGTCTGAGATTCCCGTGACTACACAGCTCCTACCCAGCCATTCTATCAGAGCCAGAGGGACACAGGAGAGCCAGACGAGAAGCCAGTGCAGAGCTCCGGGGGGCTCGATGCCGATTACCCTGACCTCCACAGATCCCCTGTGGTCCATGCAGATCTTGGCAGGCTGGTTTGCGGAGCTGACCCCCCAGTCTGTTCCCCAGAGGTGAACAAATTGTGCGTGGCCCCAGGGAGAATGCCTGCATGGAAACCCTCACGGAGCCTTCAGTCCCCCTGTGGGTCATTCCTGCCTAGGGCACATTCAGGCCATTAGCACTGTAATAATCAGCAAATCCTGCTGAGGTTGGAAAACTTGGCTGGCTGCTTGCTTATTTGTTTGCATTTTCTGAGACGCTCCATATGCCTTTCGGATTCGCTTGCTGTCAGTGAGCTGAGGAATAGCGAAGGGTCGACGTCAGTGGATTCTTTTGTTTATTTGAAATAGCAGATGGAGGACTGGCAAAAGGGGTTCAATTTAGCTCCTTTGTAGACCAGGAGAACTCTCAAGTCTTAGTGCAAGGATGGCAGAGCAGGCGTGGCAATGCCCAGTGTGGGATGTAGAGGCGGGGATCTTCCCAGAAGGCAGAGTTATGGATTCGCTTTTGGATACTACTGAGCTAACACAGCTCCCCTTTCTTTTGGGGGAAATTCTGATAAAAGGATTCATTTTATTCCTGTGCACAAACTATTGATTGTTCACATAATGCAGGTACAGCCTCCACTTTGCAATCATGAGCTTCCTCATGCAGCTGGAATTAATGAGGCTACTTGCATGAATAAGTGCATCTCAATGTAAATAAGATCACAGAACGGGCTGTATATAATGCCCAGTCCTGAAGTCCTTACTCAGCCAGAACTCAGTTTAGCCAGTGGGAATTTTGGCTGAATGAGGACTGAGTAAAAGCTGTGTAGGATCCTCAGGTTTTGGCCCCTACATCCCACATGTAAGTTTTTGGGATGCATGTTAATTACTAGTGTGAATTATATGTAACTTACCCTGAAGACCCTGCAGAATTCTATGGGGTTTCAATTTAGAACAAGGACTCTGGCATAATGTCTTGTGAGAAAAGAGCTATAATCACTGGAGCTTGTGAGGTCTTAGTGGTTACACTGATGAAACTCCTTCGGAGACCTCAGATATAGTACCTCACCCTCCTCACTGGCCCAGCTGCAATCACCAGAGAAACAGCATACTGGGCTCCTGGAGAAAGAGGGTCCTCTCGATTTGTGTACCACCTGCGGTCAGTCAATGCTGCGGGTCATTTCTGCATTCAAAATACAGTTTGATCTATACACGAATCTGGAATACTGTACCTTCAAAGTCATTGTCTGCCCTCATGATCAGAGCATCTCGGATTTTCACCCAGTCAGAATTAGAGAACTGAGTTGGACCACTCTAAATCTGAAGATGACAGCATCCAGTTATTCATAACATTCATCTCCTGAGGACATTTCCAGTTACCAAGGGATGGTGCCTCTCTTTCTAGGAAATGGAAAACCTATCCAAAGCAAAGTATCTCTTCCATCTGAATGTGTCAGGAATCAGGACCTGCAACAGCGCCAGACTCTGGGCAACTTATTGAAGGCAGCTGGCTTGTAGTAGGACGCCTGATGATCTACATAACCTGTTTGGTTGGAAGAGTCAGCAGACCAGCTCTTAAGCCCAGCAGCAGCAGTAGTTTGGTGGCTGCTCAAAGCATTTGTCCACTGCTATGAGAGTGTGTTTGCTCCTGCCTTGGACCCAGCTTTACCTTGCTCTTGGCTCTGATTCCTGACTTTGGCACTTACCCTTGTCTCTGGCACCTGCTCCACAATGCAGTGCCAACCCTAGGCTCCGATTCCTGTCTCCCAATTCCAGTCGCTAGGCACGACTGTCCACATCCCAGTCACTGGTAGAATGTTCTACTCAAATCTCTGCTGTCTCCACTTGTTTAAAAGATATTCAGCAAGTTTGTCCTATAACTTTATGGAGCCAAACCTGCACAAACTAGAAGCACAGATAATCAGCTCTAAATGTTTGCCAAGAGATCCTCTGGCCCACTATTGGTAACGTACTTGTGACTACATCTTCAAGTATATAACTGAGTATCTGACCACCCTCTTGCTTGTGGATGAATCTAAGTCCTAGGTCCGTTACTAAAACTATATCAGCTACACACCTTTGCCAGCCTGAACCCAGTGCTGAGCAAAACAGACTCAGAGCTACTGACAAATGCTGTTTGATTCCCTCAAGATTATTCAATCGTTTCTCCCCTGGAACTCCTACCTAAGATGCAAGTTGTTCAGCAGCTCACAGCCGTGCAGGGAGCACCTGTTCACACGTCTGAACATCCTACACCTGGTGTAAAGATCTCAAAGCTCACTTCAGCTTATCTCAAAGCTCACTTTCTTATACGTAGTCACTTGTGATGTTGCACTCCATATGTTTTATGAAAGTACGCTTATGAATAGGATGTAACTGGAATACGCTTTATGCCGAAGGTCTCTTGTATAATAACAATGGTTATAGACTACTGTATATGTTCCTCCTATTTGTATGCATCTATCATTCTTGTATCTGAAGCTAGAAATATGAAGTATAACTCTGAGGTCCTATTGTAATTATGAAAAGTGTGGGCCATTAATGGTGGCTTAGAATCTTGATGACTCCCATTGACTAGGACAATTGGTTGTAAATGGTTTATATACTTGCAAGCCTTCCTGTGTATGCGTGGGCCAACCCGGGAAAAATGGAGACTAGGCGTTTTACAGTGACATGTGACCATGCCACCTGATAATGAAATCCATCTTAAACCTGGTACTTTTCCATTCAGAAGGAGGGGTGAGGACCCAATGAGACAAAAGATTCCTGCCTTGTGTCAAAGCTATAAAAGGGGGTGGAGCAGGACAAAGGGGGCTGAGAAAACCCTTGCTGACCACCTGACCAACCATTAAAGTTGCAAAGTCAAACACTCAAAAGTTAACCTCAATTCTGGCATCCATTTTCTGTGCAACCTTAATTATGTTGTTATCAAAAACTTAATTATGAGTGTAACAACCTCATGTGTATACACTCGGACACAGTCTTTGATCACATACACTTTTCACAAGGCTTCTTCCACATTTATGTACAACAGAGGTTCCCAAATTCTTTGCTAGCATGGCCCCATTTTAATGAACTATTTCCTCATGGGATCCCAGACAGCATGGAGGATACCATTTTGAACAGCAAAATGGCGTCCTCCACACAGCGTATCCTTGTACGTATGCTGCATGTGAGGTCATGGCGCATGGAGGATGCCATTTTGAAGAGCAAAATGCTGTCCTCCAAGCATCATGACTTCATATGTACCATACATTCAAAGTCATGCTGTGTGGAGCAAAATGGCCTCCCCTGCACAGTAGGGATCACTGCAATCCCATCTGCTCCATTTGGGGTCATGACCCACAGTTTGGAAACGGATGGTGTATAAGATGGATGGTGCTCAGTTAATGAGATGCTATTCAGTATGTGGCTATCTTCTGATTCTTCAATGTATGGCCCAAGGCCGTATATACTGCACACTATTCAAACCCTTCTGAGAAGACAAAAGTATTAATTTTCTCATGGACTTTTCTATCATGGCTCTCATCACTATAGTAGCTCACTGCTTCATAGACCTTTAAGGCCAGAAGGGACCATTGTGGTCATCTAGTGTGGCCTCCTCCACAGTTCAGGCCACAGAACCATGAGCAGTTAGTACCATAGGCTGGGGAAGGCTGTGCCTCCCCAAACAGCCAGGTGTGGCCCCGCCCATGTTCCACCCCCAGGCCTCCCCGCTCCTGCTTCCCACTTTGCAGCTCCAGTCCCCCTCTGCAGAGGCCCCAGCTGGGCCCATGCTGCCATCCCTCCTGAGCTGGGAGGCTGTGGCTGCATGCTACCCACCTTCCCAGTGCTCCAGGGCTGGGGAGTCTGTACCCACCTGCCCTCCTGGTGCTCTGGAGCAGGGGAGTCTGTGGCTGGCACCACCCGCCCTCCTGGTGCTCTGGGGTTGCGTGGGCTAGCTTGGGGCTACATGCCATTGTAGGCAGTCTCATCATACCATCCTGTCCATAAATTATCAAACTCAATCTTGAAGCCAGTTAGGATTTTTTGCATCCATTCCCGAACTTCATTCCTCTGATGGTTAGAAGCCTTCATCTAATTTCAAGCCTAAACTTGCTGATCACCAGTTTATATCCATTTGTTCTTGTATCTATATTGGTGCTTAACTTAAATAACTCTGCTCCCTCCCTGGTATTTATTCCTCACATGTATTTATAGAGAGCAATCACATCTCCCCTCAGCCTTCTTTCAATTAGGCTAAACAAGCCAAGCTTTTTGAGTCTCCTCTCATAAAGTAGGTTTTACATTCCTCAGACCATCCTAGTGGCCCTTCTCTGCACCAGTTCCAGTTTGAATTCATCTTTCTTAAACATGGGAGACCAGAGTGACATACAGTATTCCAGATGAGGTCTCACCAGTGCCCTGTATAACAGTACTAACACTTTCCTGTCACTACTGGAAATATGTTGCCTGATGCATCCTAGGACTGCATTAGCCTTTTTCACGGACACATCACATTGACAGCTCATAGTCATCCTATGATTAACCAATACACCCAGATCTCTTTCCTCCTCTGTTGTTTCCAACTGATATGTCCCTAGTTTATAGCAAAAATTCTTGCTAGTCCCTAAATGCATGACTTGCATTTTGCACTATTAAATTTCATTCCATTTTTATTACTGCAGTTTCCAAGGCCATCCAGATCTTCTTGTACGATATTCCAGTCCTTCTCTGTATGGGCAATACCTGCCAACTTTGTGACAGCTGCAGATTTTGTTAGCGCACTCCTACATGTTGTGTCAAGGTCAGTGAAAAATGTTAAATAAGGTTGGTTCCAAGATCTATCCCTGAGGAACTCCACTAGTAACCTCCCTCTAGCCTGAGAGTTCCCCTTTCAGTATGACCCGTTGTAGTCTCCACTTTATTATCCACCTTTTAATTCTCATATTAAGCCCCATCTTGTCAAGTTTAACTAATACTTTGCCATGTGGAACTGTATCAAATGCCTTGGGGAAATCCAGGTAGATTAGATCTACTGTATTTCCTTTGTCTACAGTTATCTTCTCAAAGAAAGAGATCAGGTTGGTCTAGCATGATCTATCATTTGTTAAACCATGTTGTATTTTGTCCCAATTACTGTTCACCTCTATGTCCTTATCTACGTTCTCTTTCAAAATTTTTGTTCCAAGACCTTGCATACAATTGAGGTCAAATTAATAGGCTTGTAGTTTTCCAGATCATTTTTCCCCTTTTATTAAAAATAGGAAATATATTAGCAATTCTCCAGTAATAGGGCATGACCCCTCAATTTACAGACCTTTACATTTTAGCTATAGAATGTATTATCGCCATTAAATATAACCTCTAGGGAATCTGATTGTCCCATGCAGGATTAATAACCACTGTTCCATGACCATGAAATTTATTTTCTTCCAAAAAATATTAAACTTACCAATTCCTGTTCAATGTGAATTTTTGTCTTTTTTTTTTTTTTAAAAAAAAAGCTGAGTCACTATTATTCTTTTTTAAACATGGTTCACTGTTAATTATCATGCTACCCTGTACAGAATAGCTAGACTAAGCACCATTGTCACCAGCAACTTTCTATTCACAAACAATTCATTTTCATCCTCTGAGTGACGGGGGGGTGGTATTATCCCCCTTGTACAGGTGGGAAACTGAAACAGAGAGAGATTAAATAGAAAGCATCCAATTTCGGGTGCCCAAAATGAAATACCCCAGACCTGATTTTTCAGACTACTTAGCATTGTATAGCACTTTGTGTTCGAACACAGCTCCCATGGACTTCAAACGTAGCTGTGAGTGCGCTGCACATCTGCCACTCAGGTTCCAGGGCCCAATGTCAGGCACCCAGAAAATGAGGAACACACCATTAGAGATCATCTCTGAAAAGTTTGGTTTAAGTGACTTGCCCAGCATCACTCAGGAACTCTGTGGAAGAGGCAGGGATAGAATCCAATTCTCCAGGGCAGTATTCAACTACCTTAACCATGAGACAGACCGTCCTGCCTCTTCCTCCAACTCCCTGCCTCATTTACTACCCACCTTCCATCTTCTGCAACAAATGAGTCAGGGATCCTATGGACAACAGCCTCCTTCATTGCAATGCCCTGATTCGGTCTCAGAGAAGGTCCATCCTATGCATGAATGAGGCAGGGTTCCTCCTGAAATAATAGTATGTGGTCATGCAATGAAAGACTGTATCATACATGGACAAGGGGGCCAAATTAAGATTGCCCAGGCAACCTTCATTCTGGCATTTCCTAACTTTTGAGTGCTTGATTTTCTAACGGTAATAATGTTCTTTTAACCTAGTTTCCCTTCCCCCATAATTTCCTAGGTTTAAAAAAAAGGCAGCGGAAAACCCCATATATTCCATCATAGTGACACTATAGGGGTCATGAGTAGGAACGTTAAGATCTCCTGCATAGACTTCTGCCTCTTCAGCTTATGGAGTAACTGATAACAATAGTAGGTTGTTATCCTCTGTGTAGACATGCACTAGAGGGGGATGAGACATATATTTTGCCAGAGGAATTCCTAGGTATTTTCTGAACATATAAGAATGGTGAGAGTCAGGAATCTTAGTTTCCATTCCAGTCTGTGAAGTCTCTTTTGTGGGCACAGACTCTTCTTCCCATTTTCTCCAAACTTGACCTCTTCAGCCCTATTGGCTCCAAGTTAACTTCTCTTCTCCCCACCTCTGGCTCCTTACTCTAGTCCTAGTTCCCCACTCCTGTTCCCCACTCACGGTTCCTTGGCCAATCTATCTGTCCCTTATCTCCCAACAGTTTCTCTGTCCAGGCTCTTCATCCAACCTCAGTGTCCTCCATACCTTCCCTGACTCATCCCAGTCCCTTTGTCCAACCATCTCAATTCTCCCCCATAACCCAAGCTCCTTGTCAGATCTGTCTCTCCTCTTCCCTTCCCTTGTTCCATCCCTGCCCAGACCACTCATTCCTAGCCCTGGCCTCCCCACCTCCACTCAGCACCTCATTTGATCTCAGAAATCCCCCACCCCCACTCAACTAGCATTCAGTCCTCCCCATTTCTCTGACCAGTTCCCAGTCTTGGTTTTTCCTCCCCACAGCTCCTAGTCCCAATCTCCTCCCTCCAATTCCCAGTAACAGATTCTCTCCCATCTCCAATCCCAGTTTCCTTGTCACAGTCTGTTTCTTTACCTTCCCCTTGATCAGGCTTAGTCCCCTTTGCATTCAAATCAGGCAGCTTCATTATGGGCAGTGGGTATAATAACCACGGATGGCTCTGCCTCCTCTGGGGCTGTTGCTGCCACTGGACGCCTGGCTCCGGATTTGGTGGGGGAAGATTTTGCTTTATTATGCCCCATGCAGGTTCTGGGGTCACCTCCCTGGACTCTAGAGAGATGACTGATGAACCAAGGAAGCTGAGTAACAGATACCGCCTCCTCAGCCATCCCGGAACCTGCATGGGGCATATCAAAAGCCCAGGTTCTTCTTTGGGAAGACACACTATCATGCTGCAGCTTTTCCCGGGTGCCTTGGGGTCTCGGGAGGGGACGGGGTGCGGGAGACGGTACACAGCTGCGGCTGGCTGGGGGCTCTTCCAGGCAAGTGGTGGGGTTCAGGGCTGGGCTCCTCCGGGCAGGTGCTGGAAGGGGCTCCTCTGGCTAAGTGTGTGTGGGGGTACTTGGGTCTCTGGCTAGCCCAGGGCTCCTCTGGAGGTGGTGGTAATGGGGCTCTGGCCTGGGGATGTGGGCAGAATGAGCGGAGCCAAGAGCTAGCCTCCCCAAAGAGGGGCTCTCCTGAGCTTCATCCTCCACACTGCCTGAGTGCCAGCAGTCAGCACCCAGAAGGGCCCCATGCTCACAGTTCCGCTGTCCGTCTCCACCCCTGCCTGGAGCAGCCATTACAGGGAAAGCCTCTATGAGCTCCCAAAGCCCTGAACTGCAGCATGCTCAGTCCCTTGGTGAGGATGGTGCATGTGCAGTCTGAAGGCTGGAGCATGTTCAGTGAAGACAGAATCTTCAGAGATTTAAAATGATAAATGTCTCTACTAATCTGGCCAAATTCAGGTGGCTTTTCATGAGGATGGTAAAAGGCACATCCCTGATACAACGGTCACCTCCGTCCCAAAATTCAAGACCCTTCTCAAGAGTCTGGGGGTGATGGAAGTTTTTCAAAGAAAAATTCTCAGGAATTTTTTTATCTTGGACAAAACAACTTTATTTTCTCATTCTCACAAAATGGCTGAGCTGACTGGACTGAAATTTTCCAAAAATACCCATGCCAAGGCAGCCGCCTAGCATGGAAAATTCATCCCAAATGATTAGGGTTTGAAAAAGTTACCCAACTGAAAACAGGGTGTTATACTGGGAAATGTTGGGCACCTTTAATAAGGCTCTTACCGTACCAAGACTTAAGTACATGCTTAAAATTAACCCTGTAAATCTTTACAGGACTGGGACCTAGTGCAGGGAGGGCTGGAGGCTAATAAAACAAATTAAAGTTAGATTCTGTCATCATTACTTGAGATCATATCAATGAGACTACTCAGCAGAGCCAGCTGGAAAAGGGGAAGAACCCCATCCATAAATTACCCAGAGGGGACAGTAACTTTTCCATATAGGGAAATGTGAAAAATTATCCTCTGAAAAAAGCCTATTTTTCCTCATTTCCTTTTTGTTTTCCCACATTTACTTTCACTGTGATCGTTTTCCAGCTGGAAAATAAAGTCTAGATGTTACTTTCTCTCACATAAAGAGAATGTTGCAAAGTGAAATTGCTACTTTTAAAAATGAAAAGTAACACACTTAAAAGCTCTTTACCTTTAAAAAAAATTTCCCCTATTGTTCTTGGTGAGGGGGAGAATAGCTAGAAAAATTGTGAAGTCTGCATGTGCCATAATTGTGAAATGAAAAATCTTCAAAAATACAGAATAATTCTTTTTTTCCAAAACTTCTAATTTTGAGGTGCTTTTTTTTTTCAAAAAATGAAATATTGAAAAGAATTTTTATGTGAAAAAAATTGTTTTTGATTAAATCTCACCTTTTTGATTAAAAATCCCTTTTCTATTTACTCTCTGGAGTCATGAATAAATTTGCCCCATAAATTTTAGATACAGTCTGCAGCCCCAGAATTTATCTTTGTAGTAAAATTCATTACATGGGTGAGCTATAAAAAAAAGAATCACTGACAGAGGAAATCCTTTTTTCTTGTAAATTAGAAAAATGTGAGCAATGTCAATACGTGATTATACAGAAATCTGAACCCACCTGACCTATCTTTTGTTCTTTTTTTTATAGTTGCCTTAGTTAGAGTTAATTTATTTACTTACTGCTCTCCAGCTCTTCATCAGTGTTTAAAAAGTAGACCAATAAGCAAGATGTTTATTACAAATGCAGCATTCCTGGAAGTCAGATTGCTACTGTTGCCTGAAGTACATTGTTGTGAGTGAAGAGACCATGTATTGGTGGAAGGAATTGCCTTTTGTTCATGAAATTGCCGAGCAGCAG
This sequence comes from Dermatemys mawii, assembly GCA_007922305.1. NCBI lineage: Eukaryota > Metazoa > Chordata > Testudines > Dermatemydidae > Dermatemys > Dermatemys mawii. The sequence goes on from ML677332.1 coordinate 88,488,698, forward strand.
TTTTGCATGTATTCTAGTACCTGCAGCCATGATCTCCTCAGTGACTCTTCAGCCTATGTGTGTTCCACTTAAGTGAGGTGTATTTTAGAAGTGTTAATTGTGATCTGTTTCGACTGAAAGAACCAAAAAGATTGTGGTGAAGAGACTGAATTCTAGCAAGGCATCGGCTGACCTACAAAAACAATGTTTGAAATGCTATAGTCTCCCCCCGGAATATATCTGTTGGTCAAGGCCTGATTTATAGGTGCCGGGGTTATGGGTTCAGAACTTGAAGAAAAAGGCAAACATTCATTTTGTGTATCCATATAAGACCATTTCACATGTGTTAAGTGGTCGTGGCATGTAAAATAGGGCCACAGTGGCAATTAAAAGAATGAGATCTGTAAAAAACACCTGCTTTAAATGAATACAGTAATCTACCCAAAGCTCAGTGGCTGGAGTGATGTTCGGAAAGAGCCCCTGAACCTGCATACCTACCTATGCTTAACAACATAATCATTAAAGAACAGAAACCTTTCCTTCTAATCCCTCTCATACAGGCCAACATGTGGATGTTAGCATATTTGAACTGCTTCACATTCCTTCTTGCCTGCTTTTGAGAACATACTACATTTTAAAACTTGTTGGGTTCTTTCATGTTTTATTTGACCCTATGTAATTGCATTCCTGAAGGAATAACAGGCTCCCACAGTGATTTATACCCTGTATTAAATGTCAGTTTTGAAGAGACACAGTTAGCAGTTTGGTTTAACCTCTTGTCTTCCTATGTAAGTTCAAAACTGCACCGAAGCTGGGATTCTGAGGGGGAAGAAATGAAGAGACGATGGGCTTACAGAAGACATTGCAAGAAGTGGTTTTGCACCCTACCCTTTGTCTTTAAATGCCATCAGAACAATATTCCATGAAGCCATCCCTGGTTTTACTCTTTGTGTAGTTCATTGCTGGCCTCGAGCAGTTGTGAAGGCTATAAATCAGCTCTGCAGAGTGAAATTGCAAAAGCTCTGCTTCTTGTAGCCACCCACTGCTCTGACTGGGGAGACTCCAATAGTAGGCCTGAACATTTTTTCCTCCGAAACAAAAACAAAACAAAACACCCGGTGAATAATGGGTTTGGCATCTGGCCCAGTAATAAGGTTGGGAAAATAAATTGTTCTTGTAATTTACCGTTGGTCCTTTGTCTTTATGCACTTCACTTTCCGGCTAGGTACGCTGTTATTGTTTTAAATATTTCATTCTCTTTGCAGATTTCCTTATGACACAGTTCACAACTGCTTAATCATGTTATGAACTAACTATGGGGGAAAGAGTTAAATAAATCTTGATGGAATGATACATTCCCTGATGTCTGCGTGTGTGTGTGTGTGTGTGTGTGTGTGTGTTTAAATCTAAAAGTAAATACAGCCCATGATATAAACTGGCATGAGACTTAAACTGTTATTTAGAAGCACTGGTCAAAAAATATGTAACAATATAACCTTTCTAAAGACTTAAAAACTTCTCTCTTGCAGCCAAAACAACCTTCTCCAACTCCCACCAACAATTGCTTACTTCAGGGTGTGACTGTGACTTTATAACTGCCCACAGTGGAACTTTAGCAGCAAGTACTACAAGAAAGACAGTCTCACTTCACAGTGAGAACAGTAAGTTTCAGCCGTCAGACCTTTTTTCGTGTGCATCATCCTCACCTGAAGCCATTGAAAGTGCTCGAGTAAGGACAGCTCCAGTGAGCAAGTGTTTGCAGGATCAGAGCCAATGGGCAATCAGCCCATAGCTCCATTGAAGTCAGTGGGACAGACAGTCACTTGGTGTAAATCAGTGTGGCTCCACTAATTTCTATGGAGCGACACTGATTTACCGGAGCAGAGGATCTGGCTCCATGTTTGGCCCTTTGCCGGTTAGAAAGTAAAAGGTGATTCTGTAGTTGGATGGGGAAACACAGATAATAACTTTTTCTTAGGTTAGTCTTCGCCCTTCAAAGTGGCATAACTTGACTGAGTTCTTATGATGCATCATCACCAGACTTGTGCGTCTTCATTAGACTTCTCTGCACATTGCTAGATCACTGTAACTACGGGCGTGTTTACACTTACCAGGGATTGACACTGCGGGGGTCGATTTAACAGGTCTAGTGAAGTCCACCGGCACGACAAGCGTAAGGTAAGTCAACTGGTAAGTCCTGTTGACCCAGCGCAGTGTACACACTGCAGTAAGTTGACCTAGGCTACATCGACTCCAGCTACATTATTCACATAGCTGGAGTTGTGTTTCTTAGGTCGACTTACCCCTTTAGTGTAGATAAGGCTTTATTGTGCTAATGACTCTTTTGGGCCACATTCATTGCTCCTTCCCCAGCAAATTGCCAGGGGAAGTTAGGGAGTGTTTTGCTCAAGTGAAGAGTACAGCTTTGGGCCCTCTGTGGATAATGGTATGTCTCTGTGGGGACGTTATGGGTACACTCTGCCTAAGGGCATGGTTACACTTACAAGATTATAGCGCTATTGGTTATAGCGGTCCCCTTATACAGTAATATGTATAGCGCTATTGTATGTCCACACTGAGATGCTCCAGCGTTATAGCATGGCCACATTTGCGGCACTTAATACGGCATTAAGAGCAGCGCATTAGGGCATGTATCCCACAGTACACCTCTTCCTGATCCGATGCAATGCCTTGTGGTAGGGGGGGCATCACTTGCAGGGCATTCTGTATCCTGTTTCAACTACCCATGATGCTTTTTGGCATATCCCAGCAATCCCTGTGTTTCCTTCCACCTCCGGTGCCATCTTTCAACGGTTTCAGCAAGGCGCGCTCCGTCTTCCATTGTCGTGTGCTGCAATGAATCCAGAACTGCTGAGGAACATGTTGACGACTGTCGCCAGCACATCTCTGTGTGCAGTGGAGTTAATCCTTGACATGCAGGATGACAGTGATGATTCTGAAGACAAGATCGAAGCGGTGACTGCGTTTGACACGAAGCTTCTTGTCTCATTAATGGACATGCTCACGGCCGTTGAACGCCGCTTCTGGGCACGGGAAACGAGCACTGAGTGGTGGGATCGAATCGTCATGCAAGCATGGGACGATGAGCAGTGGCTGCAAAACTTTCGAATGAGAAAAGCCACTTTCATGGGACTGTGTGCTGAACTCGCCCCCGCCCTGCGGCGCAAGGACACCAGACTGAGAGCTGCCCTCCCAGTGGAGAAGCGGGTGGCTATCGCGATCTGGAAGCTGGCTACACCAAACAGCTACCGATCGGTAGCTAACCAGTTTGGGGTTGGAAAGTCGACCGTTGGAGTTGTGCTGATGCAAGTGTGCAGGGCCATTAATCTCATCCTGCTACGAAAAATCGTGACTCTGGGTAACGTGCATGACATCGTGGCGGGCTTTGAAGAAATGGGTTTCCCTAACTGTGGAGGAGCGATAGATGGGACCCATCTACCTATTCTGGCGCCCGCCCACCTAGCAGACGAGTACGTTAACCGAAAGGGGTACTTCTCCATGGTTCTCCAGGCGCTTGTGGATCACTGTGGGCGTTTTACTGACATTAACGCTGGCTGGTCTGGAAAGGTGCATGACGCACGCATCTTCCGCAACACCGGCCTGTTCATGAAGCTGCAAGCCGGGACTTTTTTCCCAGACCAGAGGATCCCCGTGGGGGAAGTGGAAATGCCCATAGTGATTCTTGGTGACCCTGCTTACCCTTTAATGCCCTGGCTCATGAAACCGTACACAGGGAGCCTGGACAGCAGTCAGGAAAGGTTCAACTACAGGCTTAGCCAGTGTCGAATGACTGTGGAGTGTGCTTTTGGGCGTCTCAAGGCGCGCTGGCGCTGTCTTTATGGGAGGCTAGACTTGGCCGAGGGTAGTATCTCCGCGGTTATTTCCGCATGCTGTGCCCTACATAATCTTTGTGAGCGGAAGGGTGAAGGCTTCACTCAGGCATGGTCCTTGGAGGTTCAACGCCTGGAGGCCACATACGCCCAGCCAGAGAGCAGGGTTCTTGGAGGGGACCAGCGCAAGGCTGTTAGGATCAGGGAAGCCTTGAGGGAGCATTTTGAGGCTGAAAGCCAGTTCTAAAGTGAGGTGCAGATGGAGGGAGGGAGGGAGGGAGCATTCTTTTAATAGGAACAGGCATTTGCTTTTCTGTAGCCTGTAATAATGTATGTACACTTAATAAAGAAACCCATTTATTAAGAAGACAGTTCATTTATTGAACAGGTACTTCGGTTGCTGAAAGAAAATATTGTGATGCATGTGAGGGGGAAACCAGGGGAGGTGCAATGGGGGTGGCATGGGGTCAGTCAGAGATCAGAATATGTCCGGGTCTCTGAGTCTCCAGTGCCCTCACAGTGGCCATGTCCCCCGAACCCCATTTGCGGAGGGCAGTAAGGCATGTTATTAGGGGTTGACTGCAGTGGATAATGGTCCGGGGTTTGAGGGTTGTTCGGTGAAGATAGAGGGGTTGGAGGCAGCTGTGGATGGTGATAACCATATAGCTGATGATAGTGGCCTGGAGGGTACTGAGGCACAGAAGGGGAAGGGATTTGGGGCAAATGATAATTGGGGTGGTGGGTGTGGTGCTTCTCCTCCTGAAGGGTGACAATCCACTGCATAGTCTGCAATTGAAGCTGCAGTAATGAGAGCAGCTTATCAGTGCTTTTCCGGCGGTGAATCCCATTCTCCTTCCGCGCCTTCTCCCTCAACTTGCTCTCGTTCTCCCTCCACCTCTGTGCAACTCGATTCTCCGTTACAGCCTGTTGCATTACTTGCTGTACAAGATCCTCTTTGCTCCTTCGTGGCCGCTTCCTCAGTCGCCTCAGCCTCTCAGCTGTTGATAAGAGCGATGGCGCAGGGCTCAAGGACTACCCTTCTAAAATAAAAAGATACATTTAACAGTGGTTCCCTTGTAAAGGGCAGACATGCCTATGATTCCCCTGCATTCCCCATTTGCCTGTCCCACAGAGAGCACAGATATGGCAATGGAGCCCCTGCCATGGTGAGTGCACTCCAGAGGTAAGGGAAATGATTTTTTCCCTGCCCCAGAAAAGCTGTGCCGGGGGAGGGGGTGGGGAGTTCCGGTAAGTTGCAGGAGCCCCAGTCTGAGCAGCAGGCAGGGGGAAGGATTTCTTCCCTGCCCTGAAAAGCTGTGGCAGGGGGAGAGGGTGGAGTGCCGGGAAGTGGCAGGAGCCCTACTCAGAACATTGTTCCAACATTCTCCGTAGGTGTTTGTCCTGGAAGATATCTCGTTGCTTCGAGTCACTGGGGAACAAAGGGAAGGGATTTTTATGAGATGCGGCTTCCGCCTAGGGCCATATGCAGCTTGCCTATGTGCAGCAATGCTCCCCCCACCCACTGTAGCACAGTGGCAGAGACTAGTGACCGGGACCGGGATGGGGACCACGCTGACTCTCCCGGGAAACCTGCGCAGGTGCATTGCAAGCGCTCTTATTGAGACCTTTGAAGAGATTACTGATGATGACTACCGCGAGGTGATAGACTACATCAATGCACTATTCCACATGTAGGCAAGCATGCAAGCATCCCCTTCCACCCCAAGCTGCCTGCCTTCCCCATAGAAAAGCAGCTTTACCGCCGCAATGCACTGCTGAGCTGGCCCCTGCAACCACCGGACGCTGTGGCTGGCCGCCCTCCTCCTGACTTTAGAGGAGAGCTCCTGGGTGCATGCCCCCCTGCCCTCCTCCTGGCTTGAGAAGAGCTCCAGGTGGAATGCCCCCTGCATCCTTTTCCACCCCAAGCTGCCAGCCTTCCCCATAGAAAAGCAGCTTTACCTCCGCAATCCGCTGCTGAGCTGGCCCCTGCAACCGCTGGACGCTGTGGCTGGCTGCCCTCCTGGGTTGAGAAGAGCTCCTGGCTGCATACGTCCAGGGACTCCTCCGTGCCTTGGGTCGCTGCCGCCTCGTCCTCCTCCTCCTCCTCTTCTTCATCCTGGTCTTTGTCCTCCTCCTCATCCCCCCCTTCACTGGTGGGCTGGGAAGTGTCCATGGTGATCAATGGAGTGACCATAGGATCACCACCAAGTATCGCGTGCAGCTCCTTATAAAATCTGCAAGTCACCGGGGCTGCCCCGGAGCGGCTGTTTGCCTTGCGGGCTTTGCGATACGCATTCCTAAGCTCCTTTACCTTAACACGGCACTGCAGAGTGTCCCACTCATGGCCTCTTTCCGCCAACGCCCGTGATATCTGCCCATAGGTATCAAAATTCCTGCGGCTAGACCGCAGCTGAGACTGAACAGCCTCTTCCCCCCAACAGCTGATGAGGTCCAGCACCTCGCTATTGCTCCATGCTGGGGATTGCCTATTGCGAGGAGGCATGGCACGTGGAGTTATGATGATCAATCAGAATGATCACCTGCAATGATTCTCTGAGACCATGCCACGCAATCAGATCAGTGAGAATGATCACCTGCAAGGTTTCCCTGAGAGCACGCCACGCTTGGCTGGAGCAAACAGGAAGGGGATTTTCAAATTTCCCTGGAACTTTAAAGGGCGGGTCTGACGTGTGGTCACCTGAGGACAGGACAAAAGAGTTTGCAAGTGATGACCAGAGTGGCTCGAACGGGAATTATGGGACGGGCTGGAGGCCAATTAATGTGCAGTGGGTGTCCACATTCTTGCTGTAGCGCTACAGCAGCTGCGCTACAGCCCTTATTCCCCATGCGGAGGTGGATTAACAATAGCGCTATAACTCAGCGGTTATAGCGCTCTATGTGCCTTGCCAGTGTGGACGGGGAGGAGGTTATAGCGCTCGTAGGGACTTTATAGCGCTATAAAGTGCCAGTGTAACCAAGCCCTAAGACCCTCTCTCAATCTGTGCCTTTCTCCTCAGACATGCTTTCTGATGGAGCTCTTCAGCACTACACTCAGTACCTTCCCCCCACTTTTCTCTCCCCTCTTTGCATGGAGAAGACGGGCGGATTCCTTCTGCAGCCCTTTGAATAATGATACCTTTCCTGGAGCTACAACCAAATGATTGGAGCTGGCATTAAAGTACAATTGAATCCCCTCACTTCATTGCCATCCTAAAAGGACAGATAGCTGGTTAAGTTAGCATTAAGCTAACTAGTGGCTCCTCATTAATGTTTTATTTTAAAAAGTCAACCAACCAGAGTTCACCAGGGTCCAGTCATTTCTATAGACAATTAGAACTCTTCTACATTCAACAGGGCCTGCTATAAGGCATCTAGAAAAACACTCTTTAAAAAGAAAAATGTGCTTAAGGCTCCAATTCAGCAAAACTGATTTAAGCCATCCCACTATGTAGATTTAAGCATGTACTTAAGTACTTTGCCAAATCAGGATTTATAAGCTGGTAGAAAGGGGAAAAAAAGTGAAGCTCACCATGTTTTTATAAGTAAAAGGAATACTCTCAGGTGGGGTAGCGGCTTGCCTACACTAGGAAGTTTTGTTGCTTTAAATATACTAGTATATTTAAAATGCTACAGTCTACATTATTGTGGATGCAGTTTTTCTGCATAAGAGTACTTATGTCAGTGTAGCTTATTCTGGTTCAGAAAGCAGAATGAGTTATTTATGCATAAGGCACCTTTAATTACATCAATGCTAGGGTTTATACCAATATAACTATATCAGTTATATTTAGATAGATAGACAGATTACATCCCTGATCACAATTGTTTTACAGGTATAACTTTCTACAAAAGACCAGGCATAGATCCAACATCAAATCTAGTGTGAAATACCCTCTGGATTCTGGGCAAATAAAAATAGCCTCCAACCAGCCAAGGAATTATAGCAAAGGCAAGAACCAGGAAAGGGAGACCAATCTTGTTATCAGAGCAGAGCTGCCATGAGGTCATACTCAAAGAAAGCCACCAGACATAATAAAGACAGGTTAATTTTAATTCCATTTGAAACCAGAAGGAAAACCACTATTGTACAAGCCCAAAATGGGAAGAGAAAAATGTTTTCTATTCAGTCCTCAAGAAGGTAACTCTAAAAATTGGAAGGGAGGGGGGAAATGAGGGGCCTGGACTTGAACCCTTACTCAGGTGAGCAGTCTGATTAACATCCAGGGTATTTTATTGACATGAAAAGGGACAATTTGTATAAGTAAAGGTTTCAGGATCAGCCCCTCTCATTAGAGAAAAATCATCCAGGATTTCCCTGGAACATCACCACAGTTCTTTGTAGTCCTGGAAAGCCGAATTTTTGATTGACCTAATTTGTACAAATCTGGTTTTCACCTCAGCAGAATTTCCCACAAGGTAATTTAAATTCCCCTTATTACGTTTTAAAACACTTTCTTGCCCAGCTCATACATGGGCTTGGGTGCTCATTGGTGCAGAATCCCGAGGGTACGAGATTAGCTGTGACCAATTAAAGTACTCTGTGTGGATATACTTGGGTTTTCTTGTAGCAATGCTTTCATATCAAGGGTCACAAAACGCTTCACAGAACTGGCGGGGAGCGTGGGGGCGGGGAGGTTCTCCTGCAGACAGGTGGGGAAGACAAGGAGATGGTAGAAAGAGGCAACAAAAAGCAAATAAGAATTTCGTCTGTAATTATTCATCTTGGCTAGTTCTGAGGGAGGAGTAGAAGGACATGGAAATAGAAAACTATTGTGTGGGGAGAAAAATATTAAAGGCAATTTGCCAAGGGGAAAAAAAGACTTGTGTCTATTTTAAAAAAACTCTATTATTATTAATGTAGTATAGCAGTAATGCCTTGGGGCCTTAGTCATGGACCAGGACCCAGTTGTGCTAGGTGCTGTACAAATACAGAGCTAAAAGACAACTCCTGCTTCCAATCTAAGTATCAGACAAGCACCACCAGCAGGATACAGACAGTTTCGGGGAGCACAAGGAAACAATATTGGTCAGCACGATTGGCAGTAGTCAGTACACCGGCTGCCAAACTGTTTTTTTTAATTTTGTTATAGTGCAGGGGTTCTCAAACTGGGGGCTGGGACCCCTCAGGGGGTTGTGAGCTGTCAGCCTCCATCCCAAACCCTGCTTTGCTACCAGCATTTATAACAGTGTTAAGTATATTTAAAAAGTGTTTTTAATTTATAAGGGGGGCAGTCGCACCCAGAGGCTTGCTATGTGAAAGGGGTCACCAGTACAAAAGTTTGAGAATCACTGTTATAGTGTTTAAAGACCTTAGAAATGCCAAGCCTGCTCCTCCATGCTTCTGTCAGAGGTTTCCTCAAGGCATCCAGACAATTGGAGTGGCAGCTTCCTGAGTCCTTAACTGAGAGGGCAAATTGTTGAATTTGAGTAAAAATATATTTTCTCCCCTGCCCCAGCTGTTTGTCAGGCCAGGGAGTAAAACAGGTGTTAACAACAACAAACCAAACCCAAAGAGTTGTAACCAGTCTGTATCAAAACTCCTTCCCCTTTCAGTTAAGTCCTGGCTCTTTGTGATGTCATAATCATATTAGCTCCCCTCATGTCCCTAGACTCTATTGGGAGAAAAAGGGCAGACAAGATCTGAATTTCTAATGTCAAAATTAAGCAGAAAAAGAAACACTTGTGCAGATAATCCAAGGATCAACCTTTCGGGCTTACTTTGTGTATCTGAGAGAAGCAAAAAGGAATACAAAGGTTTCCCCTGCCCCTCCATTCCTTTGCTGATCACCTATAATGTCACAAGTCCCAGCTAGAGTTTTAAGGGGAGATTCCTAGAAGAGGAGTGACTCATTGTTCCTGCCAGATACCTTGAGGTTCATTCAGGATCACCCATCTTTGAAGTGTGTTGTGCAGTTCAAGGGTTTCCTTGCTCAGAAGGTTCTGTTATGCTAAAAGGTGTTAATGGCTGCCATGAAGTGAGTCTTTGATCTATATAGATCAGAGAGAGATCTGGGTAAAGCTGATGCGTGTGCTAAGCACCTTTCATTCAGGCTAAATGAAAGAGCAATAAATGCCCCTTTCTGTGAGGATGGCTGAGGCAGTATAGGCAACCACTCAAGGAACTGACCAGCACGGAAGGGCTTGAGCAGAGACTGGGTGACGTGGGCAGAAAGATTTCCCTTGGGGGACTGATTGCAAGTGCCGGGGCTGGATAACGGAGTGCCTGCAGGTATGTGTGTCTGTGTGTGAGAGACAGAAAGCTGCAGAAAGCCAGAAGGCAGCAAGAGAAGTGATTGGGAGTGTGATCCTTCCAGGGAGTAGAAACAGAGCTCCTATGGACAAGGGACTGGCCAGAAAGGCAAGCTTGGAAATTGAGCAAGGAACTGTTGTTTATCTGCACTGTGTTTGGGGAAACAGGACTTTGTGCACATTCTTTGTAAATAAATGGGATTGCACTAAGGAAATACCTGATTCGTATGATCAATTTCTGCTCCTTACAGAACAGTCTAGCAAGGCCGGCACCGTGGCTAATCACAAGGGGCAAGGGTTGAAATATGTATATGCTTTGGGCTAGGGCTAAGTTTGCTTAAAAAAACAAGGGTGACATCCTTGCCCCACTGAAGTCAATGGCAAAATTCCCATTGAGCTCAGTGGGGCCATAATTTCAGACCAAGAAAGAATTTTCCAAAAATCAACCGAAATGAATAGATATCATTTTAAAAGTAGCACTTTCCATGTTCTCCAGAATGCATTTTTGATTGTAAAGATCCGAACAAAATAGTCACATATTCCTTAATACTTAAAAAAGACTTTTGGGTTTTCCCCCTTTAAGCATGCGAGCAACGCAAGAAACATCTTATTACAGTCTGTGTCTGTGATTAGACTAACAAGCAATATACAAAGAGCTCTGTGTTGCTCAAAAGGTTGGCTCTTTCACCAACAAAAGTTGGTGCAATAAAAGGTATCATCTCAGACAAGGTGTCTCTCTAATATCCTCAGATCAACGTGACTACAGCAACACTGCAAACAACTAGCGTATGAAGCTAACTTAAGGAAAGAAAGATTTACATTGAAAAATGGATGTGAGTATCCCTCTTTGCACAATAGGGGGAGAACAGAAGGATGTAGCAGAGGGCCACTGGAAAGGTGAGAGGTTTAATGTATTCTGGTATTTGTGATGCAGAAATGCAGAATTATCTCTTTGGTACCTATGTGAATGAAAAACAATCAGGGCAAAGTGCATGTAGTTCTCAGACTGGTGAAAGCCTGTTTTGGGGACTGTTTTGGAAAGAGCCTACCGAAAGGATCCATCACCAAATCTCTTTAATTGACCCGTCAAATCTAAGGAGCCTGCTTGTTAAATTTGAAGCCTTATCTATGATGAAGATTATTGAGAAGTTTCCTATGGTTCTTCAGGAGATGAATGAAGTGAAACAGGTGTTGAGAAGCAAATGATATTCACTTGGTGCAAATAACTGAAAAGAAAGGAAGCTCTTCCTCAAACTTTGCCATCAGATCCAAAGTGCAAAGGTTCACTAAATTCTTAAGAGTAAGATTCTAAAAGAATGAGTCCAACATTTTCTTTGAGCAAAATCATGGGGATCAGTGCATTATTTCGGCTAAAGGGAGCTCTGTTCTGCCCTTCATATGCATGGAGATGGACAGCTTCCAAAACTATGATCATGCTTTGATAAAGAGATTGGGGGTTGCAGTTCTGTTGTATGACAGTAATAACCAATAAAGGATTCTGTTTTCAAAGAAGGCCTTTTTTGCACCCTCATCTTATTAGGAACTGGTGAAGATTCTTATTTTTTAAATGTATCCAAGACAACATAATTTTCAGAACTAATTAGACATCAAAAGAAGACTGTATAAAACCAGTCAACTTGATAACAGCTTCATCTTTCACCATACTCAACATGCTTCCATAGCTAATGGCTCCTCACCAATTCAGCAAAATATTGAAGCGCATGCTTAACTTTACCTGTGTGCTTAACTGCAAGCCATCAGTGTTCAGCAAAAGCACTTGAGCACATGCTTAAATGCTTTGCTGAAGAATAGGGATGGACTTAAGCTAGTGTGACCAGATAGCAAGTGTAAAAAATTGGAATGTGGGTGAGGGGTGATAGGTGCCTATATAAGAAAAAGCTCTGCATATCAGAACTGTCAAGGTCACCCTAACTTAAGCTCAAGCTTAAAGAGAAGCATGTTTTTACATGCTTTGCTGTATTGTGCCTTTCATTAGTGCTACAGTAACCAGACAAGTGAAAGATCCCATAATGGATGAAACATGAACAGATGCACCAGTACAGCTACAGGCTTTATGGCCTAATTCAGAACCCAATGAATGGAAAGATGCCCTTTGGGATCAATGGGCTTTGAGGCAGAATTAAAGGCACATGATGAACTTATATATCTAGAGTTTTCTTGTGAAGGTTCCTTCTCCCGTATCCAGATATTGCTGGCAAAGTTTTTTACTGGCTATTGCAAAAAAGCAAGAATGGCATGTTTCTATTTCTTGAAATATATGCACATAAGTATAGAGAATAATCACTATGCAGTAGTGATTCATATTTGGTGAGATGTGGATGTGCTTCTAAATGCCCTCAGTTTTTGTTAATGTGTCCTTAATTTTTCTTGGTCACATTAAACTTAAAAGGAGTTTTGCCATTGACTTTGTTAGGAGAAAGATTGACTCCTGAACAGTTTTTTCTCATGTGGTGTGATGAGGTGAGCAAAAAAGAGAAAATTCCTTATGCAAAGATCACCTATTTGAGAGGAAGAATTTGCACGGTAGGATCCCTAAGTCACTTAGAGCCAGATTCTGATCCTCTTACTCAAGTTGAAGAGTCCCAGACACCACAAGTGGTCCCACTGACACCACTGAAATTACTTCACCTCTCTGTTCCTCAGTTTCTTCATCTGCAAAATGGGAATAGTGAGACTTTGTAAAGCTCTTTTTTTTTACTTCTTTGTAAAGCACTTTGAAATCTACAGGTGAAACATGCTACAATAAGAGTTAGGTATCATTATTATTATTTATTACTACTTAAGGTGTAAGATGTTAGCCAACAGGAGCCAGGATATCAGACTCTGTCTGTTAATCTCTCTGTGCCTTTGTTCGCTGTCGATCAAAAATGGAGATGATCGTTCCTTTCTCCCACCTAATGTCTGTCTTGTCTGTTTAGACTAGCTCTAAGGGTATGTCTACACTACCCACCAGATCGGCGGGCAGTGATCGATCTATCGGGGATTGATTTATCGCGTCTAGTGTAGATGCAATAAACCAGTCTTTGACCGTGCTCCCCATCAACTTCTGAGGCAAAAAGCGGAAGCAGAGTTGGCGGGGGAGCAGCAGTGGTCAACTCGCCATCGTGTGAACAGCCAGGTAAGTCAACCTAAGATGTGCTGACTTCAACTACACTATTCGCGTAGTTGAAGTTGCGTATCTTAGGTCAACCCCCCGATCCCAGGGTAGACCAGGCCTTAGATTTAGTGTTTTGGAGTGGACTGTGTGTATAGATAGCACCTAGCACAATGTGACTCCTGTCTGTGTTAGGCCTTTTAGATATTGCTATAATGCAAACGATAGTCATAATACACAGTGACCTGGCCATTTCTCTTTACTGTTTGAAGTAGTGCATCCCAGGGATTAGCACCCAAGTTATGTGATGTTTTAGACTATATAAATTAGAGCAATTTTATGTGCTGACCTTGCTTTCAATTGGAAAAGAGCATCCCTTATTTTCCAAATTCTAAAATGTGATGAAAAGGTTTAAGAACTGGGTCTCTCTTTTCACTAGTTGGTCAGACATCACAGTCCAAAATCACTTGAAGCACTTTTTCCTCTTAACATCAAACTAGATTCTGGCATCAAAATAAAATGGAAAGAATCTGTAGAATGCTGAAACGTCATCGGAGATGTGGACATTTTCCATCATTTACCTCTCATGCCATTTTACAGCCTTCTGAAGTTGTAAATCAATAGATTAAGTGCTAAATATCTGCTATTATTTTATTGTTATCTAATTTCATTATGATTATCCAGTAGGACTCATTTCTAACTATTCACCTGGAAGAGGTTTTTTTTGTCTGTGAAGCATGTATCTTCTTTTTTCGGTGGTATTTCCCGACCTGACTCTGCCGTTCCTACACTTGTAAAAAAATCCCACTGGCATGAAATAGCTAAGTAGAAAAATGTTAACGTCTTGAAAGAGCAGAGGGGGAAAATACTTCGGTTGCTCAAACACTGATAATTAGGCTGAAGACTTTCTCCATAGTAAACCTTGGCAATCTAACAATCATCTCTGGCTTTTGCACTGCACCGAGTTTCTTTACATTCTTAAATGCATTCCATGTTTCAGTAAATGACACCAGGATCACCAGCAGCCAGTGAGTGATTAGTTTATCATCCTCTTAGTGCAGCCATCTAGATCTTTAACTCTTTAAGCAGTTGCATTTAAGTCTTGAGAACACCCAGGATCATGCCTGAGGCTTTAGACATTCTCAATTCAGACAAATCTTTGGATATCAAGAGAACAGGAATAGAAGAAGATAGGCGGGTCCGTTCCGATAAGACAAATTCTGATAAGGCCTTAAGCAAATCTAGTAAGCTAAATTGCAAATAAGCTCCATGCTTTTGGCAAAGGAAACCTACTCCTCTCTCATGGGACCAGATCCTGCACCATTAGGAGCGTGACCAGCATTGGAATCTGAACACATTTTGCAGCATAAAATTAATTGGAGCATACCTAATAGTTAGGCTTGGAAGGATTAGTATTTTTAATTGGTAAATGTTGATTCCACTGTACATCACAAACTGCTGAAAAACATTTCCATTGATGATAGTTGAAGGTTATAGATAGGGTAAGTAAGAAAAACGCTATTTGAGAACTTCCCAGAGTTTGATTTAAGGATATTTATTTTGTATATTTTGACAGATGAAGTTCACTGTGTGTGTTTTAATGGTTATGAACCTTTAGCTTTTTGAATCAGTTTCTACTGTCATTAAATGATTATTGTCTATTTCCCACAACTCTGAAAATTTAAATTCATCAAAATAGAAAAAAGCTGAATAAACACTGGTGTTATCTGTCAAAACTATAAAAAATAAACACTGACTTCTGCCAAGCCTACTACTAGCACACAAAGGAATGAAAGGTAACAAATCTGCATTTCCTGAGAATCAAGGCTATAGGACTGGTTTTGTTGTGAGTGCTCACCTTTCATTAGGTAGTAAAATTAATGGTTTTGCAAAACAACTGGCTATGCCAAATGTAATTGGGCTAAAAAAATGAACATCATAAACCCTGTGCTTAGACCTGAGTCGTGCAAAGCATAACTTTATGCATGATAGGTAATATCAGTGGGACTGCTCAGAGTGTAAAGTTAAGCATGTACGCAAGTCTTTGCATGAATGAGGCCTTGGCGCTTACGAGGAGAAGGTGTAGAAATAAACCGGAGCATTTTCAGAAAGGAAAAGGAAAGGTGGTAGATTCAGTTCCCAAAGAGGTTCAGATGCTGACTCCCACTGATATTTTGTGAGGAACTGGGCCATAGGGCTTTCCCTGTTTAGAAAAAGATTATAATGAAAAGGGGGAAAAAACATAACAAATACCGGGGTTAGCAAATAGTTTTGTATGTTTTATTTCTCGCTCTCTGTTTACACTGACAGCTGAAAGGGGTGCAAAGGGTAAATGAAAAGCGATTGCAGACTCATCCACAATAACTCCCCAGCCTGCTCTCTAGAATTCTATACATCCAGCACGCGCCAAGGTAAATCCCTCCGTTCCGGCCCTAAAGTGAAGTTGTTGCAAATTGAGTTTAAATGATACGTTGACTCATTAATTTGGAATTCCAATGTCCTCTTTATACTTCTTATCCCAGATTGTATTTCTTTTACCAGTAAGGGGAAGGATGGTTTTGTGGCTAAGGCAGGAAACTGGAACTCAGAGTATCTGAGTTGAGTCAGAGTTATTGTGTGACCTTCAGCAAATGATATGATTTCTGTGCCTCAGTTCCCTTCCCTGTCTGTAACACAAGAATAAAACTCCTTCCTCCACTCTTAGTCCGTCTTGTCTATATAGATTGTAAATTCTTCCCAGGAGACTGTCACTTGGTCCAGTACCTTGCCCAGCAGGGTCTCAGTTTTGATTGAGGCCTATAGATGCTAATGTCCTACAAATAATTAATCATCATAAAGTGCCACCCTTGTACATAGCTGAACCCTGAAGAATTTGCAGTCAAAGAGAAACAAAACAAAGGCAAATTAAGGCATGGGACTCTTTAGGGAAGACCAATTCTTCACATTTTCTAGATGTGAGCTGCCCTTACCCCCCACCCCCACCCCGCCCCAGACTCCATTCCGCGGTGTTGCTAACACACGGGACAGTGTCATGATATTTGATGTTTCTCTTCCAGCTCCTGGAGTCCTGTGATTATGTGCGAATCTCCACTCTTGCTTTAAATAAAATGTAAGGTTCTACCCCTCATGTGTGCCAGGACAAGCCTGAAAATGCCTAAAGCAAACAAATCTGACATTTTATTCTTTTTTCAATCTCCTGATTTTTTCAGCCAGTCTCCTGATGTTTGGAGGCCTGGCTCATGGCTTTCTCCAGTTTGGGGTTGGCAGTGTTGGATCGAGTTAGGATCTCCCTCTCTCATGTAGCGACGTGGGAAGGACGGAGTGGTGTGATGCCACTGGGAAGGGTCTGCAGATGGTGCAAGGTAGGAAGGTTTCCTGAAAGAATACATGTTTGGACGGGGGCTTTGAAAGAGGTGTGACCTGAGTCCCCGTTGTAAGGATGTGCAGACCTTGTTATGCTTCCTGGCACCCTCTGCTAGTCTCTAAGTGGCTACCAGAATCTCCTAGGTTACAGAAATCTCAGCTTCTGCAACAGCAGCCTGCACACTCATGTACACATCAGGGATATTCAGCCAGCTGCCTAGAGTGCCCCTGCCCAGTCCAGAATACCAGGAAAGAAAACCAGTTCTTGAAAGCCATCCCTTTATGCTGTTGCCTGAGCAGTATCTTAACTAGTCCCCTGGAGGCATCTCTCAGTTCTGTGACCCCACTGGCTAAGGCAGCAGGCCCGAGTCCGTACACCATGGGACCTGCTGGTCATGGCTGCCTCTCCGCCCCTCCACTCTATCACCC
The DNA here is from genome assembly GCA_007922305.1 of Dermatemys mawii. Lineage (NCBI taxonomy): Eukaryota > Metazoa > Chordata > Testudines > Dermatemydidae > Dermatemys > Dermatemys mawii. The sequence goes on from ML677332.1 coordinate 88,505,684, forward strand.
TGGGCAACCCAGCTGCATCATAATCCTCTCCCAGGCTCAGCTCCACCAACTTCATTCTCCCTCTTACAGACCCCTCAAGACCCAACCCCACCCATCCTTCCTCCCTCCCCAGCCCCCACTCCGTGCTCCTAGCCTGCTTTCAAGTTCATCAGCATCTTTCCCCCATTCCACCTCCCTCTCTGAACTTTATGCGTGGGAATAGCTTAGTGGCTGAAGTGGCTTCTCAAGGTGTAACTGGGGCCTGGAGGAATGATGGTTAATTCCCTGGGGTGGTGGGGATGAGCTAACTTTGGGGGCGTACAGTGCAGTGCTATTGTGTTGCTGACTGCCGGCTGGTGCTGTTTACATAAATAGCAGTGCATGTTCATTAAACAGCCCAGCTGGCCCATTTGCATACAATACCTTGTTTCCAGCCCCCTGGTTTTATCAGGTATGCATCTCTGAGCGTGGAAGAAGGAAATAACGTCTGTGTTGGGGAGCTAGAACAGGCAGGGGTGGAGGGAGGGAGCAGGGACGGATGAGCTCCTTGGGGAAGGCACGGTGTCTTCGGTTCCGTGACTCAGATATTGCCAGCATTCAGCTCTTAAACATGGATAAATAAACAGGTCTCGTCACATTCACAGAACTTGCTGGGTCAGATTCTTTGCTGGTACCTTTCTCTTCAAATAGCCAGGTGGTGGGTTCTTTTCTTTTCGTGCCACCTCTGCTTGAGTGCTGCTGGGCACAATTCCTACCCATGCAGAGAGCGAGCACGGAGCCCACGTGCCTAAGTCCCAGTGAATTAACCCCTGTTTTCTGGACTCCAGTGATGTGAGGCCTTGTGCTGGTCCTCTGCACAGGAGACGATTTCCCTCTTGGTCTCCATTTCTCTCCCATCTCAAGTTTCCCATCTCCTCCTCCGTGTTCCTGCTGCTCCTTCAGGCCGGGGCCCCATAACACGAATGCACATTCAACTTGACTTCCATGGGACTGCTCGTGTGCACGTGTTGGCAGGGTTTGGGTCTTGGCTGTCCCACTTCTCTCCTTCCCCCTCTCCCGCCCACACCATCCTCTCTTAGCTGTTTCTTGTCTCTCATCTCGCTTTCCTCTTTGCACTGCTTCTTATGTCTCTCCTTCTCTCAGCTCTTTCTCCTTTTCCCACCCTCTTCTATGAGTCACCCTCTTGGTTTCCTTGTCTTCAGTGAAGGCTGCTCCAGGATCAGTCATTTAAAAATGAAATAAGCAGATTTGCAAAATGTCCTATTAATAGCAAGGCCAGCTTTCCAGCGGGGTGCACATATGTACCGTACACGTATACAGTGCCAGTCCCCTTGCATCACTTGGATAACCATCAGCAAGTACATAGTGTCCTCATATGGAAGCCTGCATGCTAGTGCATTGGGCTTCCCTCAAATTCATGAGTCTTATGGTTGTCAGCCAGGAATCAAAAACTCTGCTTACTATTCCTGGAAACTTTTGGAAATCCACCTCTGGCTACGCACAAGATCCTTGTTTCCAAACACATGTACTCTCTAGTTTCTCTCATGCAGGAGATTTTTGTTTCCATCATTTACAAGAAATCCCAGACATAATATTTCCCTTTGCCCTTCAATTCAAACCAGCGTGTCACTCCTAAAAAAACCCAGTCTTGTTGCTTCATGCATTATTGAACCATAAATTCAATGATCTTGTTTCTACGGCAATGAACCAGAAATATTGGGTAGTGTTCCCCAGGCATTAAGGAGATAGAAGAGGCAGTGGTAAATCTTGTGGTTACTCTTGGCTTTATGTGAAGTCAGTAGGGGATCAGATAGCATGTGTATATATCACAGCGCTCTCTGGTGAGTTGTAGCGGGCAGGAGCACAGTTTTGAACACATTGCATTTACGGTTAGGGACCTCACGTGAACAGAGAAAGCATGTTCATTTTGAGTGAGTTTTCAAAAGAAAGTTTTTAAAGATTGTCAAGATTTTCCTATATGATCAAAAGTAAAGACCTCTCTTGGCCCCCGGCCCTGAACAGCTTACTCACCCCTTCATCCTGATCCTACTCCAGCATTCTTCCATAGTTGTCTATGATTATTTTTCAGATAACTGTTAAGCATTGCTGAATCAGGAGGCTGGTGACTCACCCAAGATCACACAGGGAGCCTGTGACAAAACTAGGATGGGATGAATCTGGGTCTCCTGAAAGTCAGTCCTGTTCCTTTATCTGTAAGACCATCCTTTCTCTTTAGGGATCTCATCACCTTTAACACATCACTGACACCCAACACTTTTTAACCCCCCAGATTATAGCTAAAGACATATTTCAAAATATTGATATCACATTCTGTACCTGACAGCAGCTAAAGGGGAAATTATATTCAGAGTAGAGAAAAGATGGTATCAAGGATCCCTGCTACCAACAGAAGGTGGAGTCATGTGTCTACCTTGATTTTTAGGTGACTAATTAGTGAAGATATCTGTGTCCAGTATTGCAAAAATTGAACACACATTTGGATTGCTTGCTAGCGCAAGATGCAGGTGTTTGTGGTCCTACTTCCGGGAGTTCAATATCTGCTGCAGTGAAGAGCACTAGCATCTAGAGAACATTTGACCTTTTAGAGACAATAAATAAATAGAAAGATACAATAAATTTGGTCTTGCTCAAAAGCACAGCAGAAAAGACGGAGTTATTTCAGCTGCTTCCTCGGGGCAGGCGTTCAAGGCAACAGGGCTGTGCTGTCTTGGAACCTCTCCAGCAGGGAGATGTAGGGTCCAATCCTACTTTCACTGAAGTCAGTGTGAGCTTTGCCCATTGGCTGCAATTAAGTGAGTTGTCTTGAGGAAGCTCCTTCTTTGTTATGTATTATTTTGTATTACAGTAGCTCCTAACGGTCCTAGCCTAGATCAGGGTCTGATTGTGCTAGGGAAAGTACATACATGGTAAGAGACAGTCCCTTTCCAAAAGAATTTTATAACCTAAACAGCCAAAGGAAGGATTATTATGCCCATGTTACAGCTAAAGAATTGAGACCTGAGAGATTAAACGACTGATCAAAGTCACATGAAAAGCCTATGGCAAAGCCAAGAACTCACATCTACTGCGGTCCATTCTAGTACCTTATCCATTAACTAACCTTCCCTACTGCAGCCTCTTTACTTACCTACATACAGACAAACCAACTCTTCTCTTACAGCACGTCTCACAGCGACACTCAGTCAAATGGACCCTTACCCCCAAGTGTTCTTTGGGCAAATTAATTCTTCTGGATCCTATCGTATGATTGGGCCAAGTCCTACATCCCTTACTGGTGTGTCCTTAAAACAGATTGGCCCTTTCATCTATAAACACAACATTTTAATGTACAGAAAATCAGAAAATAAACAAAAACCCATCCTAGGGGTTCTTTTCCTTCCACGGGCACTCTGGTAAACCCACACCCTAGACCAGTCAGTTTGTCTTTACCCTGATAGGTGAACACTACCATTTATTTCTACAATTTACAGCCATACATTTGCCCAGCAAAGCTGATTTCCAGGGGCTTTGCGCAGGCACAGAGGACTGTTTGTCTGGAAGAATACATCCACTGTGTCTGCTCTTCCTGTGCTTTAAATGGGGGCACTGGCTGTTTCGTGTTTATCACTTGTCTACAGAGGCAGGTGAATAATTTGTAACAATTCATTTGATTCATGTCATCTCTTTTTGTGAATTGTTTGTGGGAAGACCGTGGTTTTCCATCATTCAGAGTTATTCAGTGAATAATTTCTGTGAATAATTTTCAGTCTGTGGATTGTTCTTAACCAAGCAGTTCACTGCAAATATATGATTTAAACAAGGCAGGCTGATTAGTTTTGATTGGCCACGTGGGCCACATGGGCTATTTGTGTTCCCTGTTTGGAATTTGATGATCAGGGTGAATATTCACATTAATGAATTCAAAATTCCACTTTTGCGACTATTTCCCAAGAGCGCCATGCATTTCTGCTAGTGAGCATGTTCATTAGACAAGTAATGGAAAGCAAGCCAAAGGGGTGTGAACATGGTCTAAAAAGTCAAACAGCTGTTCCCAGAACGATTTTTCCAGTAGCCACCCAGTTGTGCTTATTTCAGGTTTGCTCTAAGGTTTGAAATCATTAACGCTTTTGGTGATAATGGATCCCAAGAGACAAAAGACAAATACAGATGTCAGCACCCTAGGGGTGCTCTCTGATAGTAGGACGTGGTAAATTTGGCATCGGTGCCTAGACAGTAATGAAAAGTAAAGGATATAAATATCTGTGTCATCGCAGAATTCAGACAAAGCCACATATCCGTGCAAGAGGCATAGTAAAGTGGGATTTTAAGGATGCTGCCAAAAGCTTGTGGTATTCTTAAAAAGGACCCATGACTCAATGGATCCAACATGAACTTGCTTATCTTAGAGAGCCATACAATCTTGTGGTGTATGTTAGAAGAACAACATTCTTTATTAGTGCCAGCTACTATTTCAGAACAAGAGGACTCGGGTCTTCATCTTCTGGAGTTACTTATTAGCTGTCAGAGGTGTGGTTTGTTTGAGTGAGGATGAATAGAGTGTGCATGTGTGTGTTTAAAAGTTAAATTTCCCTTAAGAAACTGCATGGGAGCAATATGTGGTCTCCCTGGCACACAGATCAAGGAAACTCCAAGCCAGGTGTAGATGGTGTTATGACGGATGATTTAAAAAGATGTTTGTAACAGTTCCGGGGAATGTTAATATCAGGCCTGGAGAAATGACTTTAGCTTTATGTTATTATTTGTATTACAGTAGCACTATGGGCACGTCTACACAGCGCACGGGAGAGAGTCTCCCAGGCCAATTCGACGGGAAGGATTGTGCTAAAAATGTAGACAATGTGGATCAGGCTCTGAAGCCTGGGAAGCAGGGGGAGGGGGAACAACCAATGCTATCTACACAGCTATTTTTAGTGCAGTGTAGCTCCTCCAGCACTAAAAACTGCTAAATGTCTTCAGCCAATTTAGGGAAACATCTTTAGGGGCAGACATTTTACATTCCAACTTCCGAATAGGTATTTTTTTTTTAATGAACAAAATCTAAGAAAACAAACAAGCCTGCTGTTTCAATCGCAATGTGTCTGACTACCAAAAGTTCTACTGCTGGCAGTACCAGCATGGTGGTTTTATACATAACTCATATTTGTAAAAAAAATTCATGCAATACTATAGCAATCTTGGGCTTGATTCTGCTTTCGGGTGCATTGGGGTCAATCAGAAGTTACTCCATTGAAGCCCCAAAGAATTATTTTACTATAAAACCAAAGTAGGCTCAAAATCAGGTCCCTTGTGTATATCAGGAAAATCCCAAGTTTCTTTTTAAATTTGTCACACCCCGTACTTGGGAGCTATGCCAGCTTTAGAAAGTTCAGAAGAATATTGACTAAAGCAGCGAGTTGTTCCTTATGTTCCACTTGCCATTCAAGCCTGTACACTTGCTCTTGCTTATTGAGGTCTAGTCTCTAATTATGAGCCACTCTGCAAGAAAAGTATGCGGCTCGTGGGAGTTGTTCTTTCAGTTCCTTTTGTTTTAATTGACAAGCTTACCCAGTGACAAAGAAAAAGAGAGAGATTCCAGCTTGGTCCATGATGGGCGTCTGTTCCTCTAACCATAGACGCCAACTCTAGGGGGCTCTGGGGATCAAGCACCCACTGAAAAATAAACAGGAGGTGGTCAGCATCTGCAGGGCCAGATTAATCTTTTGTGGGCCCCAGTGCCTGGACCGTAGCCATGCCCTCTGCTTTGCCTGTGTTCCACCGCCGAGGCCCCGCCCCTGCTCGGCCTCCCCCTCTCCCGCCTCCTGAAGCCCCACCTGTGCCTCCATTCTGAGACCCCGCCCCCGCTTGGCTTCTTCCCCTGAAGGCTCTGCCCCGAGGCCCCACCCTTTGCTTGCACAAGGGGAGGGACAGAGAGGAGCACCACTGGCAAAACCAAAAGTCAGTGCCTAACACAGGCTCTTAAAACATCTGTGACGTGACTTTATTTTATTTTATTTGATTTTGTTTTGTTTTATTTTTAAGCTTGTTTCTGCTCAGGCGTAAATCTGGTGGGACAAGTTTTGCACAAGGTAGATTGTTTGCAAACTTCAGAGCCCAAAAAGGTGCAGCTGCTCTAAAAATAACTAGGGATGCCAGAACTGGTTTGGGAAGGTCTTTCTGCCTGAGTCCAGAGGCATCTTCTGAAATGCTGCCATTAGGGGAAAGCGTTGCCTTATAGCAGAGCTGGCTAAGTTTTCAGTGGAACTGAGCATCCACAGCTCCAACTGATGTCAAATCAGGCCAGTTATGCCTGAAAACCAGGGCTGGGATTTTATCAGAAAGGAGTCCTGTGCAAATCCATGAACACGAGGGCAAAGGATCATTTTTTTTCTTTTGCGGCTTCTACAGATTGAAAAAAGAAAGTAGCCAAAAGTTCTCAGCTGGTGGCCTCTGTGGGCAGCAATGAAATCATTGGTAGCACCGCACCAAATCTAAGGTACGTCTACACTACCTGCCAGATCAGTGGGAAGTGATCAATCTGTCGGGGGTTGATTTATCGTGTCTAGTGTAGATGTGATCAATCGATCCCCGAGCATGCTCCCCATCAACTCCTGTACTCCACCTCTGCGAGAGGCGAAGTGGAGTCAACGGGGGAGCAGCAGCAGTTGACTCGCCGCAATGAGGACGCCCAGGTAAGTCGACCTAAGATACTTCGACTTCAGCTACGTATCTTAGGTCGACCTCTCCACCCTCCCACATCAGTGTAGACCCGGCCTAAGTCCATAGTCAATCACTGGGGGATCTCAGTATTTTCAGGCAGTGCCTTTTTCCAGGGTCAGGGTGTGTATTGGTGGGAATTCATCTCTTTTCTCTAGAGAGCTCAGTCTGTACGGGCTGCGCTCCAGACAAGGCCGTCAGTCTTGGTGCACAGTGCGTCCATGTGCAGGTGCCTGTCAGAGGGCAGTTCATTGAGGTCAGAGAGGAAAATATTGTCTGCAGAATCTCCAGCACAACTGAGGCTGAAATTCCAGACAGGAACCTCATTCAAACGTGTGAGACCCTCCGAAGTGTGCGCGCAACTTGCATGACCTAGATGAAGCAGCTCCTGTTTTAGATTTGGTGGATCATTAAAGTACACAAGGTAGCTGTGACTCTGAATTCAGCAATGTTTGCTTTCCTGACCTTCCTAACTTTTATTTTTAGCTGCATTTTGACATTCCCTGTTTCGGTTTGACTGTATATCACACTTGGCTCCTTAGAAAGCGTGGGCCAGACTGCTCCCTTGTGTAACTCCGTTGCCTTCAGCGGGCGCTACAGCAGGGATGAATTTGCCTCCATGGGTGTAAGGAAATACAATCTCTGTAGGAATATATTTCAGTTCCCAAAGTAAATGGTACACTATTTCCATCAGTGGTTATTTCTGTTGTGGTTTGAGACTTACATATTTACATCTTAGGGAATAAATGCTAAGTTAAACAGCATAGTTTTCCTTCATGACTAACTCTTTTTAATAACCAATAAGCCACTGATACACCCCCTGATGTCCTCAAGTTTCAGGGACAAGAACCTAAACCACACCCTCCTCTACTGGATTTCTGGCCCCGACTGTCCCCTCACAGATGCACGGTTTATCTGAGTGGCATAAGTGAAATGCTTTGTATTTCACTTTAAAAGGCCAAAAGAACTTTTTGCGGATACAGACTAACACAGCTGCTACTCGGAAACCTTTAAAAGGCCGGTTTACTAGCGAAAGATACTAGGCACTATGGAAAGGGATTAAACTGGTTACCCTGACAAACGGTTCCGCTAAACATGGACATTGTGTGTTAGTTATATAAAATCTCGGATATTTGGACAAGCAGGATAAAATTCATTCATTGTAGATTTGTTTCCTTGTACCACAGAAGTTGAGAGTCAGGTTCTTTTACAAATCCAGAGGACTGTTTTAAAAGCAGAGTTATATAGGCACTCGAATAGCCTTTGTTTATAGACTGGAACATTTTCAATGAAAACATTATTTAACTTTAATGAGATGCACAGTAGTTACTTTTCAAATGCTTTCCCCCTGCTATGAGTAATGTACAGTATGACACATTTGAAATGGTTAGGGTGATATTTTACCAGCTTTGATGGGTTCTGAGATCAAATATTTTGCTATAAAGAGGTTTCTTTTAAATATATACTGGTATGGGACTAAAGCAAGGGTATTTCAATGGAAGCACTACTCTTTGTCCACACAAGTACTTTCAGTGATATCAGTAGACATTTGTAATGCATGGGCCATGAATGAGCTAAAGAAAATGGAATAAATAAGAATAGAAAATAAAATTAAAGTAACATTACCCTAGTTCTGTAGTATTACTGCAGCTGTGGTATGTAACATCACATCCTCAGCTCAGACTCCATAAATATCTGGGGCACAGTGACATGGTGGTCTCTGGGATGTGTTGATTTCCAGTTGCCATTTCTGAGTTTGTTCCAGGTTGTGCTATCTTATGAACTCCAGGTGGTTCTGTAGCCTTGAAGGCCAAAGTCCTCCTAGGTGGCTGAAACCGTAGGGTCCAGTCCTGGACTTCCGTGTAGCAAATTTCCCACTGCCTTCAGTGCTAGGTAATGGTGTGTGAAACGGCTGAATGAAACTGTGCCAAGCGATGTCTGCAATACAAGAGGGCGGTACAAGGACCCTGGAGTCAGTTTTGGGGCTCACTAAAAGTAACAGGCGGAAAGAACCTGGAGATGAAATCATCCATGGACACTCTCTGGCTATAGCTCTGTCTCTTTCAGCTTTCGACCTTCGGATAGAACCGGATAGTGCATAGGGTAACCGGAAGTCCTGATTTTCTAGGGACGGTCCTAATATTGGGGGCTTTGTCTTATATAGGCACCTATTACCCGCTGCCCCTTGTCCCGGTTTTTCACACTTGCTGTCTGGTCGCCCTATTAGTGCATGTTCCTCAACACAAAGCCAGGGCTTGGTGATATCGCTGAATTATAACAAGGGGACAGTGTCTTAGAGAACGGGGCGGGTGGTGTTTCCTTTGTTTCTGACGCGGCTGTCCAACCTGCTTTTTCTCTCGGTACGCGGAGGTCCCTTCACTCAGGGAGACTTGGGGCTGCCTGTGGGCTGCAGGCACTACATGTACGGCAATGGAAGACACTATGCTGCTGTGTAGACATGGGAGGCCCTGCTTGGGTGAGTAGAGAGCCGCGTCAGGTGCATCCCCTGGGTTTCAGGCGTGTGGAGCTCCCCTCAGCCGCGCCACGCTGTCTACACTCCTGTTCATCCCCGTGCTCACAGGGGGTGCGTGTCTGTACTCTACCCCCCCACCCATCAGTGGAGACCTGCCTTTTGAAAGCTGCATTGTCCATCGCCGGCTCCTGCCAGGGGGTTCGCTACCGCCGAGATGACTGGAGGCGAAGCCCTGGTGCACATACAGCTGGGTCTGACCCAAAATCTCATATGGGAACTGCCTTGAAGTCTGGGGAAGGCTGGATCTGAAGGTGCCACTGGCCTATGTCTGTGGTGAGCAAACCTTCTCCCCTCCCCCCGATCACAGTTGCCGACTTTCGCGCAGTAAATAAGCCCCGCCTCCCCCGGATTTCACGATAGGCCAAATATCAAGCTCATCCCATTTCAAAACAAGCCAGTCCCTAAGACCCCCACGACTCTATGTGACTAGATCCCACCGGTGTGCTGTCTGGCACTGGGTGGGCCCCCTGGGCCCCCTGACTATCTCCCCACCGTGCCCCTGCTTGCTGGGAGCCGATCAAAGAAAAGAAGCAACAAGCTACAGCAAGCAGCCAGCCAAACAAGCGACAAGCCAAAAACTAGCCGACAAGCAACTCACAAGCCAAAACCAAGCCCAATTTCGGAGTTTTCCCCCCGTGGGTTTGGCATGTCTGCCCCAGATCCAGCCACCCACTGTGCAGGAAAGTTTGGATCTGGGGTTGAACTCTGAGGGGTGGGTCCATCGCTCACTCCAGCCATCCACTGGGGGGTTCCCGTGATCAGGGTCGTCTCTAGAGACCTGTGTCTGAAGCGGCCGCCAGTCAGTGGCAGGGAGTCTGGGCATGCTTCGGACTGCCACTGCGTGTGGGCTGCTAGTCCAGCCTGGCCGTGGGGGGAGTGAGCGAGTGTTGCTTGCAGTAGCCCAGTGAACTGGCTGTTGTGGGTTAGTTAGCCTGGTCCATGGAGGGGAAGGCAAAGTAGGAGGGTGGGAGAGGGAGGGGGAAAGGCAGAGAAGCAGGGAGAGAGGATGCTGACTTCTAAAGCTGGCTCTGGTGAATACCCTGGCAAAGTGGGTTTACCAAGGATTGAGGGTACTGCTGCCAGCTGCCGGTGTTGTCTCCTCGGTGCTGGGATTAGCACTTGGCACTGGGGCGGGCAAACGTTTTGGCCCAAGGGCCACGTCTGGGTATGGAAATTGGCGGCCCAGGAATGCTTATGAACTTGAGGGTTGGGGTGCAGGCGGGAGTGAGGGCTTTGGCTGGGGGTGCGGGTTCCGGGGTGCGGTTGGGATGGAGGAGAGTGCTCCGAGCTGGTACCAAGGGTCTTGGAGGGCAGGAGGGGAATCAGGGCTGGTGGTGTGGGAGGGGGTCAGGGGTGCAGGTTCCAGGCAGCGATTACCTCAAGCAGCTCCCAGAAGCAGCAGCGTATCCCCCCTGTCTGGCTCCTATGTGGAGGGGCGGCCAGACGGCTCTGCCCCACCCACAGGCGCTGCCCCTGCAGCTCCCATTAGCCAGGGTTGCTGGCCAATGGGAGCTGCGGGGGCGGGGCGGGGGGCAGCGTGTGGAGCTCCCTGGCTATTCCTACGCGTAAGTGGAGGCCGGTCGTGCCATTGCTTCCGGGAGCCGTGTGGAGAGTGGGGCAAGCCCCTGACCCCGCTCCCCGGCTGGAGCTGGAGGGACGGATTACGATGTCTGAAGGGCTGGAGGCAGCCTCTGGGCTGTAGTTTGCCCACCTCCCTAGATTGCTAAAGCCAGCCAAGGCTAGTGCAGGGAGAGGCGACTCCCCAGGTCCCCTTTCCAAGGCAGCGTCAGGAGTGACCCTTGGGGGGTGTCCAGTGTCATCTGTGTGGGCCCCCCACCCCGCATATGCCTTGGGGCGATCAACCCCCCCCCCCCGACATTTTTGGCTCCTCCCCAGACGGGGGCAGGTG